>KB302363.1:75144-212903 GCA_000328365.1 Capitella teleta
AATCGTGTCATCGTGAGTACAGGATTATTATTTTTTGCATCCACTTTTTTTTCAAAATTTCCATGACAACACTCTTCTCAGTTGGGAGCGCCCCCATGTTCTCTATCGCAACCTCCTGCATTGGATCCGTTACCTAGATGCCTGGCAACCGGTGATCATCATGGTGGTTCAGGGTATTAACTGGATGCTTGGGCTGGAATAACCATGGCAAAACCACGGGAATCCCCTTTCTAGGACTCAACATCAAAATACTTCATTAGGTTCTCAAAGATGAAATTTTAATGGTGTAATAATATGTCTTTACTTTGTGTGTATATTGAATCTTTTTTGTTTTATTAGTATGATTTTTTTTTTCTGTTATTGGAGTGAGAATAAATATGTTTCATATTATTTAAGGCTGTTGGCCCAATTTTTTTTCTCTCCACCCTTGAAATCATACCTTGCATTCCTTTGAAATTTCTTCCTCTGGCTGGTTCTGAAATTATTTGTGGCTTTTTATCGTTAACATTGGGCAACTCTCCTGTTTAAGATCAGGCAATTCCTGCATTTCTTTCTTTTATTCAAATATCGTCAGATTTCGATTTGATTCAACCTGGCATTCCTGGCTTCACAAGCTTTTAATGTCGAGCAGAATTTTCCAATCAAAAATAGCACAAAAAAATAATGGTAATTGAAAATTTATTCATTATGGAGTTAGGATTTTACTTTTCACATAGGTACTGTTGTGTTTTCTTGGATGTGCTTTTATTAATAATCAAACAACTGGGGCTGGTCAATCCTAATTTTGAGTTAACTATATTAATTCAGTTATGCTGTCATCATACAATGAAATTTGCATTCCATGATAACATTTCTCTCAACATGAGATGCATTCAATTTTCAAAGGCTACATCACAAATGACACTTATTTTATGCATCATTATTATTCGTATAATCTGGCTCTCAATAAATTATTATATTAATATCATTTGGTGTTATTAACTTATTGTACTAGTATCCCACACACACAAGACAAGACTCCCAGAGCACACTTGAAAAAGAAAGAATTTAATTCAAAAACCGGTTGATGAAGAGGATGTGAGATGAATTGAGAAGAGAAGCAGAGGTCACTGAGTCCACTTCTTGTACTCCATGCCATCTGGGGGCTTCATTTCGATGTCCTTATTTCCGACCTCTCCCCAATTGGTGCTCAGCACCGTGCCGCCCGACTGAACCTGAAGGAGAAGATCACTCAGCGTATTCAACATTCAGAAATCACACACTGATAGATTTAAATAAGCATTAGATTAACAATACCTTTGTAACCTACATACAAGCAAACCAAATAATGGAATTGAGACTCACGAAGGACTTGTTCATGGCTTTCCTCACTTCCTCTGAGCCATCGCAGTAGATCTGCTGGAAGAGCTGGTTGAGCGCCGCATCTCCCTCCAATTTCTCATCCTTCTCGTCTTTTTTTATGTCCGAAACAACTTTGTCCCAGTCCTTGGTCACATGACTTGATGTCGGGTACTTGTGTACATCCGCATTAAGCACAGCAGCTGTAAAGAAATAAAAGATAATAAACAATATGATTGAATTTAGATCAAGACACAAAAGTAGAATTAAAACGAGGGCTGACCACAATGATAAGTGACTCAGCTAGGATGCAAAGAGCCTCAATTAGGGTGGATATACATATAGCTTCATGAATAACAAACTCACCAGGGATGTGTTTAACAGTGGCCAATTGGGGATCCCCTTCCAGTTTTTCCCATCGGAATCCGTCGCATTTCTTTAGCTTAATTTCAACTTTCGTAGAAAATATTTTACTGACGCTCCTTTCAGGGTCAATAGCATGAAGCAAGTCAAGATCGAGGGTGTAGTTAGATCCCGATGCCATGAGGACCTCAACTCGCAACTACAAACAAATTGGAGCCATTAATGAGTTATCGGCAAAGTGATTTGATCACAAACGTTTCTTTCCGTGATGTCCACTTTGAGATCTTCTTGTTGGACGCCTTTAATCATGATGGAGATAATAACAAAGGCCTCTGTCTGATACCAGTCATATCTACAAGATTAAATGAGGAATCCAATACTCGATGGAAGATGGAGTTACCTTGTCTTTGGTCCGGCTGGCATCTTTGGAGGCTCACTCGGTACTGAAACTCCGACCGATGGCTTAAGGAAAGATACAAATGTCAGTAATAGTAATTGAATGAAGCAGATGACTCACTGTAGTCGCTGTGGCTCCTTCTGGTTCCTGCTTGGCCACTGGAAATAAAAACATTGTTTAGTTAATTTGAAATACGGCACCAATAGAAAACCCACGGTCCAATTCAGCTTCACACTTGCGTACCCAGCGAGGGAAATTCTGCTCGTTCGCTGTGAAGGATAACAATTTCTGATAATTTTTTCAATCGAAAAAGAAACTAACTTACCGTCTAGGTTCTGTCCTTCAGCAAATGCAGTTCTTGCCTCAGAGTATCTCTCCAAATGGAAGAGAGCAATTCTGAAAAAATTAATTATTTGTTCAAAGAGCATTCAAGATTGTTGTGGACAAGAAAAAAATAAAAAATTGGAGTACTTACCCCTTGCGAAGATGTGCTTTAACGTGTTTAGAATTCAGTGAAATTGCAGATTCAGCATCCTGTAATGCCTCTGTGGGTGCAAAAGTGTAATTAACTGAAACAGCTGTGGATTCATACTCAATAGAGGTACCTGCATATTTCTCAAGCTTAAGAAACGCTTGCGAGCGGCCAACATAGAAATCCTCCTTGTGCTGGTCGGAGGCAATAGCTTGCGTATACAGCTGAAATAGGGGTGATGGCTCATTAGCATATCAATAATAAATTATTGATTGATTCTAAGATAGAGACATTAAGAAGAAAATTTAGTTGTCAAAATAAGATGCAAGCGTACCTTCAATGCTGTTTCATACTCCTCTTCAACGAAAGCCTCGTTGGCTTTGCTGAAAAATTAAGCAGACCGAATAATCCCTTGGTGTAACATGAAAAATGTGCACACATAACAAGGAATTTGCATGCAGTGAAATTTTTTGTTCTACCGAGATTACATGGTTAAGCGTAAAGGAAAGTGATTTGAATGCTGTCTATGGAGTGAATCCGAACTTTACCTATAATTGGAGTTTGCATTTATGCAGACAGATATTTCTGGCATACTTGTGGGCTTGGAAATAGCCTGAATAGATGAGTCTTGGAAACCGATCATTCATTCTACTCAGTACACTGAGTATTGAATGCCGTATTGTCTCTAAAGAGAGCGCACACCCCAGTCTTTTTACAGTTGCAACTTTTCACTTCTAATGAACGCGCATTCCTTGGTCTGCCTTTCCCTGTGTCGAACGGCCTTATCTCTTGAATGGCCCATGTGTCAATCAATGCATCCAGTCGCCACCGTGACACCCACCAGGCGACAGCGGGTTTACACAAGTATGAGTGATTCGCCTCTTATCTTCCCTGCCGCTTGTCCCCGCCACAGCTATGGCAACAGTTACGCAACCAGCGCCACGCTCGCGTGAGGTTGTACAGCAGTCGTTACAACTAGTAGGAAATAAAAAGGTTTGCATCGGGTCAAGTTTTATTGATCGATACTAAAGATCTAACACACATGGAGGATAATTACACAACTAACGGTACACTAGTCAGTTTCAAATTTCAATGTCCTGGACTTGCAAAGCCTGATTGATTTTATGCGCTACCGGCGATTTAAAAGACTGACCGCAGGCAGAGGCTCGCAAGCAATTAAGCCCGAGCGCGTGTCAGTACAAGACGGCGGCTGTTTTCGCGCGCAAGGGAAGGGAGGGGGGAGGAGCCAGGCCGAGGGGTGCGCGCCCTTTAGAATTGGCTGTATGGTCAGAGCATCGCTCTGCAACTGCGCAGTGCGTGCTCTTTAGAGACAATACGGTGAATATGATTGAGTCAGTGAGCGCTGACTATTATGACCAAGAATGACAGACTCACTGAGACACTGCCACTGCCACTGTGTGACTGTCAATTTTTCTCGCAAATAATTTGCCAAAAATAAGTGATATCTATGATCGTATCACAAAGGTCCTAATTGTAGTATGGAAAAAGCTGATAGTCGCAAACGTCGCACAATGTTAACATCCGTCAGTAGCAAGACGCTCAAATTGAAATTTCACACCTTTCATGGAATCAGTAAAGTTGAAAACAGATTATTTGTATTTGCGATTTGATTATTATTTAAGTATATATGGATAGGCTTAAGTAGTAACTAAGTAAGTGTCACAGAGATTCGAGCGAGAGTGACTGTCTCAGAGCCAAAACAAGAGTCTCCCTTTAAGAGAATGGTGTCAGGTTCAGGTTGATTGGATTAAAGTGATTTTGTTTCAGCACTGTTACAATGTGATGTTCGAGTTTCTCTTTAGTTATATCTTCTATTTCTAAAAGATATAACCTCATAAATAATACAGTAATAACTGAAATAAAACTTAACTTAAATAACCAACCAAACAAAAAGCCCTACTTCCCTCCCCCCCTTCCCCAAAACAAAACGATAACAAATGAATAGATAAATAAATGAATAGATAAATAGCGAATAAATATAAATAAAGAATAAATATAAATAAAGATAAAAAGAGAAAAACATAAATTGAATGACTGAATGGATGACCAGAAAATACTCGTTGCTCTACTCAGTCATAGTGCGAGAGGACGCCGCCTGGTAGCCCTCCACGCAAAATGACCGATGTAGGAGTAAGTTGTAAACTAAAATAAAAAACACTGCACAACAGTCTACAATATTACATCAATAGACCAACCAAAAGCATCAGCACTAGCTTACTACTGGCTAGATAACTCATAAACAAACCAAACGTAATAAAAAATTCTAGTAATAGAACACTTTCACTCTCTGAGTCTCTCGCAAACGTCGTGATGAGTGCGAGTCGCCAAGTACGAAAGAGCATTGGAATTTAACACAAGCTTTAGAAACTAGATAGCATCCACATTTGGGTTGAAACGAAACATGATTGTCTTAAGAAGATTTATTGGAATTCGGCGGACAATTACTTGTAAGAAAGGGAAATTAAGACACGAGAAAATTCCAGAACCGAACCTGTAAACATCCATCGCGCAGGAAGAACGGAATTCCCTTCTCTGCGAATGACGTCACAGAGAGACGATGGTGAAGTTTGTTTTCTATGAACACGATATCGCGCAAACTGATTCTTACGGCATAATTTTTATGTCTCTTTAAGTTCTTTGGCTAATTACGAGGAGCTGATTAAACTAATTATCCTCACTGGCATTATCGATTATCGCAGATTCCGGTTTCTGCGAACCAAAAACGCTCAAATTTTGTACAAATTAGGATAGGATAGGATAGGATAGGATAGGATAGGATAGGATAGGATAGGATAGGATAGGATAGGATAGGATAGGATAGGATAGGATAGGATAGGATAGGATAGGATAGGATAGGATAGGATAGGATAGGATAGGATAGGAATTTATTCATGAATGCATGCATGCTATAATATAGCATGCATGCATTCATGAATAAATTAACTAAATATTATTTAGTTTGATTTAGAGTCACATTATTTTGCATTAATACATTCATTTGATGGTTCCTTAGGCCGCAGGGACCTTTGGACACGTGGTCGGAGCCACCCATAGGACGATTCTAATGACTAAATAATGATTGTTACTAATGAAAAAATTGACAGCATATACATTAAAAGAGCAAGAGGAGGGGGAATAAAAAAAAAAAATCTTTTAGCAATTAGGGCTCGGTTTTATCTTTTCTGTATTTCTACTCGCATCAATTATAGTATTAATTTATGTCGGGTAGACGTGTATTTATAAATCGTGCGCAACTGCGGGTCATTCACTCAGGTGATCGGTTGTGACCATTTTTCTCCAATGGGGAGATAAGCCATCACCCCATCTTGTTTGTACAAGCTAACCTTCATGTCTATGGGTGGCACGGCCTCCCGTGTCTCCGATAAGAAGACCGATACACGTCGATGCAACAGTACCTGGTCACAAATCCCACGATGACCTCAGGTATATGAGTCAAATCATGAAACCAGAATGGCAACCGAAGCAGCAAAGCTCCCCGACACAGTAGTCCAATCGGAATGTGCGCAATACATGTCACCAAGTACAGATGAATGTTCCCTCTATGGAAACGGAGCTTCACTCGATGAAGAAGCGGCATCACATCCACCTCAAGTGCAATGCCCCCCCCCCTGTCATACACACAGATGCATTGTGTCTTTTTTTAATGTTCTATTTTTTATCAACCAAATGGATGAATGGGTAAACTTATGTTATTTAACTTGTTCAAGTGCTTTGAAATATGAATTGAATGAAGGGGTAGTGGGATATCTCAGTGGCGTTTTGTTGTATGCATTTGGAGTTAGAGGGTCTGAATGCGGTGGTTGTTCTCTGCGGGAGGGCGTCAGGACTCAGGAGGGGAATAATTCGTGGCCTGGCGGCCTCCTTGTAAATCATACATAACAGCATGTGGTGTCTTCCTTCGTGTGGACATCGACGACATGGAGATCACTCGACTCATAATCATAACGTACCAACATACAGAGATACGTTATGAGAAAGCGATCTGAGTCGTCTGATGGTCAATCTGGTGAGTCAAATCATAACGTTCTAAACGGGCTGACAAGTGACCAATTCGTAAGTTCGTAATCATGCTTGTAACACTCGCCCAATTCACAAATGAGCATTTCAATGTTTCACTTTCTCCATTGTCGTGAGTGTTTGACGCGATTGCGCGCCGGATGCGCCGTCACCTTTCAAGGATCGATATAGGCGCCTCTTTCTGAATATTTCTCATCATAGAGAAAGAATAATTCTTCCTCCATGCTAAGTATGCTTGTATTACACACATATTAATGGACTGGAGATTCACACCTAGGTCAACTTGTACATCTCCTACATGTACCTCTCACGTTCATTTGTTTGGTGCTTCATTGTTCAGCGCACATACCTGTAGTAGTGTAGTTATATTGTGATCAAATTACTATGATATGAATTCCAAGAATTTAATCGGGTCATTAAATTAATTATATAATAGCAGTACAATGTATTAGAAAATTACGGTTGCAAAACGAGAAGTTGATAAGAGCGATCTGAACATTGAACTTTTGAACTCACTGAAATCTACCTACAGCTAATTTGTCCATGTTGTAATTAATTTCTTTGACTGCAGAAAAAATCACCTGCAGCGCCAAGAATTCACCCCCAGAATTGCCTTTTTTCAATGATTGGAATTCAGTTTGATTTATTTTTAATCAGGTTCCTCGCTGTGGGTCTGTGTCTCCAGAGAGAAGTGATCTCATCTGCCGCCTTGTGTAATCATCACGATCAACAATCGTTGGTTACCCCTAGTTACGTAGGCATCAAAGCAAACGGTGATTTCATTATACAAAGTTAATTACTGTCGTCAGGTATAACAATACAATATGCTAAACACATTAGGTAACGCCTCCTTGCATTTCAAAGATGGCGGTGTGCATATACTTTGCATAAATTATAAGTTACTCGCGTACGTGGACAACGTAATTGAAAAGCATCAATAGTCCCTCAGGTGAGAGGTTCTGATGCAGGTATGCGGAGGTTTGGAGGAATGGGAAGAGAGCTTCCATCTCGTGGGAATCCTCCAGGCCTGCGCCTTGAATAGCAAGAGGCCTTCTCATCAAGTTATGTGTGCAGACCAAAGAGAACCAGTGGCTCCTTTGAAGATGTTCCTGAGCGTGCGTCGAACTTTGTTTAATTTTAAAGTTTTTGTGAACACAGATGGAGGTCGATCCGTCTTCGTCCACTGGTTAAAAAAAAACTCCGTTGTCAATATGCCCTGGGTTTTCAGAGGATCAAGCCAAACTAATTTTGGGTTCGAATCTCACCTTTTGTAGAAATAGGAGTACATGTATGTACATGTGGGCCTATACTTTATTTAAGAGAGAATCCAATCAATTTTATTTCTTTTAAGAATATCATTTTAGCTGCGACATATGGACTATAAATCACGGGAAACGTGAATAATGTATGCCACTATGCCCTATTCCATGGAAACCTATAAGCTATATCAGTGCTACAGGGAATACAAGAAGGCAGCACGGGTTTATAATGTACTAGTAGGCCTAAGCTATGTGCCAGGTTTGCTATACCATGAAGCATTTATGTACTAGACTAGTGAGTCTCGTTAGAGAATATAAAACTGTCACAAGGTTGATTAATGTTCTGTTATCCCGCTTGAAACGTGATAATAAATGGCGTAGATGTGACTATCCTTTATGCACACGAAATCCAGTCTAGTCTAATCAGTCAATTTTGCGCGATTTAATCAACGGCAAAATGTGGCCTCTTCGGGGCATTTCCTGTATTCCTGCTGAACAGAGAAAACGTGGGGATTTTATGAGGGAATAAAGAGCGCGATAATCATTTTATGGACACTTAATAACGCCGTGTTGCC
Organism: Capitella teleta; assembly: GCA_000328365.1. NCBI lineage: Eukaryota > Metazoa > Annelida > Polychaeta > Capitellidae > Capitella > Capitella teleta. The sequence continues at coordinate 83,608 of KB302363.1, forward strand.
TCTTTAATCAGCGATTCATTTCACTGACCACAAGGAATAGCGTCTGTTCCTCGTTTTCGCCTCGCGTTTGCAACTCGATCGCTGATTGGTCAGCAGCGCACTGCTCCGCTCGTCTTTACTGCGGTCCCACTGCTGTGCGGTGTTTTCTAAACGCTTGCGGGCAACAGACTAGAAACAAATTGCCGCAACTCTCAACAAACATCAACATTTTGACAAGCAGCAGTTCTTGAACCACATGTCGTGCTGGTCTCTCCTCGGATTTCTCAGATCTATTTGATATATCGTGAAATTGGAATAAGTAGATGCTTGGATATTCCATGAGGTGAGTTTACTCATTATTCTACACTTTCCCTCGCCGCGAGGTAACGGGTTCAGAACGAGCATTTACTAGTATACTTCACAAATCATTAAAACTAGTTCAAAATCTATACAATATATTTTAGACCTTGCTAGAAAAAAAATCCCTCAATCTGTATACCGAATATATATACATATTACACATACATGTACTATTGTAGTACCCCCAACTCCTACCTCTAGTAAAAGAGAGAAAAAAAAGAGAGAAACAAAAAGAAGCACAACGCCAGTTCCTACACCAATAATGGCGTTATTAATAAATAACCCTTTCTGTGAACGGCATTTGTAAAGTATATATGTAGTATAGTACATCAGACACTCAGGAAATGTTAGTTGTGTAAACCTAAGTTGTTGAATAAGCAAACAAGTTCAGAATCTTAGACGAAAGGTCGAACTGAGTTGTAAGAGGGCTCTCTGGCGTAAGCAAGGTAATTAGGGCATTCGCGCCTCATTAGGACGACTTACTCTCCAGATGGCGACGCAGTGCACCAAACACCGCTTGTAATGCAATTATGCATGTACAAATTGCTATATACAATGGAATAAGTTTGATTTATTATTTTGTTGTTAAACTGCATTTACATTGTAAATAAATAGTTCACGAACCCGGATCTTATCGACATAGTAATACATATCTATATACCGGTATATTGAAATAATAACAGAACAATTTCAAGTGCATTTGTCATTCTTGGCGTTGATTGCAAGTCGTTTGCGTTTCTGTTTGGTCAGGAGGATATAACTCATGGATAACTGATGGATAACTCAGCAGGGGTACGAACCCCCAAAAGACCCCAAAATACAATCACCACAAAAGTGGCCCCGTCTGCAAATTTGTCAATCTCGTCATCCACACGCAGCTGATCCAGCAATTTATTAAAGCAGCGAGCACAGCATTATGTGTTCATGCTGACCTGGAGTCGATTACTCAAAGCAATGTTCCGTTTGGATGGAATGATGCATGGACCACGCCTTGTAGCAATTAATTTCGTCCGCACAAATTTTTGTTTGAAGGCCTGAAGGGCTGACCCGCTTATGATGTCTCAGAAATATTGTGCAAATATAATTTCCGACTTGGATATTAGAGCGTTATGTTTCGTTTCTAATTGTGGGTGCATTTAATAAATTGCTGAGTCAGCAATATATGTATCTATTATCTCAGAGTCAGTTCACATGCATCTCGATCTAGGCCTCACAAATTCCACGTTATCTTTCTTGGCCTATATTTGTCTGAACTGATTGAAAGCTATGCGAGCTTAATCCTTATAATGGCTCCTTTAATCCTGTTGTTCTTCCAACACATCTGCAGTACTACACACTCACTTCAGCTTTGTTATGAGAAACTATTTTGCGAAGCGACTGTTTCTGATCAAGACTTCGAGGAGGCGTACAAATCCCTCACGCGAGCAGCGGCAAGCACATAATCCAAGTCTTAGACTTGATGACTTTCAGTCTCTGAGGTAGACCAGGTGTTGGGCATTATGCCTCAGTACACTGTGTTATGAGCGCTGTATTTAATTATAATTCGGAATGAACAATGTTCACCGACCAAAACAGTGCCAAGTGCGATGATGATAAACTTATATTCCCTACGTGAAGTGGACGATAAAACTGCCTTCATTTTTTTTTTCCTGCTCGCAAAATAGGTAATGAGAGTGAATTTTTTCTTCTTCTTTTTCTGGGCATATTCAAGTGTTAAAAAGCTCTTCAAGATGTGAGTCAATTACTGCATAGGTGTAATCGTGAATATAATGGAAGTCAAAAGCGAAGAGTGCGCGTTAGAGATGTTGGCGCTATTTCTTGGCACATCTTTCAACTCCACTATGCTTCTTACATTCGCATTCTGCAAACTTTCATTCATGGCTCTCAGTTAATTGGCTGCAAGCAACGAAAGTTGATGAAGGAATGTTTGTCGAAGTTTTTTTTGTTTAAGGCTTCATTCATTGGTACCAACTTCCAACGGTGCGGGTCTCGCACCTGGGAGCACTCGCGGTTTCTCACAGTTTCCTGGGATTTTATATAAAGGTAGGAAACCTGCCAGCTCTGTTTGCCGCATAAGTATATGTTTATGCATACACCAAACAGATCAAACACCTTTACATTTAGTCATACCATAGTACTTAACTCCTGACCCTGCCAGCACTGAATTACGTTGACTGAGAACGTTTACCAAACAACCATTGTGTCATATCGTATACGTGTATAATGGAATTAATTGTTGTGTCTTAGACGTAACATTTACACCTTACCAAGATTCGAATTCAAATCTGAGAACGTGGTATGTATACGACGCCTTGAAAGAGACTTGGTGCCAGCTGCGCGGGTTTTGCGCCATCGGAGGAGGATCTTTCGATGCCGCGCATCACTGCGCCATCCGCCGTTCTCATTTGTCAGCACATCATTCGCTTATCTCGCGAGATGACGAAATCGAGTCACGTGCCGATCGCACAATCAGAGAATGCGTGAGAAAGAAGTAGATTCTGGCAGGATTTGTGAGGTGAAAATGTCGGCAAGTGACGAGAGGCCAATAAGCGGAGAATTGTTGGCGTTTCTGTTCGTGGAGGGTGGTGATGATTCAACGAGGGACACCGAGAGCAAGGGGCCTCTCTTTATAATCTGCATAATGTGATTATTAGCGTGGCTCTACTGATTAGTACTCAATATAATGTATATTGTAGGTCCGCGGGCATGGAGATAAGTTTTTTGTGTGTTTACAACAAATAACTTTCATTCCCCATTAAGACATTTCTATCTCACGAATGATAAAGCTCACTCACTCTTCGAGGAAGATTCACTGTGTGAACATTGTGCCGGCGAGCATACTTTGATCATGAGAATTCGCTGAAAGATTCCAGACGGACCTGAATTTATTTCCAGCTCCATTCACAAATATTCGGAATTTTACTTGAAGAACAACAATTATTCTTCGCGGTCAGAGTTTATCCCAACACAAAATTTCTGAAAAGTTGGTTGTATACGCTAGCAAGTTGCAACAAAAATACAGCTCTTGCTGTGATGAGAGATGCTTGCCATCCAGATGGCGAGGTGCGAACATGATGGCACGTCAGGCCTTCATTCATTATGACAACTTGCCATCCTTCACTGCAATCATGGCTGCGCATCAATCGTCACCGGAGCAAAATCCAATGGTGACAAATTGAGGTCATTTCCCCCCTAGCTGTCTCTGGCAGATAAGGATGATAAGGCTGAGTGATAACAGAGGATATATAATCATGGCTTGTTATCTGGAATTCTTTTCATCTTCCTACCTTCTCCCCAAGGATCGCACGTGATGCCACTCCCTTGTGACTAAACACCCTTTGGAAGGTGTTCCTGTGAACTCCGTGATGGACCATTAAATGTCTATAACCTCCCTAGCTCCTCTCGTGGTACAACATTAAGAAGTCCTGCATGGTGGTCCTCTGAGACTGAAGAATCGCAAACTGAGCAGTGAAAAGTAGCATTGTTCTCCGTTGTACTTAGTAACAACTTAACTCAGTGTACATCATTTCACTACCGACATATATTATAGTAATTGCGGATAGATTGAGTTACATAGGGGACTGCTAAAGTACTCTAGCTCTGCCATGTGATTGACCGAACCAACTGACAAACGGGGACTTTTCCAGTAATCTGATCCCAACGGATTTGGGATGCACCTGCTATGGCGATTGGATACAGATTGATGTTGTGGACACACTGGGCAGGAAGGAGTCTTGTAATTTATACACAGCGCTTTTAATCTGCATTATGTAATATTGTACACTCAACGGCTGTGTTACATCATTGGAGCCGAAGCTTCTCGCTTTCAAAGCAATCGTAGAAAGCTTTTTAAGGATCAAATCGAAGCCGCCTTATCTGCAGGATGCGTTGGTTCTGATTTCACTTCATTCATGTTCTAGCGAATTTGATATTCTTGGTGATAAATCTATAGATAACTATACGGTTTGCTACGGTTCTCGTGTCGCTGTGTTGAAAGTTCGATTAACATAGTACTGGTATCCTTCGCTTGTGGATCTTTAGTTACATGTTGCAAAAGGCAGAATAACGATTGAAGACCTCTCCCCCCACCCCTCCCTTACATTCCTGGCTTCGTTGCATTCTTTCTTTACCTAGTGATATCTATAACATGTTAATTAAAAATTATCATGCTTCTACGTACACAAATTTGGAACGTACTTTGCACGATACAATGTTCTTCTTCATTTTATTACACAATGTTTTGACTATGTAGCGAATGCAATCAAAACATGTACAACATTAGTCGGATCCCAATGTTCATATAACATTATGCTATTATCAGATCTCTCTATAATGGTGTCATGACTCAAGTTAAATTAAACCAGGTTTTCAGAATAATTTGAGTTTGTGTAGATGAAAGGGTTTCATTCAGAACAGGAAATTAAGGGGTCGATTTGTTAGAATTGCACACAAAGCCCAAAAAGACCGGTGTCGATTTTTTTACAGTGATTTATTGAGGGTACACACCTGTAATTATTCGCAATAAGAGACAGGCATTGTGCCGCTGAACAAACATCGTGATTAAGATCGGACACCGGTCATCTATCAGCGAAAAGGACGCCGAAATCTGACCGCTAGTGACCAGTCCATGTCGAATCTAGTAACAGATCCTCGAGGGGATATCCGCTTGAACGGTCGCCATGAATGAGGTGACCACAGCGTGAAACTGCGACAGAAGTGAACGCGACCTCCTGTAGGTTTTAATCAGATTTAACAAGATATTGCCGAGGGGGTGCTCCGGACTCACCTGTCTTGCAAACAACGCTCAATGTACTAAATTAGCAGTGTCACAATTCCGAAGGATCGAGCCTGGAGGTGAGGGTGACGCAACCGACTTCTGCTACGGATCCTTGCGCTGGGTAATTGCTCGGGAGCCATGCCGCCGGCTAGACGGCTTTGATCCGTGTTCAGGGGCGTCAAGTGCACTTGCACGCATGCGTGGCTATCCTGGCTGATGATGATTGAACAGGTAACTCAGACGCCGAAGGTGTTGGACCGAATCGAAGCGCACTGATAACAGCAACGGTATCTTCGGTGTTTTATGATTATGGATGCTAACTTCAAAGGTTTTTGTGTTGTGTGGGATTGAGGGGATCGCAATTGATAATGTTTTCTCCTACCATTTCTTCTGATATTTACTGAATTATGATTTGTTGGAGTTTTTTTATTGCATAACTGAGTGAAATGTAAGAAGATACTCATATTTTTAATTTTATGGCTTTTCTAAATTTTTAGTCTGCTTTCTAGTTTCCACACTGCGCTTCTCTGTTTTTCGTCATTTCGCCAGCCTCGCCTCTCTAATAAATAGGAAAAGCCACAAACTTCATGTTACTCACATATTATCGCATTAAGTTATGACTAAACCTCAGGCTCACATCCGAAAACCGATTATATGATCGCTTTCGTGTTGTCGTAAAATAACTCTGCCGCAAACTGGGTCAAACCGGAAGTTGAAGGCTGTGGGCACTATGGCATTGCTGCAGATTGGCGCGAAATCCTGTCGACAATTAATCACAAGAACTGTCGGCGAAATATTTGCTGCTTGCACTCAGCGATTAATTCGAAAGAACTGCGAGCCGTTCGGCTCAATTTGAGGCACGCGATTTCCACACGAGCGACGCGTGGTTTCACGTGTCCCGGCTCGCATAATTCAAGAAACATGCGGCCCAAATCCAGCACCGTTTCCTTTGTACGTTCTCAATATATCAAATTTCATTCCATAATCTACACTTTGGTTAGTAGGGAATTGTACCTCGTAGCAAAACAAAAGCACGTGCATATGACCAACGCCATCTTGGCAACTGGTGAAAAAGTAAAGCGGTTGGAACTGATGGATACAACGATATCTGGATATGATACCACACTCCCTTAGGCTGATTCCCGGGTGCTCTCTGTCTCCCAATGTCAAAACAGGATGATACGGAGAATCAATTTCATCCCAATATATAGCTTCAATGTATTTTATTGCACTCTGATTTTTTTTCTATAACACTAATGCAGCTTTGAGAGAGGTTTTTCCCTCGTATTTACCCCAAAACAAGAGTATCAATGGTGATGAAAGCACTCTCATTGAACAAATACACTGTAACTTTTTAATTTTTTCTTCAAGCAATTTTAGTAGGAGAAGCGAAAAATATCCATCTTTCAATTTAGCAATATTTATTTATGATTGCATAAAATTATGACACAAAAGAAAATGCCAATCCGTCAACAATATAACGAAAATCAAATATTGAGTTTCCTCATTTTGAAAATTGATACAATTCGTGCAGGCGGGATTTCCGCTCATACGTCTAACAATCAAACACACAGAAAAGCTTTTCATGCCTCACAGAACTTTGACATCACCATTTCCCGCTAACTATTCCACTGAAAAACAAAATTAAGATATTAATTTGTCAAATTTGTATGTTGGAAACAAACGAGGCAAAACGGATGACTCTGATGCAAGACTGAACCGGAGATATTATTAGGAGTTTTGATGAAGGAAGATCGCACTGTACAAAATCCCGGAGCCGTAAAACAGGTGCCTGGTCAGGCGTGCCGGGAGAGATCGATGAAGCGGATCTATTGTACTGTTTTATACGTTGCCCCAGCAGTATCGATCTCTTGGCAACTAGCTGAATCATTCATTCGCTCTTTTTTGATGAGTCAGCAAGAAGCGATCTAACGAGGAAGCGTTGTCTCATTAAGGAATTCATCAAGATGTTTTTCATGCATAAACATGAGGGTGATCCATCTGAAAGCATGTCAGGACACAATCCTGAGGGATTCACGCGCGAATCCTTGATCTTACTCGCCGAGTTTGCCTTGTCAAGTCGCCTCTATCTTGCTGTCAAAACTACACGGACCTTCATTTTTTCCCTCTTGCTTTTCAATTATGTTTCAATATTTTAGCCAAAAGAAGAGAGATTTGCGCATTTGCGCGCTCCCTTCAGATGTCTTATTCGCAGCTGCCCCTCATCAATATTCATGCACTAATTATCACCCAATCGCGGAGCAAGGTGACAATCACGTGATACGAGTAGGCGGAGCTTATTCCGCATAAGGCCATCAAAGAGAATTTTCACGAGCGTTGGGGTTTTATAGTCGCGGGGCTCAGCTGGGCAGGGGGACTCTCGTTCAGCGCAAGATTGCAGTTGGTTGTCAAGAGGCATATATCTGGTGATCGCACTTGAAAGGCTGGTGGTGCCTTTAAGAAAGTGACTGACAACCTCATTTCTCGGATAAGTGGAAAGAACACTGAGTCTTATTGGATACTTTTATGCTTCCTTATTTTTTCCTCTTCATTGCGGTCAAAGGTGAGACTAGGCGGGGAAAAGGGAGGGGAGAAGGAGTGGGATATGCCTATACTATGGGACTGCCACTTCACGTTATAAAGTAATCCAACCACATCCTTCCGCAAATGTAGGCCCTATATATTATTATTATTTTTATTTTTATTATTATTATTATTACTTACTAATTCTGAAAGAACTTTTCTGAAAGGAAAGTTTAACAGCTTTATTCAGGCACTTGATACATGTGCATGAGAGAGTTCTAAAACGGTGTGTGAACGGATGCAATGGTTGATGAAATCACAATGTGTATATTCATTTAATTTAATTTTTCTCTCTCTTTTCAGCGTGTTCCAATTGAGTGCTCTTGAAGAATGGAGTACCGACAGATGCTGAGGAATTAACAAATCAAGCATCAAGCATTCCCACGCTCTGTCATGAGAACATTCAACATGAAGCTGCAACATCTAATACTAATCGTGACGTTCACATCCGTGCAATCCTTGATCCAGTATGAAATCCTGGAAGAATTACCAACGGATACACTATTGGGTAACGTCCTCATCGACGGCATGCTGAATCTACAACACGATCCTGATGTTGTACCGGATCTGCGCTTTGTAATCCTACCTGGAAAGAACAGCAGGTACTTCTCAATGGAAAGAGAATACGGTTTACTGCGAGTGAACGGTACTTTTGATCGGGAGACAGGATGCCCCCGCCGGACGTCCTGCGTTCTAGAACTGGATGTCGCTGTTGTGGAACCAGCCACGCTTTTTCAGATCATCAAGGTCGAGGTCATCATTAGGGACCTCAATGATAACTCCCCGGAGTTTCCATCCTCACGGGTGAAGTTGCTCATACCGGAGTCTTCCCCGCTTGGCCGGCCAGGCTTCAGCATAGAAGGGGCCAGAGACCGGGACACAGGGCAACTGGGAGTGCAGAGGTACGCCTTGAGAACTGAGTCATCCCTGTTTGACCTGAATGCCCATCGTAACCTGGATGGATCTTTCGATCTGCATCTCATATTGAACGGCAGTTTGGACCACGAAACAGACAGTGAGCATTATGTGACCATCGTTGCCTACGACGGAGGGACCCCTGCCAAGAGTGGATCCGTTATAATCGAGATTGAAGTCACCGATGCCAACGATAACAGTCCAAGATTCGCTCAATCTTCGTATGACAAAACAATCCTTGAAGACATCTCACCCATGACTGCAATAATCCAGGTCGAAGCCAATGACCCAGATCAAGGCATGAACGGTGCAATCGAATACTCTTTTGCTTCTGAGTCACAAGAACTGTTTGGCCAGATATTCAGAATTGACAACGTCTCTGGTGAAATCTTCCTCCAATCGGGAATGAACTATGCTCTTGAGGAGGAGTATGACCTGGTCGTGCAAGCACAGGACCAAGGAGAGGACGCTCTCAGAGATTTCTGCCAAGTACACGTCATGGTGGAGGACGTCAATAATCACTCACCGATCATCACTGTGAACACATTGACGCCAACAGAGAATGCGCAGGTTAAAGAGAACACTCCCCGTGGAGCGTTTGTAGCTCACATCAAAGGTGATGACCAGGACAGGGGACAGAATGGACAAGTAGCCTGCACCCTGGACGACGGAAACTTCCAGCTCATCTCACTTCTTCCTTCTGAGTACAAGATCATCAGTTCAGTCACCTTCGATCGCGAGATAGTAGCGTCGTACGACATCAATATCGTTTGTCAAGACGGTGGTCATCCAGCTCTACAATCCACACGCAAGTTGGTGGTCAACATCATCGATGAGAATGACCATAGTCCAGTCTTTAGCCATGATTCTTATACTCAGAGAGTCACCGAAAATAGTCCACCTGGTTTACTTGTTGCCACAATGACCGCTTCTGACCGTGATTCTGGAAAGAACGCGAACGTGACGTACGATCTGGTCAACCCTCAGGGTCAGACTCAAGGTCCAGATTTGGTCAAGATTGACCCCCTTAGCGGTGTTATCACTACTCTGGTGAGTCTTGACCGCGAGGCCTACTCAAGGCATCTCTTCAGGGTCATCGCGATGGATGGGGGGTCGCCACAGCAATCTTCCACCACGACCTTGACTCTTAGCATTGATGATGTCAATGATGAAGCTCCAGTTTTCAGCCAATCAGCATACAGCTTTGGAACTTTCGAAAACCAGGGAAATGGTACAGAAATCGGAATGTTGTCTGCACATGATCTTGATCTTCCTCCATTCAACACTTACGAATTTGCTTTGATGCCAATGAAATCAGAGCATTATGGAACTTTCCACATTGACATCCACTCTGGCAGGATTACAACACGGAGAGTTCTGGACCGTGAGGTTACCCCTGCTTACTACCTGAACGCTATCGTATTTGACAAACTGAAGCCTGAATTGAGTTCTTCGGTTAGTGTGACAGTCTATGTCGCCGACCGTAATGACAATTCGCCTTCAGTGTCATACCCTAACCCGAGCAATCGCACCACCGAAGTCTCGTATTTTGCTCCAGTCGGCTACATCTTCACCAAAGTCATTGCATATGACAATGATCTGGGAAGCAACGCTAAACTGAACTTTGCCCTAACATCAGGCAACGAAGACGGTCTGTTTGACATCGATCCGTCCATTGGAGCTATCTTCATCAACAACCCTCTACACGTCTTTGATGCCATGTATCCCAGTTCAGTGAAAAACGTCTACTTATTGACAATCACCATCTCAGACAGTGGATCTCCACCGAGGTCGACATCAACACTCCTACACATAGATGTCAATCGCTCCAAAACTCAAGAACAATCTGCGTCTTCATCGCTCGGCTACCACCAGAAGATCATAGTCATTTTGGGCGCTGTGACCGCAATCTTGGTCGTCATTTTAGTCGCTGCCATCATAATGGTGAAGCGACGACAAATGCAGCACTCAAAGACTGAGTACATGCGGGAAAGCACGACTTACATCAGTCCTGGAATGGCCACGGTCAGCCAAGCTGGAGATTGCTACGAGAAGGATGACACGATGATTAGGTCCACTCAGGTAGGTTTAACTCTCTTTTTTTTTATACGAGGGGTGGTGGCCTTGAAGTTTGTATAAAGCTGGGATTAGCTGTAACAAACTTAAGGTTTACTCTGTTGTTATACATTGATGTACATTGTTAGAAGCTAGTTTTGTATGCGTAGTTAGTACACACAATGTACATTTCGTAATTCCTCAATTGCAGATGTCTAACGCCTCAATCTACTCTTGCTCATCCATGTCTCTTCCATGCTGAAAGGCATTCTGTGTATGTATTCATGTACAAATGTGCATTACTTCTATTACGTAATACTTCTTTCACAAAATGTTTGCACGCTTACATGGGACCAGCACAATGTGTGAAACGCGACACGTTAGGGGTTGTAAGGATTGATCAACATCCAGATAGTAAACAATAGGAAGAAAATCAACCATAAAATTGCAACATTCAAATTTTCTGTCAGAGTTTCTATGCCTTTTAGGAGGCGTCACGTTTGTTTGTTGTAGATCGATGAGATGGTTGGCCAATGAATACATAACTGAACCAGACATCACAATGGGAAAGACGGCACCTGTCACTGACGGCGTCTGAATTCTCTGTTTTTATTAGATTTCCGCGAGGGGGCTACTTACTATTTTATCACTCTATACAATTGGGGAGGCGACTTACAGTAGCAATATCTGGCATTATTACAAGAGACAAGTTGTCATTCTTTTATGGGACGCCGCCCGCGAGGACCAATCGATACGGACCTTTCTGTAGGTTGGCATTATCCCGACACGAGGCACGGAATTGCATTCACTCAGCGATGGATTATCCAGCATGCACAAGTAACAAATGCCCTGGAGACTGCCTCGTTATAAAGCTCTTGTAAAAGTTTCAATCTATACCGCATGTTATGAGAGCTTTATGGTTTGCTTGATAAGGCTTGTACAACGCAATCATGCAGAGGATCAGTCGTATTCTTTTATCACCTTACTGGATTATCATAAATTATATAAACAAAATTATTATAAAAACCCAGTCGTAAGCTTCACCTATTCATACGTGAATATTAATCTTGCCGTCCTGTTTGAAGTGTATAATAGAATCTGTTCAATGGCCGCATGTTTTTTGATCATCAAGTAGGGCCTACTCAATGAGATTTTTACAATAGGCAAGCTTGACCAATTGAGTTTGATGTTTGGGTAAGGATAGAGCTTGGACGTTTGAGAGACAGGCTGTGTGTAACCGTGTAAGGGTAGCTAGGTGTCAGATAAAGGTATAAATGATTAAGAAGGGCTGCAGACCATTATAGAGTGGTATTGCATATCCATCTTCAGTCTGTCAAATTTGCATTTTGAAGGACGAGGAAAGTATTTGGCAAGCCCACATTACCCGTCTGCTTCACGCCCTCTTGAAACTCGGTTCTTTTTGAATAGCAAGAAGTTGTGCTAACACTAACCATTTCTGCAAACGTCCTTATAATTTTCTGACTTCGGCGTTAAATATATATAACACGATAATGTGTTTTTCTCAGATTCATTCAGTCACCTTGTGTGGCTTCCAGAGCGTTCAGTTGGAGTACTTTCTCATACTTTTCTTCTACAAATTTGGTCGAATGACGATTGAAATCACAGTATGAAAGAAAGCAATAGCACACTAGCAGATAATTTCCCACATTTTCCTTATAATTTTTCCCCGGTTTTTATATTCAACTGAGGCCGTTAAAATTCTTTGTTGAGCGTGTGGGAATGTACCAGGGTAAGCCCAGCTGCGCTTCTGGGCATAATAATCTTAATTCTTTTCTTGGTTATTGAATCCAGTGGCACTTTTCCATTTCCGGTGTTCCATTACCCACCCCCTGCATGACAAAAGCTGTTCCATCCTTCACCCACTGTCCACTTGACGTGATCCGGTCCGAGTGTGTTTATTGTGAGATTATCTGTAGTGTGGTCAGTAATAGGGATACTAGTGTCCGGTTCCCCGGTCATTGTGGCTGGGCAAACAACTTGAGGAACGGATGCAAACATTTGGGTTGCTGTATGGAAAAAGCATTATCTATTATGTCATATATTTCATAAGGCATACTGGGTAACAATTGTGGGAGCACTTCTATCATTATATAATACACGTGTATGCTGAGATATATAATATTACAAGAAAAGAAAAGAAAAGAATCCTTTGCCATAGAAAAACTATAAAAAAAAGGATTATAAATATAATGCATGATTTAATCATTACTCAGGAGGAGTCCACGCGCCCCAGTCATTTAAATTAATATGAGTCAGTTTACAACTTAATCGTATTTATTGAGTTGACCCAATGTTTGCTGATAATAAGCTAATCTGGATCTCAGTTTTGCCTGATCGATTACAAATGTTTGATTGAGATTAGGAGTTTTAAACTTGGGATGATCGCCCGTTTTACGACATGATTTCGCTGCCGTAGTCAGACGAAAAAACGCGCCATTTTGAACCTTGGTGACATTAAAGACTTAATCTACTTATTCCCACACAAGTTGAAACTCGTTTATCGTGATTATATTCTCAGCACCAATTTGTTCATACCTTGCAGGTATGTTGGTAAATAATTATATAATTAATTAAACAGCAAAACAGACCAACCAATTACGCTTTAACTGTCGCAATTTTTGGACGAATTGGTGCTGAGAAAATATCGTTTCACCCTTTAAGAAAACACCCGCTGTGCAAGCGTCTTCGGTGCGGTTTGAGGCTCCACAGGGCAGGAAACGCACAACAGTTGAATGTTCAGCCGCCGCACACACAAAAACCCCAGCATTATTTAGCCTCCAATTTGATGTAATTGTCTGTGATGACTTTCTTTTGTGTGATTGATTTGATTTTAACCTCAACTAATTTAACCTTTTATGCTCTCGCGTTGCTCCCGGTGATGCAATCTTAATAGGTCTTTTGTCTCTCGCACAGGAATTGCCACTTTGTCCTGCCTACCCCGGCTCATCATTGCCACCCTATGCGTACTACCCGACCCCCCGGAACCAACTAACTGAGGACAAAGCAGAGGTATGTCCGTACTAGCACCCACTGCCTCAAATCTAAACCATTTCATCAGCAGTTGCAAGAGTTATTCACCAAAGAACAGGATGCCCAGAGCGGCTGTTCGGGAGAGGTCTCCAACGCCGACAGCGGCCACGGACCCAGCGAGGAGGGCGAGCCCCACGGCACCTCACACGCCCCCTTGCCCCCACCCAGGGCTCCCCGGGGATCCCTACCCCGGGGCAAGCTTGATCCCCCGGGGGGAATCGCCGTCGCTCATGCTCGGCCCCTGAACACAGTCCGAGGTCCGTATTACGGAGTGCCTCTGGAGACGTTTCAGTCAAGGAACAACAGTTTGAACAGAAGCGACAGGAGTTCAAAGCCCCCGCCGCCCGTGCCTCGACGAATGCCCGTCACAAAACTCACAGAACCGGAGAGAATGTCTCACAATGACGAAGACGACGATAATATGTCGGAAGGGGGATCTTCTACTTCCGGTAGCTTCACTCTTCAGTTGGACGACGCTGTGCGTGCTGTCGACGTCTGACTCCGAATATTTGAGCCTTTTCAAAAGACTTTGGTGCCAAAACACTTATAAATTATGCATATTGACAATCATGAATATCCATGGTTCTTCAAGACAATCATTGAATTGCGATTATGTGTTCGTGACGACTGCGATAAAAGCAGCCTTTCATTTTTTCTTCTTCTTATTCTTCTTTGATTTTTTTTCACATCATGTGTGTTTAGTACATTATTTATATTGCATGTAATAAAATATTCATTCTTCTGTGCTGAGTTTTCTCACGAAATGAGTTTTTTGATTAACTGAATGTTGAATTCCGTTATTTTTTTAAATTTTTAATCGCCTGTTTACTTTGGTATTTGCATTCTGTTTATAGCCCATAAGTACGAAAAGAAAAGATATATTTGTAATGGGGAAAAAATGCAATGGTTGCACATGATTATGTCAACGAGAGACATATATCACATCTAACACGTGATATTATTATAGACCTAAATGTATACTTTTAAAGGGCTCAAAGTCTGCAGCGCACCAAACTTGGAAGTAAGTGCCATTACTAATGAGTGAGTAATGGAGTTAAAACGAAACGAACGGCACAATGAAGACCCTTGACCAAATTTTGACCTCATTAATATCACGTGATCATCCAAGCGAGTTAATATTGTCGGCGTCAGCTGCACGCAGAAGACAGTCAAGTGACAGTGGCACCATCCATTTCAGTCAGATTTAATGGAGCTAGTTTTCACTTCAGCGAAAAGTCTGCGATGACACTCAAAAGACTAATGTCACAAAAAGTGACCCCTTTGCGACGGTTGACACACGAGGCTTGATGACTTGCGCGTGCGCAGTGACCTCGTCGAGCATTGTGGGACGGTCACTTTTATTGTTATGGTAATAATTTCCTCGCAAAATGCAAAAGTGCAGTCCCGCCCTAAATTGAAACCAACAAAAGATCTCTTCAACCACATGATTTGATTTGATTCGATTTCGGAATATTTTGTTTAATTGAAAACAGACATACAATGATATGAAATGCAGACATAGCTCCTGAATACTACTGGTTATCAATCTTATTCAAACGGAGAATCTCATACTCATGCCTACATGTGCATACATTCTAATATTTCTTTTCAAAACTAAGAACAATGAAAACCCGTTAATTAAACCCCCGTCTCTTGGAGCAAATTCTTGATTTTTTGAGCTGTCAGTTCTCAAAAAGACCTCATGCATGAACACCATCTGTTAGCGCATCACTCTTGAATAGAACTCTCTTCCTTTTCCTTGACAGCACAATCCTCTCATGGGTCGCCTTTTGATTGAAGTCAACACGCCCATCTATGGCAGCTATGAGTAGCTTCTTCAAAGGAGAGAAATTTTCAATTAGGGTAAAGATTTCGTTGGCTCCATTCTTCGATCGTGACCGAAAAAGTCAAAGAGGTTAGGTGTGAAAATAATGAAAATGGAGAATGTATATTTTCTAAAGTCAATGTTGAAAAGGAACTCTGCAGAGCTATTATATAGCAAGGATGTCTTCTCTTTCACCTTGCGGGTAAACCATAAGCCAGGTTTTCCCCTGTGATCCTATAAGGGGTCTTTATCCAGTATATTATGCGTTGCATGCAAGCGAGTGACCAGGCACATAATGCATGCATGGCTTTGCGAGCACATGACAACCGTAAGACGGATTGACAAATGCGAGCGTGCCATAGCGGAATAATTCTCCTGTCGAGCATCATGCATCGCAAGGGTATAAAAGAAGGTATTTTACAAATAGTTGCAAAAATATTATCATTTCTCACATTGTTGACGGGTTTGCCTGCTGTGATAATATCAATCTTCCTTCGGTTAACGTGATAATAGGTAATGTCTTCTCTTATTCAACCTTTAATGACACTGTGATTTGTGTTTTAAGTGGGTATTTTACGCACCCAGCGCCACCATCACGTGGAGTTATAAACTCGGTTTATGCCTGTATAGTAATGTCTATTCATTGATAAGTATGCATTGTTCCCATGTACGTTTTCCCACGTATCGCGTTGGTCAGCGCATGATAAGAATTCTCACACTATCTCAAGGAATACCAACACGGGAGATAATCCGCCACATTCGTGGATTATCGGAAGGGATGAGAGAGTGGATTATGATACGGAAAACCAATTTCATGGTGTGATCATTTCGACTCAATGTTCCACGCAAGTCGGATGAACTAGTGACACGCAACGACCTTCACCTTTTATCGTCCATTGCTTCCAAATATCGCTCACTGTATCCACGTGACACTTCCATTATGGAGGGCTGTACCCTTTCGATCAATTGGTCACGAGGAGAGGATAAGAGCCAGAATGCGCCCCCCTCGAAGCGCCCCACCATTGAGACCCAACCAATCGCAAACATGGCTCGAAGCGTAAAGTCTGTTCGCTTTTTGAATTGGCGTTGACCCCCTTGGCCTTCTATGGTTCGTTAGAGGGCATTTAGAGGCCTAACCACCCCTTTCATTGTAAAAGAATAACATGCATTCTCTGTTATACCCGCCGGGCTGAAGATGCAGTTTTGGACAGCTTGATTTATCACAACTGAAAGCATATTAACCATTGTTCTCCTGTTCTGGCTATTACTTTGTTTCAACGGGCAATAAAATCAATGTAAAGAAATCTAAATGACAAGCACCAGGATTGGCAAATGGACATGCTTCTATTTGGTTTAATATCAAAACATCATTTTAGAAGCTTCACGCTATAATGGGAACTTTTGCTCAATGATTTAGAGTTTAAAATCATATAAGTTGCATTAGCCGATGAGCGTGATTTCTTCCATCAAGGCACGTAGCACAACCAGCCATTGATCGCTGGTGCAATGAACACAACACATGTGTTTCTGCAATTATTGGTGCACGCAATTACTCGCTCCATTACCGATACCGTGTATACAGCACCCGAGTGGAGTGAGTTCCAGTGACAGCTGCGCGGACGCAAAGTCCGAAAATCCAGACGGACAACAATTGATTCTGATTGGTTATTTGCGCACTGTCATATTATGAAAAGGGGAAGCACGTGGTCATAGAGGTCATAGTTCACAGGGCAAGGGTCAGCAACACCTGTTTAATGTGGATTTCGTTGTTTCTTTGATGTTTCGGCAGACCTTTGGGTGACGAGTTCGGATCACCGCGCACGCGACGCAGAATTGCACGCCCCCCTTCCCCGTACGCAACACTCGACGCATGATGCTAAATGCATCGCCTGCAACAATAAACATTTCAAGCGTAAAGAGAGAGCTTCAACTCGATCCGGTTGCAGTGGTTTATGGCCGACTTATTGCCACATTAAACATGAAAAGAGTGCTCGAGAAATTCAATATTTGTTCACAAATCTCTTAGTTTCTTCTTACCTGTCAGTTAATGGTAAATGATGCTGATATTTGATAACGCAGGCTGACATCCTTGACCAGCGAATTCATTGAAGTTTTGAAGTTCATCCATGCGTGTACCTTCTCCTTGAAACCTTCGTGGAGAATTGTTATTTGGGTTAATGTTTATTTAGTATTTAGTATAATTAGCTAAAATGGTGTATTATTTTTGTATAGATTAAACAGGGGTCATTAGAATAACAGCACGAACTTTGCTTAGTATCTATATGTATAGTATCTACTTTCATTGACTTTTAAATCTCTGAACAACCTCGCACCGGCTTACATCACTGCTACACCAAAACGCAGTGCTGGCGTCGTCACGTCGTAATTCGTCTCGACTCCTGTCCATCCCCCGGTCGAGACTCGTGGGTGCTGGGGATCGAGCCTTCCAACACGCTGCTCCAACTCTCTGGAATGCCTTGCCTCCTGCTATGAGAACATTAAGTGACGTCAATGTTTTTAAGAAAGGACTCAAAACTTTTTTATTTCGACGGGCTTACTCAGACTATTGTTGATTTTATTAATACGTCCTCACACTGTTTTTATCACTTTTGTGCTCTTAAAAGTCGCTCATTTTGATTCTAGTCACTTTTAATTTCAGTTACTTTGTTCACTTTTTATATCCATTCAGTGTTCATCTTCTTTTACTCAGCGCTATTGAGCATTTTTGGATTTTAGCGCTATAGAAATAAATTATGCTCATTCTTATTCTTATTCTTATATGCAGCGATGAAAGCCCACTTCAAACACAAACATGGATTTGCTGAATCAATTCTTGGTGGGGACCGTTGGGTGGCCAGGGGAGATCTCCTCATTCTCCATGGAGGACTCAAGAGGAGGCTCAGACATCCAACTTCAATGCAATCCGAGTGACTGTGAAAACAGCTGGCGGCCTTCATGAGTCAGATTAAAGGGATGGGGAACTAAATTTTAAGTGATGTTCTATTGACTCATAGCACCAATTGATAGCATTCCGTGCCAAGAACACCCTGCCTGGATGCAAGCGTAAGGAAATAATGCATTCCGAATATCGGGGTTAGCATTGCGCCTATGGGAAAATGGCTTCCATTGCGAAGTATAGGAGGCAAACGTCAACTGATGGCTTGGTTTGGCTGATGGCTGATTGGTCTCGTTCCCCTCGTGAAGCTATCGATTTCAGCCAATCAGAGCAGAGCATCTTCGCCATAAAAGGACATCTTTGTTGTTTACGAAATGAAAGCGCATGCGTGGTGCACTCTGGCTGACCTTTTTACTGTTTCAGGATGAGAAACATGGTAGGTGTCCTAGAAAATCGCTTGTCAAAATAAGAAAAATAGCGAAAAATATTTTTTGTTTGCGCCTGACTGGTGGCAAAATGATTATTCTATCTATTTCCGAAAAGAAAATAAAAAAATATCAAGGGGTTTAATCGCAGGACACGGTGATATGACGAGGCCCATTGTAAAAGATGGGGAACTCGGTGTTTCATCACAGCGACTGACGTCACGCCTAATTAGCATTATATCTCCCGCGAAATCCTTAGCGATGATATTCCTTGTGTGGGCCAGGCATAAGAATCATCTTTGGTGCATCAAATAACGACTCAAAGTCCATTTTCAACCAGTTCTCCCTCCCTTTAAGGAGGGACACGCGCCTAAGAAGGAATTATGAAACGAAGGAATTGTTTCGAAAGGTCATTGCAATTCCCCCGGGTGTAATGTAGAACGCAGGTGTCGAAAGATCTTTCGGAATACGCAACGTTTCTTACTCTTGGGACGCAATATCGATATGAGAAACAAATTTCATGCGACGACCTAAAAAGAAGTAAAAAAAAAAAACCTCCCCGTCGAATTCCAAGCCACCCATGCACCAAACCCCCAGCAAAAATCCCACTGCAGAGATTCGATCAGAATGCACCCTCTCCAAATCAGTTGCCCCATACCCTATGCATCAGACGTGACAGATCAATTCGTCTTGCAACTGATGCTCGCCCCCAACAGATGTCATGCCCTCGGGTTATTTCGCTTCTTAAGCACTATGTCTCTATCATGGCCCATGATGTTTGTATGCCATTCAAAGGTTTATTCAGAGAGGGTACTAAGTTAAAGACATTAGACCGAGGAGTGTATCATTATGTCTGGACATGATGCATTGTGGTGTGCCACCCTGACATCTTAGTCGTTGAATGCTGGGCACAGAACACCCGCAGAGGGACTTCTCCGATTGCTGTCATTTTGATGGTGAAGGGTGTGTGTATACATAGGAGTAGGGACAGGAAAGAGAAATCCATTTAGAAAAAAAAAAAAAAAGATAAAAAAAGAATCGCCCAGGTTTTTATCAATCAAACCTGGCATAGATATGTGAGGCATTAGTGCTCACTGCATGGACGCGGATAAAATGATTTCTAGTGAATTTCTAGATAAATCAGAAAGAAAAAAAAATCAGATAAATGATAAAAGAAAACAGAATTCTTGTAATCCATAGAAAAACCACTACCTGCTTTTTGATCGCAGTTTGTAACTGAACCCCCCCCCCCAAACCCCTTCAATTACGGATAAGCAGCTGTCAGCAACATAACTCTGGAATGGCGGTATACTCAGTGAAAACAAGATGTCCGTGGCATCTTTATTTCTCCTCGAAACCATGAAACATTCCCTTGTGCTAACAAGGCCACGTCCCTGGCACCCAGCTGTTCCTCAGGTGGGCTAACGACTTAATTAAGTAAAATACCCAGGTAAAAAACAAAGGTGATTAGTTAATTGGGTTAATTGAAATGTAATATCAAAAGGTAATGGGTCAGCAAGAGCATTATAGGAGCCATTACGAGGTGTTGACACGGTGTGCAACATCTGATGAACGACACGCTCGACTCGTTTGGAATGGCATTTGTGCAATTCGGTTTGTTGTAGAGCTTTGCAGGCATGCAAGTTGTAATCTTAAAATCACGGTATCATTATTAGCTTTAATTAGTGCAGTGGACGCCAAAGGATTTTCAATAGCAGAAGTAACATCATACTCAACTGTTTCAAGGTTTCCAATCTTAATGTCAGTTTTATATACATACATGTAATGTGCATGTAAAATAATATATTATCCTTTTATGTACTTTTTTTTTTCCGTCGGGGTTCCCATCGATGTTCAATGAGTTTGTCGTGACGTCGTGATAAATGTCTGATTTGTGTCAGATTGTTTAAACACTAATACATCATGGCTCCAGCCCATCCAAGTTTTATCAAATCTCCGCTCCGCCGTATATTCAGCGAATCGTGAATGTATAATTCACAAGTCACAAAGCGAAGCTTACTTTTCAACACGGAGTTTTTCTGATGAACGCGGAGGCATGCGTATCGTGAACGCGGGTGGATTGGGCTCAACAACGAATTACGTCACATCAAAAAGACACAACCTGATCACCGAATTCATTTTTTATACGTATTCACACAATGAGTCCGACTTTGTACTACTAGTATTTAAACGAATATTTTGATGAGTGTTGTTGTGGAATCTGCTTACAACGTAGGCCATGCATTGATGCATATTGCATAATTACAGGCGTTGCGTGCAGAAGGAGGTAAGTCATTCGACCTAACAACGGACGACAGCCGAGAAAGTATCGATGGTACCGTTATGATTTTCTCCAAGGGTGCTGCTTTAGAGCCTAAGAGCGTTATGAAATTAAATCGTTTGTGACCTCTTTGAGTTGAGACTCATAACGTTTTATGATTCGTATTACCCACTGCCTGAGTAGCCTGCCCATCATGCACAGCTGCCACAACTGTTCAATTATTCTAAACCCACCACAAATTTAATGTAATAAGAATACGCCAGAGATATATACCGATTAGTATTTCATTTTTATGAGCATCGATATTTGATTGAGCATCATAACAAATATCAAGCGTTATGACTTTACTGAACGTCTGATATGAAAACCATAACGCACTCAAATTATCAAATTATTGCTGTTATAACCTTAATTGTCAAAAAAGTTGACATTTTTAAATTGTGAAAATGTTTATTATAACTTTTGAAATGACATGTAGTTTTTAAATATGAGTAAGATAATTATTTTAATTAATTATATTACTTAACATTTAAAAATATTTAAATTATTTGAACCTTTTTTTTACAAAACAATAGTTTGTTCATAAAACTTCTGAGTATCTTTATCTGACAGTTAATGTGACTTTCTCTAAAGTTCATTGAGAATGATGAAGGCATAATCTCGCTTCATGCGTGATACGCGTCGGCCACTTGTTACGCATAGACGCGTCAAACCTTCTGACTCCACTTAACTCAGCATAAAATGATAGGACAATAAATATTCTGATGTTTAATATTAGAATACCAGTTAATGTGAGGCCAATTTTGTACAGATTATTTGCGATCACAAAAAAATTGTTTTTATACATGCATTGCGTGATCGGTCGCGAAGTGACCTCAGAGAGCAGAAAGGCAGACCAAGTAATTTGAATTATGACCGAAGGTGGCCACTTCACATGTACATGTACATGTACCAATGTGCATCGAGGTGTCTCCCAGGGCAGGCGACATCCCGAGTCATTTGCTCTTGATAAGGGATCCGGAATGCGTACTCGGCAGAGTAGACAAGAAGAAGTGAAAATTGAAAATGAGTTGATTTTAGAATTGTACTTGTCGGTTTAATTAATGACTTCAAAGAAGTCATGGGGTCCATAGGCCGAATGCTTACAATTCCGAAAAACATATATACATACAATGTAAAAGAATATAAGTCCCCAACCATGGCCTGAATCTAAGTCCCTAACCCTAATCCACAACCCTTATGAATTCGGACTTGTGAGCATTGATTATCTAATTGTATCTACTATTTTCTACTGTCTTCTTGTTTTGTTTTGTTTTGTTCTGCATACATTACTCTGTCTTTTTGGACATGCAATAAATATATCATTATTATTAGAAGAGCCGTTCCCGTAAATTTAGCTGAAATTCATAATAATTAATAATAATAATAATTCAGAATTCAGAATTCCCAGGTGTGTGCTGAATCTTGAAATGCACGTGCATCCTGGACTTTGGCCTGCGAGGTTGCCAGCTAAGTCAAGTAAATGCATTTTGGTCCACTTAAGAGTTACCTTTATTATTATTCATATGTATTCACAGTAAAAGGGGTAATTTACAGGCGGGCTTTACTTTCGCTGATCTCTGTGGCCACGTTTGACCGCGAAAAATAAACCGACAGAAAAATTTCAAAATTAGAAGTATTTGCCCAATTGTTGCTTAACCGCGGAAATAAAACTCCAAAGCATTATTGATTGCAATAATCACATGTATATACAATTATACATGTATAAGCCACGGGAATTACTAGTACAGCCATGCATGGAATTGACACATTTCCTGTGGAACAAAAGTAGTATCACCAAAGATACTCCATTTAGGCAATAGATGGATACGCGTCTTCCATTGGCATCGATTGGCCTCATTGTAACCAACTTCGATTTTGGTCACGTGACTTATGAATTGGAAACTCCGCTCTCGGAAGACGAATTTCTCATGATAACTCCGAAGCGTGCGAACTGCGAAGCTTATAATTTTGATAATACGAATGGGAAAGATTTCAACAGTTATCGACGCCAAACAAAATGTTTATGCCCCTGTCACACGATCACGCTATTGTGCCACGTATGGCCCATACGTTCCCGTATGCATTAGCACGGAGATACGCGAGAAAAATTAAGAAAATGGTCTTTTCCACGCCGTATCTACGTCTTGTCTACGATCCCGCTAAGTATCACGAAGTATGGCGAAGTATCTCAGAGCATTTTTCACGACCTTTGCCCACGCTATATCACGTAATGTTTACGCTGCATTGCTCACGACCACGCCAGGATCTGGTCCAGTATGTCCCCCGCATGTGTACGTATGGTCACGTCTTATCCACGCCTTATCCACGCACGTTTACACACGTCTCAGCGGTCTGCAATGGCGGGATTCTGCGAGAACCTTTCAAGCACGACCTGCGATCGTGACCCAAACGGAGTAGGCCTATATTTGGTATTATTAGTAAATTCTAATTGACGCTCTCCGGAAGAAAGCAAGTTTGCAATAACTAGTATGCATGTATAATGAGGTGGCATTTTATTATAATGATTATAATGATTATTATTTATTATAATATTTTTTTTTTAAAGTAGACTAGTAGAGCGAGCATGTCTAGAGATACTCTATAGCAGCGCATACTTGACTTAGGTTCATAGTTTACTGCAGCCCATGTAATAAAAGTGAGCAGACAACATTTCAGGTCCCAATACTGACGGCGGCAATGAAGCGAACAGTCGTTGCAACAGGTGAGTTAAATGGGTTAATTAAGGAGAAAACGAACAACATCGGCTGCAACTATACATCACGCGCTGCTTGGTCCTTCAGTTTTTATTACGTCTGTGAACTTTGGTACAATGGCAGCTAGAGTCACGGTGACCTCATACATTGAAGGACTTATTTACTTGATTATGTAATAGTAATTAATACTAGTTATTGAGTGTATATCCCAACCGATTGAAATAATATTGTATGCCACTAAGAAATAATACACTATCATCCCAATGGTATTCTGAACAATTTGATATGACAAATGCCATCTGAAATTCTGAATGGCTTAATTAGGTCACAGTATTCACGATGGTGTTGATTGCCTGCAGCCATACCATGGTCAACTGAATGTGGGGGCGTTTTAGCATTGTCTAACGAGCAGACGGCGGTCAGTCGGAGCGGCTAACTGGGGGATGTACAATGGGCGTTATAGTCAAGTCGCTTTAGCTCAATTTGGGGGGTCAACCTATAGACATAATTGCATGACACATTTAAAGTCTAAGTAAATCTGAATAGTGGAACATGGTTAAAATTGATAATTAGTGATGACAATGGGACAGAAACGGGGAATTTTAGTATCTGTAATATATAGGCACATAATATATATATTCTATGTATTTTCCTTCTCCCCATACTCCACATCAATGGTTGATACCGCAGAAAAAGTTTTAGTCCTCTGTGTCTTTGATAAACAGGAATTTGTGACAGAAATCCATCACCAAACAAAGGAATTTTGACGAATTTTAAAAAAGATAATTAGTTAATTTGGCTCTATCATAAATTATACCAGCTAGAGATGCGTTATATGCTTTGAAAAATGCCTAATTATATACCCATTGAATACAAATATTAAACATTGTGAGTCAGTATACTTGGCTCGAGTATTAATCACAAAACTTATCTATACATATCTATACATATATACATATATATATTATCTATACGGGGTTTCGTGAGTAAGTCTGAATTCAATGACGATTCACTCCTTAACAGACTAAAATGACTATTGAAATGTTTTAATTGTATTCAGAGATACTAGAACATGCGAAATATGTTATAATTTTGGTCTGAATTAATCAAAGAAAACATTGTAGCACAGTTACAACAGGCTAATCAATGCAAGGTTTTGCCCAGAAATCCTGGCAAGTTCATGACACACCAACCACTCTGTGATCTGATGTATTGTTCTCTGAAGCCTTCAGCTACAGTGATGTCTGTCTGCTGTGCTAGAGAGACTCGTAACACTTCATTGCGGGCAGCCTGGCGATGCTATCATAGTAACCAGGAACAAAGAATAGTTTTGCTTTAAATTAAAATTATCCTTCAGTTCCTGCCTTGTACGCCCGCAGTCTTTGCGTACAGTTTGGCTCTCTGCAGTTATACGAATCATGGGTTGAAGAGCTCAGTATAGCCTGAGATATATTTCATGGATTAAGCTGCACGAACGGCCTGAGTATTGACATCCTATGGGGTGATGATGATGATGACGATGAAAATGTTGTTTGAAACAATATACATAATATGTTGTTTGGCACTGAGCATAGTGTTATATATTATTATTTTTGTGGTTTTCATTGCCAAAAATTACACATCTATTATATAATATGTAATCTGGTAAGGGTGCTCCACGCAATATTCAGTCGCTACGGTATTTATTGTTCATAAATCGCACTTGGAATTGAAAAATAAAAGCACAATTTGATATGCTCCCACACAGAGGCAATCCACAACTTGAATTATATAAATGAATGAACATTTAAATCGCAATCAGCTTTCAATAAGCTGAACTTTGATATATTGCATGACAATATTGCCTCAAATTTTTTCCGGCCGTACATTCCGAAATGGTAATTAGTAATACCTTACCAAAACGGTTACAGGTGCGTTTCTCCTTTGATTCTCTTTGATTTCCTTCATTTTGATATGCTATATGACTATGTTTGCATGGATATTTTTAGCTTGACTTAATTTAATCAGTAATTAACGATTTTATCCATGTTCCACAATTGCACTTCACTTAGACTTTTATAGTATGTCAATTAGGGTGCAATACCACATAGTATTCCACTGAAACCATTTGTGTTGCAATTATGTCTTACCTTGAATCACATCTTGACTAAACTCTTAAGATAAGACGAAAATTTATCCTTTTGTTAAAATATAAATATGGAAATAACAAACCTAAGCTATGCGGAAATTTGACTTAAAAGGTGTTGAACAAAAAAAGGGAATGTTGTCCAATTCAATAATAAGGGAATGACTTTGAGCAACTATTTCAAGGAAGAAAACCAACCAAAAAATGTGCAAAAGACATTTGAATTATTGGTAACACGAGGGGGGGGGGTGATGCAACACACCTAAAAGAAGAAAATAATAAAATAATGAACAGACGAAGAAAAAAATCTATATTAAATGAGAAGTAGAAACGAACTAACAGTCACCAAAATAACCCTCGTAGTGATTCGGGGCATGGTAAACATTCAGTACACGTTTAGCATGCACAACATCTTTATTGCATAAATCCGCGTCGGTTAAGGTCACTGGGTAATCAAATCCAGGTGATATTCTTCAGCTACGATTTTTCTTAATTGATTCAGGACTGCAGAAAGGTTGTGGCGAAAGATAGGATAATCTTGCAAAATGCTAATGTGGGGTTATCTTAGTTTTGCTGGCTTCGTTAACTTACCGTTATACTGGCGCTAAGTGGATATTTACTCATGGTTAGTATGCATGCACTGCTCGTGGTGGTTTTCAAGCAGAAGCTCTTCTCTTTCATGGTATATGAGTAAAGGAAATCTACTTCGATGCTTCGTTTGATAAAAACGATAATCAATTGTGAATAGATCTATGAATTTCAACCCCGAAGTTGACGGTAAGCAACACTTCAAGAGTGACCTCCTATCTGTTATAACAAGCCAACCTCCGTGCTCCACATTATCTAATAAGGATTGCCATGGCAACTCGCACGGTCGGCATTGGATTGTAGTCAGCGATTTAACCCACTGAGCTATCCGGTGCCCCTACATTTGATATAAATATTGTGAGATCATTTAATTCATTTCGAGGCTTGGTCTGCTAAAAAAAGGTCAACGTTTCTGAACATTGTGAGTCGATCTTTTTCTCAATTTTGTTAAATGGCAACTGCGAAGTTGGCGGCATCCGGCCAATATGGACACCTTTCAAGAGTGATGTCTCATCTTGTATAAACTAGTAATAGAACACTGGTTTCCATATCGATGTGGCCAGCTGTAGACCTATTTAGCGTTGTGGTTCTTAACACAGTACATGCATGCTTATATCATAGTTCTTTCATTTTCCTTCCACGATCCAAGTAACATACATTCAATCGAAATGCAATAAAATTACTCTTTTATTGCAATTTTCGGTCAGGATTCAATTGCATTTCCGCAAATTTTCTATGCATAGAAATCGCATCCGTTACTATCGCATTGATTGCCAAAACATGTAATCTGCCCAGAAATCAGATGAAATCAAATAGAAAACTTAAACCAATATGTCTGCAATGCATAATTATTATGATATGGTGATATTAGTTGTGTGAATACACTTGTGTTAGCATGATCAGTACATTGAAATGGGGATGATAAATACACTTTTATAATTGATACTTATTAGCCACAATAATTCAAGATCACCAGCGCTCAGTAAAAACACCGTAAAATAAATAAATAAATAAATAAATAAATAAATAAATAAATACATAAAAAAATAAATACATAATTAGATTTAACACTTATTATCCCCAATAATTCAACATCCCAGCAGTCAATGACACTACAGTGTATTTAATGATCGAGAGTGACCTTTACATATATAAGCATGTTTTAATTAACATGAACAATTACTGACAATTCGATATTATTCATGGTTATGTTGTGTCTGCATGGTCAAATGCGTGTTAAAAGGTCAATACCCTCACAGATGGTGATTGAACCGCGGAGACAGATTTCGTGACACATAACACCGTATAATGTACAATTGTGCATCTAACGTATATGCAATCCGTTTTATCTCGCCCTGTTTTTGTTTTTTTTTTTGTTTATTTTTTGTTTTTTTGTTTTTTTTTTTTTGGTTTTCAACTGAGTGATACGACGCTTTCACGTTGAGGTTCAACACTGGTTGCTCTCTTAAGAACTGCGGGCGTATGGTCCAAAATTCATAAATAACCTTTCATTCGATCACCGTATTGAAATATTGCAACGGTTTCGGCTTATTGTCCGGTGCATTTCATGGGGTTATGAGGAACTAGCATGGTATTCCACTATTCCTGTCCTTAGCACCGTGTCAATAATTTCACCGGATCTCTTAGCCATAATTAATGATAATAATAAACCGGAATTAATTTATATGGCGCGAAATTTACAATTATAATATAAAGTTTCTATGCACTTAGAGCATGCATAGAGCAGATGGCGCATAAGAACGAAATTTTATCAAGCCGTAAGGGTTCCGTCTTAGCGCAAGGGAAACGGGACGTTTATAGGAAGATATTCCGTAGAATTCTCTTGTTTGTGTAGTTGGCGCCTCATTGCTACCCATTTCAGCTATTTGCTTAATTATCACCAGCATGACAAAGCAAGAAATAAACCGTGTCATACGATTCATTCATTCATCAATTAGCATCCTTACACTCGACATTTTTACGGTGGAAATCGCATTTCTCGGGTTTAATTATCCATCATGTTTACATAGAGTAATTGTGGTCTTTCCATATATCTGAATTATATCAGGTCTTTGCTTGCATAATTATTTCCTTGACCCGTTGCTCTACAAAGCACATGCACCGTGGCTACAATACGCATTTATTATAATTCTATTCCCGGACAGGTAGGCGCCTCTATAACAAAGGGGTTCGCTATGGAATACTCATGCTTGCCAATCACCCAGGCACTTCGCCTCGATCCCCCAAGCAATAATTCTGTCCATTTCAAGTGCACTGCGCATGCGCCAAGCGTGAAGTAAAAGCCAAGCCGAGCAGAGCAGCACAGGAGAAGAGAGATCATTGGGGATGCAGGGTGTCGAAGGCATGGTGTTGGCCTATGCAGCAGCGACTGCGGTGCTCGCTGCACTGTGCATGGGGATGGTCACAGGCAACGAGGGCGACGAAACAGCCACCCAGTGAGTACACTTATGGTGTCCGATTTGAATGCATTCGAGGGTGCTGTAATTGATCTCTGCCTGTTGCATGCATGTGGTATAAAAACACAGTATGTTTATGGCATTCATAGCATTGTGCGGTGTTGTTGTACAGGCCCAATACTATGGTCAGCATACCCTGGAAGATTCATAATAATATGGCTGTATTGTATTTCAAACAAAACATTTCACAATAGGGGCATCATAGATTCATCATCACAGCTGCTTCATATTATGATATAATTAAAGTGCATTTCTAGTCTGACAACGTGCTGTGTTATGTTAAGGATTATATTGGTTTATTGCAATAATATGCGTAGCTGGTTGTTATGTTTCGTTATGGTTATTGGAATTTGAGGCATAACCATACAATACGCAAAATCTAAACAGCTCGTGTAATTCTTATTATCGGTCAATAGTGTAAAATATAAGTAGGCCTACACCTCTTCTTAATATCAATGTTTAATTCACAAAACATTTACAATTCATAATTATCTTCTGAATTCATGTTCTGAGCGTTATAATTATTTCCAAAAAATATTGTATACAATACAATAGACGCAATAATATAGTTAACTTATTTTAAAATTCTATGATTTGGGGTGTATGCGCCGAATATGATGTAACATCAATTTAATAATACGAACAATGCATATACTGGGGTCACTGTTGATAGCACGTCAGGTGACACACGATCCAAGACTTGCTACCGTCACCCGGGGTGTTTCTCTAATGCATAATTCAGGAGAGGCATGCTGATGGCAGCTGACTAGCTCGCTGGGGATCTGATCTGCAGCTGAAGGTAGGGAGAGCCCAAATAATTACGTATGGTCGAGTTCACATACGGTGGCCGTATTGTGTGGTAAAATTGAAGGAACCTTTTCCTGTTCCGAGCCACGATCATTTGGTTCTTATTGGTTTTTATTGGCAATTCGAAGCATGTCTATACTTTGGTATAATGTGCTGAAATGCATAGAAGGAACTCTATATCAACTTTATATCAACTATATCTATAGCTTTTAACATGATGTCAGCCTGACTACCGTATGCTAATTCGTGAATAGCGAATTTTCAATGTTGCCTAATGCACATTTGAATTCGCAATTGTATAAATATTATATGGTGGCATTACCGGTTTGTTGTAAATTGTGGACTATTATTTCGCTTCCATTACCAGCATACTCAGCATAAATTCGTCTGTTTAGTCATGGAGGGCTATAATTATAATATTATACCTGTAATTCCGTGGTCCGTTATAATATGAATCGAATGCAAACCGCGAACCGCACCGTACCCAAGCGCAACAATGGTGCTATTTTAGCTACTTAGGCACCAGTCATAATACGCATGCTTCATACCTGTAATGGTTGGTCACTTATAGAGGCCACGTAAATGATAAATTCCCAAAACTTGTTGATTTGACAAGCACTATAGTAATGGGGCAATAAGGGTGAATTCAAATCTACGCCAGTCAATAACCCCAACGAACTGTACCCTGAAAACTACCGAAGCAGTTAGGTTTGTGTAATGCTATATTTGTGTGTAACAATTATGTTCTACGAACATTTCATGGAACATTGATTCTGATCGAAAATATTTGGCAGTCACAACAAGGTCACCAGATGAGAATCACATTATCAATGCAAATAATTATTTTCCAAGGTTACTGACTTAATTAATTGGCTGATTGAATCGAGAAAATATGGTATTTTCAAGGTTTTCGACCAGTTATAGATCTGTATAGAGGAGGTATTTGCATGAAATCGGCGTTTCGGTTTGAGTGGCATATCACACCTCATTGGTGGTTTCATCGTAGGTTTATGATATTCACAAAGTAGCCATTCATTTGATCATAGCTTGAAACATAGAATTACTAGAATGAGTGTCTCACCCTGAATATGGCTTCAATTCTGACCAATCACCTGACCCCTGTAGGCATTCTTGTTTCTAATTCTCATTTATAACTTGATGGGTGGATCATGGGTTGTGCCTTGTCTCCGAATGGGACTACATGCGATGGATGTGTACTCCCACATATTCATTGTTTTCGTCTTTTAACCCCCGCAGCCATAACATTATGAAGGAGCAACCTGCAACCCATCTCCAAACATTTGACTGAATCTAGATGTCCAATACAAGTATAGACCCAGTTGCATGCATTGGCCTTAACATTATTCCCAGTGTCTCACCCAAAAGTCACTTTTATATATATTCTTGATCATAAGTCAGAGCGCCACTGTGCATTAACTGATCTTTACTTTGAGCTTTTCCAGGCAGCGTGGCTCTCCTACACCTCAGCCATTTCTATGAATTAAACCCTAAACCTTGAGGCTATGCATGTGCTGTGACCTTGCATTAATTCGGCATTGTCCCTGGCTAGGACACATATAAAGCCCCTTATGTGGGCGCATTGCATGCATATCGACACCGACTGTTCTGTATCATAAACAAGGGCAGCTGAGAGATAATTCTACGTTATACGATAACCATCGCTTTTGACCTTGCACACGATAATGCGAATCTATCTTCAGGAACGCCACACAGACCATCTCCTCAGCCTCAGTACATCAGCAACCATGACCATTAATGCCCTGCATTTTGTTGCACATGCATTGATTAAGACATACACTCGGCGCCATCACAAATCACAATTCTGAAGAAGTGCATTACAGAAGCAGACAAGAGCGCTTAATTTCAAGCTGTTATGAATATTGGAAGATATCAGAATAATCACAAAGATATTTATTGCTCAAGAGAGGTGTTTGTTTTATGCATGTGAGATCATGCAACACAGCTTACAATTGACTGCAGAACCCAATCATGACTAATTCACTTCCTTCCTGCTTAGCTCATCCTCCAATGTTTCATTCATATTTCATCAGCTAATTAACCAGAATTCCAGACAATGACCTAAAACCAATGAGACTATTCGGTTACCTAAACAGGTGTTCAATTGTCAATACAGAGGTCATTTGTGGTATGGCTGAGATACCCAGTTTGTTATTAACAATACTGAATCAAACATATATGTTTTGTATCACCCATTGAAACATACTATCTAGAATACAAAGCAAGGCCATTGCACAAATTGCAATGCCATGAATTCCCTTTGCAGGCACCGACCATAGCATAGTTGTAGCAAGAAATATCTGGAGCAAATAGGAACAAATATGATCTCAAAGCATTCAGTCTTTATTTGAGGCTCTCTGTCTGCACGGAGAACCTAACTGTGCTACATATTGAAAGTGCAAATGAATCAGTAGGTCAAACCACCAAAAATGCTAAATGCTGAATGAAGAAGCCATTTTTTTTATCTTCTCCCAAACCAATGACGTAAACACTAGGGTGAATTTCATGCATGCTATTTTATCAACCGGATATCTGATAAACCAGCACTAAAACATTGAGTGATGAATGAAACCTAAATAACAATAAATAATTCCTTGATTGATACAGTTGTAACACAAATGTCAAGTGAAAATCGATTTTTATTTTTCGTTTGATGTTTGGTGTTTTACACTTTGTGTTGCAAAGAAGAAGCAACACAAACCAAAGTTAGGTGCAGGAAGCACATGTAATTAGTTAATGTCAAGACACACCGTCCTCTGCAGCTGTTCCCTATGTTGACCATCTCGTCTTTTTTTCACATGTTGATCCACCCGACAAACCATCTTCTATTCAGGAGGAACGTGTCAATTTCGTTTGTGGTTCGTCTGAATATATCATTAGCTTGAAAAATAAAGGTATATGAGAATGAACAATAGACAAACCAGTTTGCACTTAATGAACCATTTGAACCGATCCCTTATCATTTCATAATCTATTGGCTTATTGTTTTATGATTCCAATGAAGCTGTCTCTCACATTTGATGACAACAGATCTATCTGTCACTGGCGATAATTATATCACCAACATTGTTTATGCGCAGTAAATTGCATTGCAACAACTAAAGTAATTATCATTTGAAAATTTTGGGAAGTCGTCAGTTATATTAACCATCGAGTGACAGTCGAATGGCCCAGTCAGCCTTGCTTCATTTTTGAGATCTTCATGGTAATTATTGAATTATTTGTGGTCTGCAGTCTGTGACCTACATTAGATAGTGTATTGATCAATGAATCGAATGTCAGTGGGTATTTATTATTCTGCTTCATTGAACAGACATCGGTTGTATGCATAGAATTATAAAGAAGTAACTAGAATGCTTGTTGTGGCTACGTGATTGGTCAGAATTGAAGCCCGATTAAAGGGGAACATTGAATGAAAGCTCGGCATGCTGGTGCTTTTAATATTATAATAATTATATTCCCTTTAAATTCCAAGCAACCGTGAATAGGCGCATGAACATGGCTTAGTCATTCTAGCAATTCTATAGCTGCATAGACTTCTCCAATGCTGGGAGCGGTGTATGCTGGACTATAGTCAGTTATCAAGTAATCACAGGGATATTTACTAATAGCTTATGAATCAACTTGTTAAAATCTAGTAGGCAGAACTTTATACCCGCAGAGGAAAACTACCCGCAGGGAAATCGGTTTAGTTTAGTAACCATTGTTTTTCAACCTTAGAGTTAAATTGAACGATATTTTCGTATTTTCGTGGTTTCCTTTTAGCGCTGATATTCAGGCGTACGTTGTTGCTACAACAATGAACGTAACAGCGCATGCGCTCAGAAGCAATCCCACAATTCCTTTTCGGCGCATGAGCAATGGATTTGCGATATAGCGTTTGGAGACTTGCACCTAAGATTAATTACATTAATGACATGATAAATGTAAAATGACTTGCACTAAATTATGAAAGAAGAGGAACCACTTGTACAACATTTTAATCTCGATTCCAGGATTTGAATCATATAATATAGTATGCATTTTAATTTGATTTCTACATGCAGTTACAAACGATACATACATGGTTTAGGCAGAACACTTTTGAAAACCTGTTGAGCAATCGTCGTAAATATTATCTGTGTCTAATCTGAGATCGATCTTACCGTCTTCTAAGCGGAACACCTGTTGGCATACGTATACGTAGTACACATAATTAATAATGAGATATCTTCCTTTGAAAACTGGCAGAATTGCAGGAGAGCCTAATTCAGCATCCACCTGTTGCTTCCGCACACTCCGTGCGTGCATTAACACCATATTCCTCATCTCATTCACTCAGTGCATTGCCAAACAGTAAGGAGGAAGATGTCGATATTTGCCAGCATGAACAGACACGTCCCAGTGTATTGCGCCAATAAATCAGAATTCGCCATCTGCAATTATGTTTCACAAGATCCATCGATCGTGGCTTCAGAGGAAGTGATATTTAGAGGGCTTTAAGTCAATGTCTCGGGTAAGCCCAGCAAGATACCATCAGTTTGTAGACTATTTATCTCCCCTTAGCCTGAAGTTCAAGGCTTATGTTTTGATCAGGGATTGCTGAGAAAATTTCGTTATATCTCAAAGAAATATTGTTGGTTCAGCTGCTTGTGAAATAAGCACATCGCAATATAAGATTCCACTTTTGGTACTGAATCTAAATTATTGTGATATATGTTTCCAATCTACGTCCTAGCCTCCAATGCCAGCAGTTTTGCGCGACACGGAATCCAATTTTTGTCTTATCCCTCGTGATCCTTCGTCATAAACTGTCTAGATAGCGGTATTAACCCCACCCCCTATGGCTGCTCTGTGCAATTTCTTCTGCTTGACTGCAATCTGTATTGGTAGACACAAGGCATGCATCAGCTAATCGGTCATTCTGGCTGCAGCAGATGAGGCCCGCATGGATTCGTGATGGTTGCATGTAAGATTACGCCACAGACCAGAACACCTTTTAGTTAAAATAGTACGTTGGGCTTTGATGTGTATACAGGGGCGGTGCCGGCCAACTTCTTGTCTAACACTAATACCAACACACAATTTACCATAATATACAATAATAACTTACAACCTATACACATTTTCATGCATATTTTCTGTAGAATCTGAAGCATTTCTTGATTAAGATTGACCTTGTACTCGGTGACATGACATACTTAGTTGTCCGCGAATCTAGAAGTTTCCGAACATTAGACGGAGCAACAGGTGATTGATCCAAAAACCCAGACTCCCAGGCTATACCCTGATGTGGCCTTGCCAGCAGGGCGGCAAATAAATTAATCAAGGCCAGGTTGCATGTCAGGGTTATTAAACAATGCACGTATCGCTGTATACGATACCAACACAACCCATCAACCGATGCCTCATTGAACAGATATTATTACATCCCGGTTTATGTGCATAAATCATCAGTACGGTAGTTATCAGGGTAATTATCTCAGATGTTAGAGGTCGTTATAAATGCCTGGTTTCATACTTACGATCGATCTGCCGATCTACATGATGGATACCATTTTTCCTCTTACCACTGACTGTGAGTGAAGGGTAAACATGCATCAGCCGATCATCAAGCCCTTCTTCTGTCTGCACCCAAAACATTTAAAACAACATACAACACAAGATGGTTTTACAAATGTTTTGAGACGAACACTGTATAATTTCATCGATATGCCGATGAACACGCTATGCTAACAAACAAATACGCGCACTACAAAATCATGACAAAATTATGGGTTTATAAATTCACTAGATTCTGTTTGTGATGTCATTGCTAATTTTAATCTTTATAGACCTGGCAGGAAAGGACAAGATGAGTTGGTGTTTTGTTCATGGAAATTAATTCGGGTGCAGTTGACCTTTATGGGCCTTTCTCACTCACTCACTCTCTCATTCGGCCTTACGTGATTTAACTTCCAGGTTGCGCAATCCATGAGGTATGCATGCATATGCAAAAGGACAGGTCAGTTAGTAATATATCTCATGAGATTCACGAATTGCTTCTTGCACCTAAGTTGGAATGCATTATTTCTTCGTGCAACAGACAGCAACACAAAGTGAAGAACAGCAAAAGAAAAATGACAATCGAACTTCACGTAGCATTTATGCTATAACTGAATCGAAGGTATTATTGTTTTTTGCTTGAAGATTCATTCTCCATCGTGTGGTTTTAGTACTGGCTTATCAGTTATCCAGTTGATAAGATAATATGCATGAAATTCACCCTAGTGTTTACGTCATTGGTTTGGGAGAAGATAAAAAAATGGCTTCTTCATTCAGCATTTAGCTTTTTTGGTGGTTTGA
This sequence comes from Capitella teleta, assembly GCA_000328365.1. Lineage (NCBI taxonomy): Eukaryota > Metazoa > Annelida > Polychaeta > Capitellidae > Capitella > Capitella teleta. The sequence goes on from KB302363.1 coordinate 119,871, forward strand.
CCTACTGATTCATTTGCACTTTCAATATGTAGCACAGTTAGGTTCTCCGTGCAGACAGAGAGCCTCAAATAAAGACTGAATGCTTTGAGATCATATTTGTTCCTATTTGCTCCAGATATTTCTTGCTACAACTATGCTATGGTCGGTGCCTGCAAAGGGAATTCATGGCATTGCAATTTGTACAATAGCCTTGCTTTGTATTCTAGATAGTATGTTTCAATGGGTGATACAAAACATATATGTTTGATTCAGTATTGTTAATCACAAACTGGGTATCTCAGCCATACCACAAATTACCTCTGTATTGACAATTGACCACCTGTTTAGGTAACCGAATAGTCTCATTGATCATTGTCTGGAATTCTGGTTAATTAGCTGATGAAATATGAAACATTGGAGGATGGGCTAAGCAGGAAGGAAGTGAATTAGTCATGATTGGGTTCTGCAGTCAATTGTAGGGTGTGTTGCATGATCTCACATGCATACAACAAACACCTCTCTTGAGCAATAAATATCTTTGTGATTATTCTGATATCTTCCAATATTCATAACAGCTTGAAATTAAGCGCTCTTGTCTGCTTCTGTAATGCACTTCTTCAGAATTGTGATTTGTGATAGCGCCGAGTGTATTTCTTAAACAATGCATGTGCAACAAAATGCAGGGAATTAATGGTCATGGTTGCTGGTGTACTGAGGCCGAGGAGATGGTCTGTGTGGCGTTCCTGAAGATAGGTTCGCATTATCGTGTGCAAGGTCAAAAACGATGGTTATCGTATAACGTAGAATTATCTCGCAGCTGCCCTTGTTTATGATACAGAACAGTCGGTGTCGATATGCATGCAATGCGCCCACATAAGGGGCTTTATATGTGTTCTATTGCCAGGGACATTGCCGAATGCAAGGCCACAGCACATGCAAAACCCCAATGTTTACGGTTTAATTCATAGGAAAGGCTGAGACATGAAGAAATACATTAGAAGAGCTTAACTTATCGATCAGATGATATCATGAATATTCATGTTCTACAATGAAGTATTCAATTTGGGCTTTATAGATAGTGTATGGATGAAGTTTTTTTTTTTTTTTTTTTTTTTTTTTTCTGACGGCGTACGTATGACGCAGATAGGAATAATCAAATGGTCTTATAATTAGAAGAGGTGTTCCCAGATGGCTAGAGCCAGGCGAAATGCACCACTATTTCCTATCATAACATGGATACTAATAACTTAACAATCCTTTGTGATTTATTGATATGACAGGACCAGTCCCAGCCTAAATTCCCAAGTTCACATCTTGCGCCTGCGCATTATCAAGAACGCGCAATCATTTTCTCATACCATGTAATGGTTAATGAATTCTCATTCATGGTGCCACTGTGCATGGTGCCGAAATGCACCCCAATAATGGGCGAATAAGGGTCATTGACATCGTTTACTCAGTTTTATTCGCGATTGATACAACACTTACAGGGAGACCTAGCTCATCATATTGTTCAGTTTGCGCAATGGTCATATTATTATCGCAACAGAGGACCATTTGGGAAATTAGTTTTTGTTTGCCAAATATTTTTAAGCGAACTGTGAAGAATTGCTCCGTACAAAATTTTTTTCAGAACTCTTAGCCTTTACTAAAGCAACAGGATGCAGTCTGCAAGATTAGATTCAATCATTTGATTCACGTCATCACCCAGACTATGTGATGAATCGACTCCGGTCTTTGGAAATCAATCATGTCGTTTATCAATATGGGGAAAGGTCTGATAACGTCTGCTGCATTCACTTCCGCTGGCAGTCCATTAACTGCGATTTTGTTGGTTTTTTTTCCCGACATTCTTTTTCATATTTCCTAGAAACAATTTGAATACGATATGGCTACCAATGTATATTTTTACTACATTAATTATCTCATGTTTCAGAATCGAAGATAATGTACTGGCGCTCATCAAGTCAGTCATGGCTAAGTCAGACCCGAGGGTCCGGCCTAATGTTTATGGTTAGTCAAATTTACTCAATCTCTACACTGCAATACTAACATTCTATTTATTATCGAATAAACTGACATGATACAATCATGTTCATTTCGATGCAGTTTACTCTGTTACCATAAAGACAACCCGTTGAACTGAAGCGTATGAAATCAGCTGGCGTGCCATGGGATCTATATACGGATTTCGTAATGCCCTACTCTGCCACACAGCGTTTAGGTTTCCTCCATGTTGGGGCAATGGCATTCACCCTGTGAGGATAAAGAGACTAATGGGGGTCATAACACTGGGGCTGCGTGTCCTCAAGCGTGTTGCGTTTTAGATAGGACATCTATAGAACATGTGGTGACAAGGGAAAATAGCAGGGATATGGAGCAGCTGAAGGGGAATATCAGAACTATTATGCAACACATGTGATACTGGCTATGCAGCTAACAATCTGGTCGAAATAAGGATCATTGGTTTACAACCATCAACATTCAACAGAGTTTATTTGCCTTTAAATTGCTGATGATTTTATATATTTTCTTTTGTTGGAAATTTCGCTTGGAGGGTCTTGCATCGATTTGTTCACACACTGTGGACCAATATACCAAAGATGGAGATCTCTGTTGCTGTGGACAGTCCATAGTCTGCATACTCTACGTTACAAAATTATGAGATCGACATGACATGATTTGAGAGATTTCAAGAGGAAGTAAATTGAGGCTTCCAAGAATAGAATAGTAGAATTAAGATTGAAAATGGAACGAGGAATATGTCCACTGTGACTGTAAACAGCAAAATTTTGCTGTATGAAGATTATGATATCGTAATTTTGTTCCCAATGCTTACTTAGTATCAATCGAGGCGATTAAAGATTCCTACTAGTACTAGTGTCCAGGCAAGTAGAATTTCACTCTTTTGATTTTCAAGATCATTGATGAGTGAACACAATGGGAAATTTCCCAACGGAAATTTGTAGTTTCACGTACAGTAGTATTTCCAGCTACAGGACACCCTGGCCTAATTTTTACTAATGTTAAACATAAACAATACTCAACTTTTCACACAGGAGAGCCTGTAGAAGTGACAGTGGATTTTTATGTCCAGAATTTTGGGCCGTTGAATGAAGTTGATATGGTAAGAGCTACCACGACCCAAAGGTCCATAACGATAAAACCCTTCCAGGAATTCAGCTTAGAGATTTTCTTCCGGATGAGTTGGAGAGACCCGAGACTTGTATTTGAAGGCAAGCAACCTTTGCAAGTTCCTGCCAAGTACGCCGACGACTTATGGGATCCAGACATCTTCTTTCCAAATGAAAAGACAGGAACGATTCATAATGTTATCGCTAAAAATGAAGTATTCAAGATATATCCCAATGGCACAGTTTGGCATAGCATTCGGTACTGTCTTACATGATATCCACCTTGATTCGCATATATATATTTTTTCTTATAGATTGACTCTGAACCTGGGTTGCGCAATGCAGTTGGAACATTTTCCTCTGGATCACCAGACTTGTGCTATAAAAATCAGTAGTTGTGAGCACTCATCGTAGCCAGGGAGGAACATTTCAAGCAATGTGTGTTTTCACAGATTCTTATGATAATTCTTCCATTGTTTTGCGATGGTTAACCAATCCAGTGGAACTCAACTTGGATGAAATGGAGCTACCACAGTTCGAGCTCAAGTATTGGGAGTGTGGCGATTGCAACGAGGTGTACCGGACAGGTAAGAGTGTCCTGTGGTGTAGGAAGGGGTGAGGGAGGTGCGTTGTTCACACGTGACTGACTGGTGGGGGTGCAAGTAGACTGTGATGTGCATTCTGTTAACTGCAATCTGAGCAAACTCTTCTTGTGTTTTATTTTTGTAAATTAAATTATGCTTCTATAATTTGGTTTACAAAATTATGGGTATACTAATTCTGTGAAGTTTATTTACACAATATAAATTATATGGATGTCTTATTTATATGTGAGGGTAATTAAGAGCTAGCCATGGAAAAATAAATTCTCGAGACCCAGGACTAATCAAGCAACCATTTCTCTGTGAATACACCGTCGTAATCCAGCGAACCTGTCTTTACATCTTTTCTACACCACCGGACTTCTTTCATTCGGGGAACGTTTCTTGCACTGCATTATTTCAGGTGCATATTCATGCAAGAAAGTAAATTTCCACTTCAAACGTCAAGTGGGATTTTATATCCTGCAGACCTACATCCCGTGTATCTTGATTGTTATGCTATCCTGGGTGTCATTCTGGATCAACAAGGACGCAGTCCCCGCTAGGATCACCCTCACAGTGACCACTATGTTGACCATGACTACGCAATTGACCACCTCGCGGAGTAATTCAATGCGTGTGTCGTATCCTAAGGCCATGGATGTGTGGTACGCTGTGTGCATGCTGTTTGTGTTTGGGTCTCTGCTGGAGTACGCCTTCGTCAACGTCATGACGCGGAGGGAGAAGTCGATTGTGAGGGAAACCATCAGGAAGAGGAAGATGTCCGAGAAGAAGGACGACGACCTCGATGATACGGTTAGTCAGGAAATTAGGCTTCTAAGAATTTTCACGCACAAAAATCATAGATATGGAGACGAGCTTATTCCTATTCATGTACAAGATGAGATATGCATCTGCCTATGTCCCCAATCGGACAAAATTGGCGTAGGCTGTCTGCAATTATGCTGAGCCTCTCGCAGTTTCATACGAATTTTAAAATTAACGTCTATCCGACATAAATTTATATTATAATGTGAGTAAAAATCTATATTAAAAAAAGGTCTACTTTTGTTTAAAGTTTATTCATTTGTGCAAAATTCGAGTGTTTTTGGTTCGCCAAAACAGGAATCTGCGATAATCGAGTAGGCGGATGACAGAGTTGCCAAGGCAGCGATTGGGGCGTAAGGACCGCATATCACGAGTGATATGGCCTATCTTGTATAATGATCGATAGGAAGAAGCTCGTCTCCATATCTATGCAAAAAGCATCCAAAATTGAAATTCATTTAATTGGAAGATATGGTAAGCGAAATTCATTTATCGCTAATAATTATATGGATGCAAAGTTTGTTGTAATTTACCAAATAGCAGTTTATTAATTGTCTTCAAATGATTTAAATAAATTCCTCCTAGAAAAAAAGAAAAAAAAAAGAAAAAAGACACGCTTCAGTTGGTTTGAAACATTGAACTAATCTGGAGCAATCTCTCGCAGGAGACCAAACCGGACGAAATGGAATACGCCATGCATGGCAACAACGTCCCCAACAGACCAAGGCGCAAACTTCCCGGACCCTTGAACCACTTGACCGGAAAGGCCTTGGACCAGATCTCGCGATATCTCTTCCCGCTGTCATTTCTCTTTTTCAATATTGTATACTGGAGCATTTATTCACAAAACGATTTGAGAGAGGAATTGGTTGACGATTACTGCGATGGCGCTCAATAATGGACCCTGGAAATGCAACGCCTATGCAAAATCATAACGTACCTTATTGAAATCATAACGTAGCTGTTGGCATGCTCTCTCGCTCTTGTCCCGTTCCTAATTTATTCATAATCCAACATTTCTTCACGTCCCTGCATCCCATTCCTTTTATAAAGTTCATATTTATTCCGATTTTTTTTTTTTTTTTTTTTTTTTTTTTTATGAAATAAAAGATTTTTTGATCGTTTGCTCAAAGCATGTTTCGTTCGTTATTGTAAATCTTGGTGCATAACGATTTCATCATGCACTACTAGTAATCAACTACTGTATGCAAATATTCTTGTATATTTTTGAGTGAAAATTGTAGATTTAGACGTTTAGGTTTCTCTAAAACGTTCAAAACTGGATTAAAATCGTTTTTAGAGTTGCATTCAAATAAGAAAAAAATATCTTTCTCGGATGAGATAATTCTCGGATGCACGAAAAACCACCCTTCTTCGTTTGCTTTGTTTTTTGTTTGTTTTTGTTTGTTTCTGTTTATCTCCCCAATGTTGTTTGTTTGTTTGTTTGTTTGTTTGATTTTTTTTTTTTTTTTTTTCGCCATTAGCCCCCTCTCCGCTAAACTTTTACATTGATTCATAACAATTATTTCCCCATTTTATTTGTTTATTTGATTCCCTTTCTGTTTCTTGTTAAATAAATAATTATTTACCTCTCATTATTGCATTGTCATCTGTTGAAATAATACTGAGCCACCATGCAATAATCACCCCAATCCCCGTGTACATGATTGTCAATGAACATAGAAAACCGATTTATACTTTTCCATCATTTTGAATAATAATGATAGCTAAGAATATCCTATTACACTCCTAAGAATCTTCGATAACAATGTTTAGGATCTTGAAATGTTAAAAATCCCTTAATTGTGGATTCACAGGAACCTTCTCTTGCCTGAAGACCAGTTTCCACGTCCACCGTAAAGTCGGTTTCTACATACTCAAAGTGTTCATCCCGTCTTACTTCATCGTCATCATCTCCTGGATTTCCTTTTGGCTAAATAGAGACGCTGCCCCAGCTCGCATCTCCCTCGCGGTCACAACCGGACTGGCGATGACCACCCAAATATCCTCGTTGACTATACAAGCCGTGCGAGTATCTCGTCCTAAAGCGATTGATCTGTGGTATGCTGTTTGTCTCCTGTATGTGTACTCGGCATTGTTAGAATATTGCTGCGTTAATGTTTTAAGTCGGCGCGAACGGTCGATTTTCAGGGAAACGATTCGCCGGAAGCATGGCCGACCTAAAGTCAAGTTAGTCCTGGATGAGGTCGGTTTCCCCTCGCGCTTTATCGTAGAATAATTTCATGTTCTTTTCATCTCCTCGTATAGCAACAAGATCCGATTTCGACTTTCAGAGCTCACTATAGTCAACGTCCAAAGACTTCTACTCAGGTGTTTCTGAGACCAAACAAGTGCATCAGCGCCAAGAGACTGGATGAAATATCCAGGGTTCTCTTCCCAGCAACGTTTATCTTGCTCAACATAATCTTTTGGATAGTGACCCGGTTGCACTATGCCAGAAATGAAAATTCGGATATTTCATATTTCAACAGATCGGGTTTAATAAGCATGTTTTCTATGGATTAAGTGCTAGTTTAATTACGTTTATAATGTCTGAGTTATAAACACACAATCGATCTGTGGAACTTTACTTATCGTTGAAAACTTCATAATATATTTATGTTTACGTACATATTATTATTATAACACCATCTTTCATTCTGCGGCGACAATGTAACAAATTAAGTGCACATTTACATATTTGTTGATTTTATTCTTTGGGAAACTTTTGTATGCATGAAATCTTCGGAATAAACTTTACAGTTTTGTTGAACATACCGGTCTAAGAACTGTTGGGATGCGGAAATTCATCCTTTTGTTTCGTTTGGATCACTACACTCGGCTCTAGGCATCGATAACAACAATTTACAACAATTTAAGCTTTAAAGTATACCATGTTATCATATACCATGATTATTATCATTATTATTATTATTATTATTTATTTATTTATTTATTATTTTTTTGAGACAACAAAATTGTATTTAAATTAGTTGCCTAGCAACGCAACCTGAATGTAAGAATAATCATAAAAATTGATGCCGAAGCAAGAATAATAACCTTAAAAATCAATCATAATTTGCGGGGAACAATGTGATTGTAATTATTAGGCAGCTCTTTGTCGTTGGTATATATGGGATGTCATGGGATGAGGAAGCGATGCAGTTGTGAACTGCATTATGTTGTCTCGTTCTTTGACCCTTTGTATATTGAGGTCATTGACGGGCATTTCCAGAGGCTCTTCTATACAGTGCGTTATGATCGGATGGAACGTGTCGCTTTATTGGATTCAGCACAACGGGATTTCAACCACTTGTATTGCTGACTAATTCGCGGTCGATATACTTAATGGAAGCAACGCAGTTTGATTACAAAGATTGGGAAATTGAAACTGGTGAGCATTGGGATGACCCGTGTTTGAATACAGAGAAGGCTTTCAATGGAATGTCGCTGTTATACTAAGTAACTACAGCTCTCTTTGTGTATAAAATGGTAGAAATTGATGACTGCATGATCGATGTTCTACGAATAAATTGAGTCTCTTCGATTGCATTAGATAAGGTCCGTAACGTTCTCATGCAATCAGCATTTATAATAATGCATTGCAGTTGTTCTTCAGAACACTATCCTATAAAAATACACGTTGAAAAGTACGATTAGCCTTTTGGTATTATTATATCATTTACCAGATAATTAGGTTTAATGTGTTGTCTTCACGAGTGACCGGTCAGGGCAACGATTATCTAGCGACAGGATGGTCCGGGCGGTCATTATTTTAATGTGCATGCATCGCTGTTGTCGGACCATCCCATATCCATTTGTAATCGTCATTATGTCTAGATTTCAAATAAAAGGCGGTGGGGAAGGAACACGAGCAGATACCATTTTGATTGAGACTGAGCGGGCAACTCAGTAGCAGGGATTCGAGACCCCTCTCGTGTTCGGACCCAGTTAAGACGTGCATCATGTTGTTGGTTCATCCTTACTGACTCTGTTTCAAGAAATCCTCGGTTAGGGACCGAACCTGTGAATCTGGAGAGAGCATGAAGTACCGGGGGTACTCAAACTCTTCAATCTGTTTCTGTATCATTAAAACATTGGTGTATTAATATCTGCTCGATAGTGCGATAAGCTGCCCGATCGCTGTCCTCGTGGTTATGTCACTGAACCTTTGAGTCGTCCTGCCAGTTTATCAATCACCAAATCCGTCGTAAAACTGGAATGTTATTGTAAACACTTAATATAGTGCACAGGTAAGGCTGTACGAACTGTGAAACACACCGCCGTTATTCATGATAATAATATTATATACCTATATATAACATTACGTCACACAATATTTTGAGTTGATAACCCCCATGTACTTCTCAACCCCAAGTGCGTTAACGCGTATTGAAAAACACTCAGAATTTCCAGAGAATTTACATCACTGAAATATGGACCTTAATTGTTCTGAATAATTTAGTATTAGTACATATTTATAACGCCCATGCAACAATGAAACGGTTCTTGTGAACATTTTTACAATTATCGTTATGTTTCAAATATCGTATGAATTCTTAATATCCCTAAAGCTCATCGTTATTATTCATCTTTGTAAATATTTTGCGAGCATTGTATTATTTTCGTTTTTTTCGGTGACCACTCTTTCTTGTGACGTATCTAATCAGTGCGACTCTCAAAATTGGTTTGTTCATTAATATTCCTTGTTAAAATAAGACCAATGCCCTTAAGTAGCCAGACAGCATGCTCTTGACCTCTTGACCTCTTGACCTGCCTTCCATTCATCGGATTAGATGTAGCATCAGCTACCACACGACGTTGCTGTTCCTCTTCAGTTATGTCCTCATTTTGCCACAGTATTCTATTATATAATAATGAAATACCAGTTATTTTTATAAATAGTTTTATATCCACAAAATGCTCTATGCATGGTACATATTAACTGAAACATAAAATTGATTGACTGCATGATCAAACATGAGTTATAAAAACAATGCAAAACAAGACAGGTTGCTAAAAATTGCAATATAAAAGGGTGACTTAACCTTTAAGCAATGATTTCAAAGCAGATGAATATTGTGTAGTGCGAATGTAAAAGGGTAATAGCTAAGATGAACGAGGTGCGACAGGACGAAATGAAGTAGAATATAAAAGATGCGATCTGATGAAAGGAACATAAACATGTAAAAACATAGCATTCTGAGATCTCACACTTCAGTTAAAATTAGATCCGTCAAGAGTTTGGTAAGCCAACTCCTTGGGTTATCAAGTCAATAATAACTACGAAAAGGCATCCTGTCGTGTTAAAATTATACCGTTATTGAGTTCTGTCTTTCGCGGTTTAGATTTTACATAGTTATATCCATATTAGCTAGATCAAATAATGATAAAGATTGAGGCAATGTACGAATGTATTTTTACGGGCAGTAAATGATTATGATTTCTGTGTCATATCGACGCAATCATGTGACTGTTTGAACCGTCTGAACCAGCGGTGCGGTCTAATGAACTTGGTACGCGTACCAACCCAGCTGTTGAACTGAACCCTCACTTCTGTTCTCCAGAGTTTAAAGTGAACAAGACGTCGACTCCCAGGCCTATGTCATTCTGAACGAGTCAACTTGGTACCATGATCTCAGCTATACTAAGGTTGTTGGTATTGTGGCGCAAATTAGACTTGTTTTGATGGTGTGTATTTTTTGGAAATCAGCCAAACAGAAGGAGGTCATAAACCCGTGCGGTTTTAAGATTTCTGGGAACTTATTTACGGCGCGTATTTATTATTATTGGCTTGTTTTCTATATTGAAATAATATTCAAACCTTACTGCATGTTACTAGGCATTCGCCGCTCTTCTCCGGAAGCACAGCGCGATACAACTTCTGTAGTGCTGTTCTGTATATGCGTAAAGGAGCGTGTAATTAACGTTTTGAGGGAGTAAAAAAGTGTTTTGAGTAGAGGCGTAATTTACGCAGCTCTCTTCGGTATAATCTTCTCACACGAGATAAGATATATTTAACATGATATGATAAGATATACAGATTATTGCCATTAACAGCGAAGGATAATTATACGTTCTATATCTAATAGTGAAAAATATATTTTATATAATATTTATTTTTATCCTGTTTTGGCAGAAGATTGCGCAACAGGTAGATATTAATCTCGGGACATAATACAAGCAAATCTTTCGACGTCCAAAAGTCCGGAAGAAGGAAACATAAATATGTGTCTTCAAAATGAAGATTACATATACTATATTATACTATATATAGTAGTCCTTGAACTGCATTATCTAAATACCCGTGGAGGCCAAACGGTAAGTCGCAGGTATAAAAGTCACAGCGCTCGTTTCGGGCGATATCAAAGCACCCTTGGATCCGATCATGGAGGCGGTCAAATTGCGCACTCATGCGGTGCTAGTGCTAGTCCTCCTGATGCAGGTCACCGAAGGGATGTCTTCTAGGGTCGGAGGAACGGAGGACCAAGATCCAGGTAAGTATAAGTATGGCCATAACCAGATGCAGACGGGCTCTGCTTTAAGTGCTAGTTTAATGAGTTATAATGTATGTGCAATAATTGTACATGCAATAACTGATTAAACTAGAACAGTATATACATTAGATTTATTATAATTAATTATTTACTAACATTTCACCTTAAAATTAGAGAAAAACTGCCAAAAAGTTAATATTTAGATGGAAACTTTTGTTCAGCAAGAGTATAACTATAGTTATTTGCGAAGTAAATTATGAGGGAAAAAACACCGTGTGGCTGAATATGCATTGTTATGAATGAGAAGGAAAACATGTCACAGCAGTTACGTCATAGTGTTATTTAGGGTAGAAAGCAAATTTGATTACTTCTGGTCTTTTGATTACAGAAAACTCTAACTAGAAATATGATGTTTATATTTTTGAAGGAACAGATTTCATAAAACCCCTATTATTGCACTTTGTTTATAAGGTCACGCCAGTACTTTCGCATCTCTAGTTAATATTATAAATAGACTTCTGAACGTTACTCTGACGTTTGTATAGGGCTAATGGTCTCCATGATGTCATGCGCCCACGTCGCGTTCATGCAAATGCAAGGGTGTATAATATCCTGCCAATAAGTCAACGATCTCTTTACGTAGAAGGAGGCGTGACCCGGTCATTCGGTCGCGAACCACAATCGAGCATGTGGACGTTGTTGACATTGCGTGGGCCGTCTTCATCCAGTGCATGAACGAAGGTGGTTCGGAAAGTTCCCGGCCTAACATAGAATGCGTGAACACAAAAAAAGTGACCTACGAGTAGGTTCACTTGTCACTCGAAAACATTACCAGAGGCATACATGCATAGTGGTGTTGTGAAATAAGGATCTTAAATGGGAGCGCGGCTTTTCGAATATCAATTATCATTCATCAAACTGTGTGTGTATTCCTCCCTTGCGCAACTCCCATGGTAACTAGATTTATAGCGGTCAGAATTCCATTGTATTTTTTTATCCCAGCAAAGCCAATGAATGTAAATTAAGATAAATAAGTATAATTATACGCAGTAATTATACTAATAATTTGCCAAGAGGAAACCTTATTTCGATCTTCCTGATGCGTTCCCTATATTTCCATATTCAGGGTTTGAAGAGCAGTATCGCGATTTAAAACCTTACCATGCAGTCAACATTGTTAATTGCTATAATTACATATATTATATCATTAGTGAAATGTACATTTATGTTATATATTATATAATTTGTGTGAAACTGGTTTTCACTCACTTATAGGCAACTCGTTATCACCATTTTTTTCACAATGGGAAGATAGGCCGAAGTCCCATCTTTTTAATAATACAAGCTAATCTCCATGTCTGCTGTTACGAGAGGCCAAAAAAAAAACAAAAAAAACCCAAACCTTTCGGCTCCCGAAATGCGGCTTTGGCAGTGATATCGGTAGAAGCTAGTGCACTCAATAAAAAACTAGAACTAAATGCATCCTTTCATCGCTCTTTGAGCCCCTGACTTGTTCCAATGCAAAGCACGTTGTCTCGGTCTTCATCATTTAAACACAGCTTTCGTTTACAGCACCATCCATCGATGACTGCTCGGCACACACTGGTGATTGCCGATATTACACCTGTCTCGATCAAATTGGGTCGTGTGGGAAGTCTACAAACTTTGCCAGATCGATTGGTCACAAGTTCTGCCGCGGCTTGGAGCAGTACAAGTCATTAATGACGGAACAGGTGACTAAGAAATGGTTGGGACCTGTTTCATGCAGAAGGCAGTCACGAAATGAGATTGAAACATGGGGCATTGGTCTTTTGGTTGTGTTGTTTTCAATAGTGGATCTACCCACACGATTGGGCAAAATGCCAAAATGTGGCAAATTGGACTCCCCTTCACGAAGGGACCTAATACACGATGCAATGACTCAAGGCCAATATGACGCACAGATCGAGTCCCCGTGCGAGGCTTCCAAAAGGAAAATACCATTGACTTGAATGACTTGAGGACATTCAGGCCTTCATTACCAGAAGCCAAATATATTATCATGGACCATATGTAATTGGCCCATTTATGCGAGCAAGTAAGGTACGAATTGTATTGAAACTAATTTAACAGCATAAGAAGACTTTATGCAACAGTAGTGGGTGCTCCTTTTTTAATTCGTAACTATAAAAATTCGTGGTCTTAAGAATAAATTCTCAAACTTGAAATTCTTTGTGAATATACGGCCCCTGGAACTTCTGGGAGAGGTGATACTACTTCACTTATATTATTAATAGTAATTATATATAGCATTTTATTATGTACATGCATAATTGTTCATGTCATGGCTTTCGGGTTCGTGTCGGTTACATACCCTCCCAATGAACATATTTCAACAATTTTACAAAGGTCACAATTGCCAAAAGAAAATGAATATCGGCTGATCTTTAAAATATTCCTGGTTTTTTTTCCCAGGGCAAGCAGTGGGCGTTCAATGTAAAGCGGTGCGTCACCAAGCGTCTTTCTGAGTTGCCTCCGTCCAGTTGCACCGATGCTTCTAGAACGACGAGGCACATCTTCACTTCTTGTGCGGCAAGTGAAGATCTCTGCACTATATTATGGCCAAACAGATCCCCGTTGTTCCTAATTTTTACAGAAAAGTGAGTACCTTCGTGTCTACCTGGTCATATTCACCACTCTGGTCTTTGTTCCAGGCATTGGTTGACTCTCCTGGAATCTTCTAGAACCTGTCATAGATCTCTTCTCACTAGATTCGTGTTTTGGACAATGAATAACAGTGAAATAATATATTCTTGAAGATTGGTATGAAAACCAATTGAACGGAATCTCTTTTTTTTTACAGCACTCGATAAAAATAAAATGCGGACTATGAATCTCACACAATTAACTATTGCGACTTTTATCATATCAGTTAATATAAATCGTATGCTAACATCAAATGAAAGCCTCGCTTCGATCTTCTCTTTTATCTCTTATTTAAATTTATCTATATATGATTTCTAAGAGATTGTCAACATATATAATTATAGTCATACTAGTTGTATTATAAACAGATTCCTTGATGGAAGTTCGAAAAGAGACTTTTGGAACGTTTAGTGGAGTGGTTAGGCCGTCGGACTCCAGCCACAATGAGGCTTGGTGTTCAGTAGATCGTGGTTCGACTCCCCGACCGAGAAATAGAAGGGGTGAGTTTTTTTCATCCGAATAGACTTGTCTGCACGGTTCTCTTATCCGAAATTTCCTTTGTGAAATTAGATCAAATTCAAAATTTCTTGGTCCGCGTCAACTGCACAAGTGAAAAATGAAATGTCAGGCCTTGGTTCGGGAACATATCTATCTTGTTTTTCTTTAAAGCCATCTTGCAGCTTCAAAAGGCTTATTTAGTGAGAAAGAAAAATAGTCAGTCTCCTAGCCCCGTCCCTTGGGGGTTCAATGACGCAATATATTGGTGCCCTCACTAGTCCATTAAATGTTGAGCAAATGCGAAGTGCTTAAATCTAGACACTCGTCACATCTTATTGTTGAACTCCAGGGTGTATACGTGCATTTTGTTATCGACTTTTGCGTGTGCATGCAGCGGTGTAGCCAAGTACAGTTATCTGCTGCGAATTCGCGGATAAGATGCCTTCCTTGACCAATAAGTGACCAATTCTTTAACTGAAGGTGCATCGAGTGATTGTAATCTGATTTACACTTCATGTATTGATAGTTTGCTATCGCGTTATTATGTAAATAGTTATAGTTATAGTTATAGTTATAGTTATAGTTATAGTTATAGTTATAGTTATAGTTATAGTTATAGTTATAGTTATAGTTATAGTTATAGTTATAGTTATAGTTATAGTTATAGTTTGTGTTCAGACATCGCATGGTACTAATGAGTAATGATGTCAATTCCAGCGAATGGCATAATTATAAGACACCAGGGGTTAGCATATGCTTGCATTACCCATAATTAGCAATTAGATCGTGAACTCGTAGAATGACAATCCAATAGAATGCTCCTGCGGGGGGGATAAACAGCAGCCCAGTACATAAAACTAGAACATCGACAAACTATAAGCTAACAAAATTATCGAGTCTTGTGACTGCTACCACATAATATTTATTATAATATTATTCAAGACGTGGTTGTCATCATTTCCCCTACAATTGTTGGATTTTCTCGTAATAAGTCATTGATTCTAAAAGAAAATGAAGACAAAAACTTAACGTTTAATAAAGTTCAAATAAATTACGCTTTGGGAATTGAAAATTGAGTGCAAATGTGCCCAAAAAAGTGCAAAAAAGTATATTTACAGTGCATAATAAGAGACCTTTATGATTTGACGTAGTTGTACACGTGAGCAGCAGGGGGGATGAAAACCAAAATAAACGCGATTCCGAAAGATGTCAGGAGACTCAAATAGCTACTTCTTGGTCCAAAGTCGATTGCGGATGACGTAATCAGATAGAACAGAAGAGCAGCGATCTGGATCACGAAGTACCAGAAGCTGATTTCAGAAATGAAGTCCGTGAAGGACCTTCGTATGCCCGATTGGCGAGACATAGCAGCGCTGAACCGAGACTCAGAGCGAGCCATGGCTCCGACGAACGAAGAAACGTTGTCCAAGCTTACGGCGTTGAAGCATTTCAATAGGTTGGCGTTGCGGTCCGAATCGGGATAAGGATGAAGGACGCCGGTTGACACCACTCTGGATAAACAGTGCAGGAAGCTGATGGCTTTCCTGCTCAGGGAATCCGAACGCCTCTCTTCCTTGTGGTGCCAATGTAGAAATGCCACTTTGTAGACATGCCAGGGGAGCATACCCATCGGGGCATAGTACTCTTTGCGTATGGCTCCTATGATCATCAGAATCTTCAAGCTATCTTTCGGCAGGTTCTTAATGTACGGACTTTCTTGGTGGGCGTAAAATCGCCTCCATAGCAGGCTTTCAGGGTCATACGGATTATCGACTGCTTTGGGGTGGGGTTTGGCAATCAGCCAAGTGTCACCCAGCTTGACCAGCGGCATCAGATGGACTGAGATGAGCTTCGTGATTCCTCTGTGTACCTCGAGAGTCATACCAGGACCTACGCTGCAAGGCTTTAGGATGAACGTGCCGACCATGTACTTGTCGGCCAACCTTTGAACCACCCCTAAGAACAAAGCCCGGACCCTACTCGCAGAGAGAAATCCGTCCATTTTAAGGTTTGAATGGACTGCAGGATCCCTCCAACGCTCAGAAATCTTCACAAAACAGCGGTCGCTCGGACAATCCTCAAACCTCCAGTACGACTCCGGGATCTCGAGAGGAACCAGGACGTTGATCTCGTGGGGTTTAGTGATCTTTGGGCCGTCGAATGTGTTTCCTCTTTCGATCAAATCGCCGATGTCAAACGGCAGATGTTGCTGCAGGAAATCGCGGATGGGCGATTTAAGGCTGTCGTAGATGGACGCCATTCTGTCCATTTCTCTCTGATTCACGGCCACGTGCTTCCGGTAAAACACTTCCATTTGATTGGTCAGTGAGCGGGAGCCCATATCTGAGATTAATATAATTATGCGTGAAACAAGGGTGGAAACTGTGACAGAAAAGGCTGTAAAATTAGTTTAAAGGCCTCTTTATTCTTGCATTTTATTTCATAGCATTGTAATATAGAATGGATTATTATAATGCATGAATATAAGCTACAAAAAGACAGCTAATAGATGGATATGTGACGTGGCCTATACGCGAATTATATGGATATGATATATACAAAAATAGGCCTACCTTAATGAGTTGAACTGTTCTTTGCTTCATCACACTACATTCAGTTAAACAAATTCAAACAGCCCATATCTCAATTTTATCAATCTTGATCGAGTTTATATCAAAACATCACGGATGCGTGCTTTTGACCCATCAGCAGTGGCTATATATCCGTGGGTTAACTTGGGTTAATCATACAATTGCAGCATTACAGATACAATTGCAGCATTACAGATACAATTGCAGCATTACAGATACAATTGCAGCATTACAGATACAATTGCAGCATTACAGATAAAATCATATTATATGCATGAAATTCTTTTCGGAGACACCTGCTGGCAAGTTCTTGAATTATTTATCTAAAACCTTATTTTATTTAAGTTGAATAATTATAATTAAAGATGTACCTTATATTTGTAGAATAGCGGTCAAGAATCGTCCGATTGCCGTCGCTGATCTTTACGTTAAAAATAACGAGGTGTGGGTACTCACTGTATCGATGTTCTAATCGGTATCCCGCCATGTTTTACAGAGAGCAGACGATCGAATATGATATTGAACACTGGTTACACGAAACATATAAAAGCCGGATGAAATTAATGCAGAATAATTCAATTCATTAATATGCATTAAAATTTGGTAAACCGCAAATTGGGGTCAGCGGATAGCTGCAGCGGAAACACAATAATTATTTGCAATTGTACACAATCACGTGACCCAACCCGTGTTTTTAAGCATGCCTGAATTATAACACAGCGCGATAGACAATTTAGAATTTGTAAGTTTTTTATTCTAATTTGACAACCCAGAAGCATTAAAATGTTGACATAGAATAATTAAAGCATAAAATGATATCTATACTGGCGTGTGACCTATTTAATGTCTCCCAGTTTGTTTTTATAGTGCAAATAATATTATAATATTACTATAGTGTTTTAGGTATAAATGTATGCATGTGTTGTTCAATGAATTACCTATGCCAAAATTTATGTGACATGAAAATAAAAATAAATATGGAAGTTAGATTTTGATACATGCATTATCTAATGTACAGTGTGCTACATATATTTTTTTGTTTTTATTGTGACATTATTTGCATAATTTTTACGGCCATGGTGAATAAGATGTACATTCTGAACATGCCGGTATGAGTCATTCAGGCCTTGCCGAAATACAAATCATCTGACCGCAGAATGAGTTCAATTAAAAAACGTGATAATTACCTCGAACTCACAAACAATTTTATATTAATCCAGCGTCTGTTTCATCACTTAATTAGTTCCTGCACACGGCAGATGGCTCCACTTAAATAAGGTGTCCAGCTTGCATTAATTCGGCTTTGAAGTCAGTTTAATTATCAGGTGGGAAAGAAATTAAATACAATAACAAGATGAAGACCTAGCTATTGTGCAGTTTATGGAGATATTTGGAGCAAGCATATTTAGCAAAGAAGGAAGTCCAGTATATGCATGTCTACTTGATGCCTCGAAGGCATTTGATCGTATCAGATACCTTTCATTGTTCCAGATGCATCGAGACCATTAGTTACACGTATGCTCGTCTCCCAGTACTTCAATCATATAACGTGTGTCGAATGGGGTGACAAACGGAGTCACCATTTTGGAGTTAAAAACGGAGTGAAACATGGAGGCGTTCTTTCTCCCATATTCTAATTAACGTTTGTCTAGAGGAATTACTCTCCAGGCTGGAGAACTCTGGATGTCACATCGGAGCCCCACTGGAAGTTTTAAAGTGGAGATGATCTCGATGGTAACATATACTGTTTACGATTGGTAAGGTATCTTTGAATGAGGGAGAGTGATAGGCCGCCAAATCGCCAAAGCCAAATTTTTCAAATTTTCAGAATAGAATTGGATAACCTAAATTATGCAGTCAAATGCTTTAGAGAGCTAGGTCGAGGAAGAGTCCGCTAATAAAATTATTCTCATTTTCTATTGTGATGAGGTGTACTACCTGAGTTAAAGCTGCGATTGTGCTGTGATATTTACAGAAACCATTACTGGTGTTGATAAAGGAGGTCATGTTTGTTGATGAAGTTAATTATTTTTGGGTATACTTTTTTTCTTGAACCTTAGTCATCGTGTCAGTCCATAGATGACTGTTCGGTGCTCTCCTAGCTATGAACTTAGCGTCCATGTATGTCTCAGACGATTCCTCCGTCAGCTGCTCTTTGCTTCCAATGCTTTAATAGTTGTATATAAAACTGATAAGTTAAATTTTGCTCAAAATGAAAGATTTTCCTGTATTATTTAACAGCGCATGCCTCGAGAAATTTTAAATTTCATAACACGATATGTCACATCGAAAACTCCCAATAACTCGTGAATACTATTTTGAGTCATTCTATGTATGCATACGGTTATAATCGACTTTGTGAGAACTACATGCATTAATGAAAGTTCCTTCAGCTCTCGAGAACCAATTAAAGTGTTTAATTGCATATATCTTATTTCCGAATGAGCAATTATGCTTCGACTTAATTGCATGAGCTATAATTAATCACAATGTATAACCCACGAATCTGAAGCGCAGATTACACGCCTACTTTGCAATTGCATCACTTTTCTGTTCGCGCTTTATGACATCACATATAATTAGGACATATGTACTACGGTAGAGTACAAATATAACGTAATATAATGATGTCCGTTTCAGTGAATGACACGAATAGACAACGGGAGGCCATGCATCGACACTGACTAATTACTACTTGGACGAACAGAATGACGACCTTATTCCGTAAGAGTACCCACGTAACATGAAGATGAAAACAACAACCCAGTTCTGGGACTATATATTAACAAGTTGTTGCTATGGTATCCTCGCGGAGCTTTACATTCGCGCTTTTACTTTAATTCCGTTCGAAAAAAAAAAAAAAAAAAAAAAAAAAAAAAAAAAAGCAAAAGCAAAAACGGTCCGCGTTAATTAACGTTTGATCCAACGACAGAATATTAGAATGGAGCAAATGTAAAATGGGAAAAAGTCATAAGTTAAGTAAATTAAAACGAAAAAATAGTGATGGATACTCATTGATGCAAGCATTATGCTCGAATCAATGAGTATCCATCACTGTTTTGTGGGGACTCTGCATGCTGTTGTAAGAAGTGTATGAAATTATGAATAAGTCAAGGTTATACGTGAATATATGTACTCAACGGCACTGAAAGTAAACGCATATGCAAGACCTCAATTTATTTCAACAAAAATCAATTTTCTAAACCATTTGGCAACAAACATGTTGAATTGATGGCAACACAACATCACTGCAGGAAAATACCTTCAGCAAAAATGCAGTCAACTATTAAAACAAGCAACCTTAAGAACGAAAAAAGTGCATCGTAAAAAAACGAATTATTAATTATGCATTCGCATACTAGTATTGAAATTCCGAATGAAAAAAATCCAATAAGAAAGTAAGTGAAAATGTCGCACAGCAGTTAACACAAAAGAACTGCACAATTAAACGAACATATAAATCCAGACCCAATTAGTTATAGGACTGCCTTATCTGCTAGTCTTAAACGAAATATAAACACCATTCAAGTATTTATCCTAAATTGCAAGTTCACAGTTGAATCAAATTAAAGATAATTATTTGCACTTCCATAACATGAATATTATTAAAAGTAGCGTAAAATGAGAATTAAACTTAATTGTAGCTTTTTTTGCTACAAATATAGAGGTGGATCAAATTGTTGCAGAAGATTATCCTGGAAAATAATTCACAGCTGACCAACTGCAGGAGATCATTCTGAATTTCTGAAAACATTCAAACTGATATCATCGTTATGAGGGCTCTTATGGAATGTTATTATAATAATTTATGCATATAAAATTAACCAGTAATCACAAAATAGGCACATAATGACGTGTATTGAAGCCAGGTCAATCATCCGCTGTCAGGTAGTGCAGGGTGATGAGGTCCTCGAGGAGTTTGGGAAGATTCAGTTTACGAACTTGATGAATGACGTTATTGGAGAGGCATTCTCTGATTTTGATGACGGCCAGGTTGGTGAGCGAGCGTGGTTGTGAGGCGGCCGTGGGCAGCCACTGCTGGGGGTGGGGGTACTGCAGGTGGGCGTTCCACACGTTCAGCAGCTTCTCACTGAGGCCTTCGCTGGCGGCGACAGAAGAACGTGAAAAGCCCGTGTCGTCAGCGCTGGGAGTGAAGCCTGCCTGGTAGAGCATCCACAACGCATGCTTCTGGTTGCTGTGGAGAAGCGTCCTGAAGAACGTCTCCACTTTGAATCCTTCCAGATGGATGAAGCCCATTGCTCGTATGCACAGCAAGACGGCAGTCTCGTCTTCCGGCATCACGAACGAGTGCCTGATCTGCCAGATAACGTACTCCCAGGCAGTTCGGGTGTTGGCCCCTCGTTCCACCAACACGCGTGCAAAGATCAGCCGGGTTGAGTCTATGGTGGGGGGGTTGGTGCCGTGGAAGCAGCGTGGAACGTAGCGGTAGTGGTAGTTATTGCAATCCCAAGCGCGGTTCGTCAGTGAATACACCAACGGAGTCTTTCGCTTTACGTCTTCTCCGTTCACCTCTGCGCCACGATCAAGAAAGAAACAGAAACAATCAAAGCAGTCTCGGTGGATGGCAGCAGCTAAAGGAGAATATCTGTACGAGGAGTCCTTATCGCTGCCCGGCTGTGTGTGCAAGTGGCATCCTGCATCCACCAACAATCTGGAGATCGCGCAGTAATCTGCAATGGTTGCGTAATGCAGAGCACTTCCTCCGAACCGGTTACAAACATTAGGATCTGCGTTGTGCTGCAGCTGAAGTTTCACCAAATCTTCACTGCCGCACTGCACGGCTTTGAGCAGAGCGGTGTTCTGCCACCAGTCTCTCTGATCCACGTTCGCTCCCTTCTCAAGCAGAAGCGTGGCGATCGCGAGGTCTTTGTTCTCCGCCGCTGTCATCAATGGAGTAGACACGTAATATTTGCCATCCAAGATGCCGTCTGGATTGGAGCCTGCTTTGAGCAGCTTCAGCGCCAGATTGCGGTCCTGCACGACGCATGCCAGATGCAGCGGCGTCAGCCCAGACGTGTCCCTGACGTTCACGTCCGCTTGGTATTCCAGCAAGAGGTCAACGGCCTCCTCGTTCCTCTCCCTGATCGCAACATGTAAAGGCGAATTCCCATTGCGGTTCACTTTGTTGACGGAGGCACCCTCACGGAGCAGTTTCTGTAGCAGCTCCTCCTGGTGGGCGTCCTGGCAGGCGATGGTCAGCAGGGTTTCTCCAGACGGAACGGGTCGGTCGATGTTCTCATGCCACCGCACGGTCAGACTCTTGTCATGGAGTCGGTCAGTGACGCCTCCGCATAGCAATTTGTTGCCCATGGCAACGACGTCAGTTTTCAGCTGATGGTCATCATGACCTGGTAAGAAAGAAAAGAAAACGCATTTAAAATAAACCTCCTAAGCATGCATCTCAAGATGTCAACTCATCAATTTAACCGTATCTCAATAAGCAGCCACACTGAGAGAGTGCAATAGCGCATGCGCACATATAATGTACCAGTATCCAATGTCTCTGCCTCCCGGGCACTGTCCTTGGGTTCCTCATCAGGAGGATCTGAGGAGCCAAGCAGAATCGCCCTCAACATGGTCACCAGTCAAAACCCATCGATCTCCAAATGAGCCTCCGACTCAACGATGCCAGGATGTAGAATGAGGCCTTGCTTCAAGGCACGCATTTATTATTGTGCCGATTTTTCTCCGTCTGTCGCAATCAGTGAAGATATGTATATGTTATACTTATATAAATATATGTTATACGAGCGATACGGTTCATGGAAAAGTACCGAAGTGGAACAACACTTGTAAATGGAAAGCTTTGATTGCTTCATGCAATGAATAGATCAATGAACAAGTTAATAATAAAGCAATTGGCTGCTAAGTATCTTTTAAGTATTTTTAAAAACTTGAAAGCTTAAAACAGAACTATAAATAAATCAAACGAAGAATCTGATTGTAATATACCCTCTTTGTTATGAGTTAGGTTTCTGTTCTGCTCATGAATATTCACAGCAGTCCTTGAGACGGCAATCACATTCATCGTTCTATCTTTCACCCTTCACACTAAATGAACTCTGAGTGGGATAATATACAGCCGTAAACAAATGGAATGTAATTTGAGGTTAAAAACTACCTGCAATTCTACTCATTATCTTGATCTTACTGATATACGTGTATCGTAATTTCGTAAACGTACAACAAGAGTTACAGATCAAAGAACTGGAGTATAACCCGTTAATAATTGATAAGACACTAAGACGACACATTCTCAATTTCTCATGCAACTGGGCAGCATGACGTCACATCGAAATCAAATTACGATCACCACTTCAAAGAGTTGGCACAACTAAGCACTTCCTCTCTCACACATCAATCGATTGTTAGCTCAGGAATTGGCACAGAATGTCTCCGTCTAACACAGCTAGGGAGAAAAATGGTATTTGTCGTGGAGTCAGCAGACGTCATTAATGAATTCATTACATGTGAGAAGATAACCAGCTCCATTGCGCACATGCAATCGGGAAGTGCGTGACCTGATTGTTGACCCCTCTTGGCTCGTCCAATTCGACCCTGTTACTAGTTAAAAACAATGCTGATAAATTCATAGGAGAATTTGATCGATAAAGACTGATTTATAGTTAACCATAATGACGATAATAAATTAATTGTGCGTTTGTTGCAATGTGAACTGCTTTAAATTTTTTATTTATTTTTTCCTGATAGAGTTAATTGACTTAATTCCTGTTTACTCAAAATGCAAATTAGTTCATGTGTAAGTTTGGTTCGTTCTTTATATTCCTGTTTCCATGACGATTCTTTTCAATAAAAAATCCCCATCATCTGCTTAAAATTCAGTTGACGTTTTTTTTGTTTTTGTACTCATTTGTCCGGCAATTTCTCTTCCCCTCCCATCTCTTCCTTTCCATTTTACTCCCTTCATTTTGGACTGAATACATTTACAAATTATCTACCGGTATATTTAATCTATTATTCAATGGAATCCTTTGCCATTTTAAGCCTGTGGTTATAAGCAGTTCAGTGTTGGCTTTTATTGAGTAACTCGTTGTATTTTCAGTGTTTATTCTCTTATTTTTTTAATAAATTTTCCAAACATAAAATCATACAAAAAGTGCAGCAAACTTGTAATACAGGACAACAATCTCTACAACCGAAGAAGCATGTTTCGTCAATATGCGATGAATGGGAGATTTTAAGAGATTCCCTCCATCAAAAACGATGCTCACTGTGATAGAGAATGATGTGAGATGACTAATATGCAGCTGATTGATAAGAAAAAACCTTAAAAACAAATTTTTAAGAGGATTATTTAACCCCAGGACCCCATAACTGACTATGCAACGCATTGGCAACCCTCAGAGTGCGGAGTCTGGTGCAAGGCACCAGAGAGGGAGGGGAGGGGGTGTTCGGTGTCCCGTCTCGAGAAGACAATTTCACAGTTAAAATCCCTTCAAATGCGTTTCAGGCAACTTCTATAGATTCATAAAAAGACACTACAAAGTGGTGACACTAAAAGGTACAGGGGATTACATGTACACATTGTAAATGAAGATTCATGAGATGGATGAAACTGCTTAAAATGTGAGCCCATAACTTTCTGTTTTCCAGATTGTGTGGTGCTCAAAGCCGGTCGCATGTCATTTTGAACTTCCAAACAATTTCTGAATTTGGTTATGACATGGACCAATGTGGAAAACCAGATCTCACACTTATAGGTTGAGGTGAAAGGCAGCATGCAGGTACCTCATCAGTCAGTCTCACTCATTTTT
Organism: Capitella teleta; assembly: GCA_000328365.1. Classification (NCBI taxonomy): domain Eukaryota; kingdom Metazoa; phylum Annelida; class Polychaeta; family Capitellidae; genus Capitella; species Capitella teleta. The sequence continues at coordinate 144,460 of KB302363.1, forward strand.
CAATGAAGTTCAGATAATGAGTACCAGAAAGTAGCCAAATCCTTACATGGCTTTGGCTGCAGAGATATTCTGCAGCTCCAAGATTTCACCTTCAATTCCATTATATCCTTCAATTCCTTCCCTTATATGAGTAATGAGAAAGGGTTCCTCACAAAGGACTCCTCTTCCTCCTCCGTGTAAGGGAAGTATCTGAAGAGCAATTTTGTTCCAATAACATTTCACAATGGTGATTGTTAATGGTTTTCAAAACACATCACTCAAAAGACTATAACCACTGGCTTTCAAGTTTGCCGCAACCCCGCATACCAGGCGCAACAAATAGCAATTAACACATGGGGGAGGCTGCCGATGGCTGTCAATCAAACTGAAGAATAAGTCAGCAGTGTCGATATAAAATTTAAAAAGGCAAATTTAGGCATGAAACATAGTTTTGTCACAGGGGAGGCCCTGTCGGTGTCAGAAACCAAGGGTTCTGTACTTCTGTTATATTGAGGTGCTTAACATGGATTTAGATTCGTCACACGCTAAATGCTGCTGTTAAGCGCGACGGTCGTTATAGCAATTGATGGCATATCAAGGTTCAACTGTAGTGCCAAAGTAGTTGAAAGAACAGTTAAAATCAGTGTTAGAAAAATCGAAAAAGATGCTTAGAATTTCTAAGCATCTTTTGATTTCTCATTCAGCCTTTCATATTACTATAACTAATACACATCATGTGCATGTATTGCATTAAAATTGTAGCATTATGCACAGCAATAAAGATACTAGGGATGTGCTCAGTTATCTCATCATAACCTAGCAATGACTGAAAGGGCCGAGAAACCTGTGAGTCTTTTCCAATCAAATGCCATGGTACAGTCAAATACACAAGGGGGTGTGGAGGGTCATAGGCTCATAGTGCAAGGGAGGCAACACTCAAAGCCCGAGTGTTGACGCATGCTGAATGCCCTTAATTACTAGTAAAAGTCAGCTGACAGTTCTGAGTGGTAGAAATCAGCTTGTCCTTAATGAGTATTGTTCAACCTTTCTTTCATTCTTTCAACCTTTGTGCTAGCGGAACGCTGCAGTGTTAGAGTTAGAGCTAATTGTAGGGGCAGGGTCAGGGTTAGGGTTAGGGATAGGGTTTACAAACTGGCGTTAGCTTTGCAGCGTTTTGTCAGTTTTATTATTATTATTATTAAAGTTGACCAAATGCTAGCGTAACAGCGTTTCACAAGCCTTGTCGTTTATAATACAAGCTGCATTTGCAATCTTGTGTCTTTGTAACTTGAATACTCAGATACTCAACTATACTCAGATAGATACACAATAACTTAAGTAAGGAGGGTGAGCCAGTGAGTGGCCTGGTAACCATGGCAACACAGCAGACACACCCAAGGCCACATTACAAAATTGAAATAGTTAGCTCCCCATGCAGTAGCCTACATTACACTACTCCAGGGGTCGGCATCTGGCGGCCCGCGAGGGCTCTGGGTCCAGCCAGCGGTCCTTCTTTGAGTTTCAATGAAATCCGGCCCCCAAAAGGCCCACAATTTAGTTTTCTATAAAGACTGTACCAGAAAATGCCCTGATCGGTAGTGTTATTTCACTTATACGTTCAATACGAAGCCATTTAATAGCTAAGGTCACCTTGAAAGCTGTATCATACAAATTTAATTACAGTAAAACCTCGATGTATCGAACGTCCGTCCCTCGAATGTCTCCCTGTGTCGAAGTGTTTTCGAAGTCCCGACGATTCTCCTATACTTTACTATTAGCACTAACATCCGTCCCTCGAACGTCTCATTCTCGAATTTATCCTTGTGTCGAAGTGTTTTCGAAGTCCCCGAGACATATTTTCGATCTGTAGCTCAAAGTCGAAAAATTCGATGAGCATATTTCTCAGTTTGATAACTTCAAAGAGAGAGAGAGAGAGATAGTCAGTTGTTTACAAAGCATCAAAACATCACCGCCGGGCCCCCACAAAGCAGTCGGCAGCCTTTATCTCTCCTCTGCTTACGCCGCGACCAGAGCTTTGATTGGCTGACTCCAAAGATCAACGGACCGTGGATCTCAACTAAGCTATAAGGCATATTGTTGTTGGTGTATTTGTGATGATCTTTAATGAATGACCGACAAAAGACCGCGACCAGAGCTTGGCTGACTCCTAAAACCAATAGACCGTGGATATCAACTAAGGCATTGTTGATGTGCTTGTGATGATATTTAATGAATGCCGACAAAAGACCGCGCGCATTCGAAGCTAGAGTTAATTCAAGAAATCCAGCCTTAGATCTACACGTTGATAAATATTTGTTAATTAAAAGTTTCAATCTCAATTTCTCCTATAATCTTTGGGCTAGATTTCTCGTAAGTCATGAGATCACCGCTCATAGTTTATGAGTTCAAAACGCATGCTGTTAATAATAACGTCAGAGCACGGTTTGGAGTCATAACGGTCATATCATAACGGCTTTGATCTATCCCTCGAAGTATCCTTGAGTCGAAGTATTTGAGCTGACCCCACGAACTTCGACACATCAAGGTTTTACTGTACTATAATATTAGTAACAGGCTATCTTGTCTGCTGCAGTGCGACAAATTTGAGTGTGTCATTGCAGTTATTATATTTGTGGCGTAGAAACACATTGCCTGCGTCAAGGAAGTTTGATCAGTGATGATCGCACCTACATTCACTGTTCACTCAACTGAATGTTGAACATTTTGATATGTAACGAATTCCACAAGAATGTGACAAGATGTTACCAAGGCTTGTTACAAGGACAATAATGGTTGACGCACCCGCCCCATCGCGAGGGCTCTGACTCTTGAAGATGCAACACTATGTGACTATACATGTAATTCTAGTTTCAAAAGGAGCTAAAAGCAAAATGTATTGAGTATAACCATAATGCTCTTTTGTTTTTCTGGCGTCCATAATGGTAAACTGAGTTTTCCTGCCGGAAAACTGCCAGTGATTGGTATCGTCAGAAGAAGAGTCGCCTCTGAATTATTTACTAATCATATATCAATTGTATGTATTAAATATCTTGGGAAAACAAAACGTGTCTTCGTTGTTTGTGTGATATTTGGTATTTTATAAGTAAGGGAAATCCCTGTCAAACTGCCCAGATTTTGGACTTTGGTGCTTGTTTTTAGAAAAAATCCTGGGGGAGCAACCCCTGGACCTCACTAGCGGTGCGTTCCGTGGGCACATTTCTGTGCCTACGGTACAGCTTCCCTATATTTTTCTTGTCTTTTGAGCAATCCTTTAGAAAAGCCATGCCCAGTGAAAATACTATCTAAATAAACACTGTGTAGTTAATTAATTAGCTATTATAGTTTACTATCTGGTATGGCCCCTTGCCATGTGGCTGTATACTGATTCGGCCCTCTGCCCAAAATGAGATGCCGACCAATGCACTACTGAATCTATTGGACTGTAGGAACTGCTCTGCTATCCATGGGATGATGGGGAGGTATGAAAAAGTATGGTGATAATGGTCATTCCTTAATTTTGTTCCAAGACAGTCTTGAAACAAGATTAAGGAATGACCATAGTCCAAGTCTTGGCAAGACTCCTATTGCTATAACAGTGTGTAAGGACATCATCCCCACAGATTACGGCGATACTATAGGCCTACTAGCTAGCCTATATAATAATACTATATTATAGACCTGTAGACTGGGGTTAGTCTAGCTCCCCAAAAGTAGCGGAGCAGTCCATACACTCCGCTATGGCTTGGGGAGCTAGGTTTAGTAAAGTTAGTAATTCCTCACTGACTCTCATCATCCCCCACATGTTATGGCAACAGAATCATTATCATGAGAATGCAGCTATCAGTATCAGTTACTCACTTACGTTACTGAGTTAGTCAGCAAGTCAGTTTACATGACGCCATTAATAGGTGATTGTGAAAGATTTAAAGACATCCAAAAACCAAATTAAATATCAGGTTATAATTATAAAACGTTTAGAATCATGGTGCAGATGGTGGTGTTGATGGATCTCACCATAAGCCGCATAAAAATCGATTTTTTAGACTCGCGAGCGTGCCAGCGCAACTGTCTTGTTTACGTGATTTCTCATCCAACTGGAAATACTTGGGAGTACGACTAGAGACTTTTCTTCGCTGTGGGAGAACAATCCAAGTCATCCAACTGATTATTCATTTGAGTAATTGAAGCTGAGTCGCTTATTTTGCTGCATATCTATCTTTGGGGAGTTTTGATATGTTGTCCGGCATTACAAACTCCATCATATATCCAAAAATTAGCTTGATGCTATTTAGTCCCCTTTTAGGCCGTTTTTTATCTAACACTCCTGCACTACTAGCAAGGCAAATTTATCGCGTGAATCTATTCTTCTTGCGTTTGTTATAAAGTGCGTTATGACTACGAAGATAAAATTCTTGCGTCTTCTGACAGCATGTGAAAATAGGATAGAAAACAGGTGTAATCTGGATCCTGTGATGTTGTATACGAGTTTTATATGATTGAATGGGGTATATATCAACTCAGGGCACTGGAAGGATTGCATTGATGCTAATTTCAGATTGACTGAATCGTGTAATATACATGAAAACCCATGTCCATGACCACGCCATAGTAGGAGATAGGGACTTTTTTCAAGAGTACAAACTTGATGGTATGATGTTGTATATTGGTTTTACATGATTGGGAAGGGTTATACCTACTCAGTGCACCTGTAGGGGTTTCTTGATGATTACTTTTGATGATTGAATCATGTAACATACATGATCATACATGAAAACCGATGTCCGTGACCTTAATGAGTCATAACGCACTTTTTATCAGACACGAGGTCATGGCATTAGTCATCACGGGTGGATAATCATAACGCACTCGACCATTGGAAGCTCCCCATCAATTGTTGCCATCAGGCGCTGGCAGAGTAAAGCTGACACATGTGCTGCATTGTGCTCAGTAAATAAAACAGTATCTACTCGTTCATAATTGTGTACTTATTTCATTGTTCAAATTCATTCTTTTTTCGTTCGTTCATTCGTTCGTTTGTTCGTTCGTTCGTTTGTTCTTCAAACACAAATAGAAATCGCGGTATGTTAGGATCAATTAAAAATGATATTACATAATTAGGTACATTACATCCAAAACAAACACAAAAACAAAAACAAAAAAGAGAGAGAAAAAAGAAGGCGTGAAGTGTCAGCCCCCTTCATCGCTTCCATATCGATGAGGACCCAGCCAGCCCCACTTCACTTGCTGGGTCAAACTGAAGACTAAAATTTATGTAATTTTGACGAAAAATCGTTTATATAATATGCCTATACAATTATACCACCAACAATAATTGTATATAATCGTATAGATACGATTACATAAACAACATAACACGCCTCCTAGGTACGCCCGAGGGGCGCAAATCATAACGCATCAATTATACAGAGTGGGCTAAAAAAAGTCTATCAACTCCATGTTAAAGATCTCAATGCTTTTTAATGGCGCTGCACATTTCTGATAAAATGTGCAGCGCCATTGATAGAGTTTCGTTTTCAACATGAGTAGATAGACTCCTTTAGCCCACTCTGAATGCCCCTGGAGAGCGTAGAGCCCAACGAATTTGACTCATGAGCCCCTGAAGCCTTCATTGAGCCCCCCAGGAGCTCATTAAGCCCCTCGGGAGCAAAGACTTCAAGCTTTTTCCGATCAGCGCTGATAGCCCTTCTCATGTGTCGCATGTGTCAAGAGTAGCTTCTGTTGCTTCCTGATCAGCCACCGACCGCCATTCCGCCACTGAGATCATTGCCGCAATAATGGAAGCCGTATACACGAAAGCTGTCAACGTAGGAAAAGAAAAACACCCGCGAATTCTTGACGAAAGGATAGCATATGGAACAGCAGGATTTAGGAAGAGGTTTGTGTGTGATCGATTACTTCCAGTCTTGGGTGTGAGTAGCTAAATAGTAAAATACCCAATATATTCAAAATAGTGTAAATGATCGTCTGCTATACAATGATCATAATGTATCTTCTCCAGTTCTGAAAACCTAAGTCTTGAGTTCGAGATAAAAATTCCACATTAATCAGGCTGTTAATAATCATTGATGTTCCTGTACTTCTTTATACCACGTCCGTTACGATGTTATAAAAACGTCTGAATCATCTTCGTACATACTTCCTGGATGGTAAAAATAGAGTGCAGCAAAATATTGTATAGTTTTTAATCGTAAGTTCGGTACTAGCTGACATACTACAGCGAGTCCAATGGGTCTCCAGACCTCGCCCGAGAATCTGTGCTAGTTCGGTGCAGGAAAGATTGTTAAATCTCTAATAATTCTCTGTTTTTTTTTTCCCCTCTGATTGAGCATTATTTTACAGCATATATAATTATAATGTTTACCAAATATCCGAGTAATCTTGTACATATGTTCCATTTGATCATTAAAGTTTTCTGCTGGCTAGAATTGTTATGTTATGAATAAAGTATTAATAGTATGTAATTTCAATGTACTCAATTAAGCCCATCACTGATCTTCATAAGTTCATAACTGATACGTTGCACCATTCAAGTCAGATTATCTTTGCGTATGCAACACAGCTGATAACAAACCTGCTCTGCTTCTTCATCTCTTATCAATTGATGAAAGCATTGAGCATTCTAATATTATTTTATCTTCCTGTATTACTTTCATGTTATTGACTTTTATTCAAGGTCATTTATCTATTGAACTGCACTTCTGTTCTATAGTTGTGTTATGTGTGCAAACCACATTCTACCGGCACAATCATTCTCAGAGTCGGCTTGTTATTATCAAGCTGGTATTCACTGACTGGAAAATACTGGGAGAAAATCATATACATATGTACTGGGAATTTCTTTCTGTTACCAGGAAATGTCTCCAAAAAAACCCAGATACCTTATGTATAAGCTGAAGAGAATTCTAGTGTTGGACTTATGATGATCTGGGATCAATCTCAAGCCATAAAATATCCATCCTTACCTGTCTTCTGCAGAGCAGACACCCTTGACCATGTCATCTACCGCATGGGGCTCCTGGCAGCCCTGCGTTCCATGCACAAGAAAGGTGAGCATGGATTCCCCTTTGATTCTCTCGCATGTTTATCGCCCACTTTTCTGTAGCATGCATTGGGGTCATGATAACGGCATCCCACAATCCGGAAGAGGACAATGGTGTGAAGCTTGTGGATCCCATGGGCGAAATGCTTGAGTCGTCTTGGGAAAGCTACGCAACTAATCTGGCAAACGTCAAGTGATTATTGAACATTTCATTTTTAATATTTGGCTGAGCTGTGTATAGTTAAATGCAATGGATGATGCTTTGATATTTATTGTGATCCTAATTTCAGTGACGATGATCTCGGATCTACTTTGAAAACCATCATCCAGCAAGTTGGTATTGACCCCGAAGTTAAAGGTCATGTTGTGGTAGGCAGAGACACAAGGTGAACACTCCCTCATTCTTCTCCACACAAATATAAACAATCATCTCTCCAGACCAAGTAGTGAGAGTTTGTCAAAAGCAATTTGTGATGGTGCAGAAGTAATGGTGGCAGATGTGCAGGACTATGGTACGCTGATTGTCACATTCCTATCACAACATTCATGTCACACCTGCAGATAAACATCTTGTGACTCACATGTTTTGAGTAGTTACGCTCATCTTTAGTCCAGTCATAATAATATTTCTATGAATTGATGTCATTGTTTGTATCAGCTTATATTTCTCTTCCTCCTTTAACTCTCATCCCCTTCGATTGATAAATATTGAACGCAGATATCTGAGCAGCCGGTTATCACACTCATATAATCATTACCAGATTTGCTCTCAACACCTCAGTTGCACTACATGGTACGGTGCATCAACACTCAGGGTGCTTATGGTGAACCCACAGAGGACGGCTTCTACTCTAAACTCTCCTCTGCTTTCTCCAAACTCATGCAGAAAGTGAGAGAAGTTCTCAAAATGGCTGAGTGATGATTATGTGTTTTAAGCCTTCTGCCGGTTACGTTGCTTCACTGACTGTGGACGGTGCCAACGGCATTGGCGCACCCAAGATGAAGGAAATGATGAAGCACATCGGAACTATACTCAATGTCCGCATTGTCAATGATGGCTCAACTGGTAAACTGAACCATCAGGTATCGTATTTGAATTCTATTTTTAGATTTCATATGTTTTTAACATGCAAATTACACCCATCACCTGAATCATCTTGGTATATACTTCCTTGATTTTTTATAATAGTTATTGTCTAAAGTCACAACTTTGAACTACGATTTTATGTTTCTGCAAATACTGCTTTATTTACTCAAATGATTGCTTTGAAATATTACGGCATCTGTCAATATTGAATTATTGATCAGTATCCATTTCTGGCATCCTGCCAGATTTTCTCATCAGTAGGGACTGTATTGTTATTTCAGTCAAGGGATTGAAGTGTTTCTGTTTTCATTCAAATCTGCTGCTCTTTTGAGAGAGCTCTCTTATTTTCCTTTCTTCTTTTCAGTGTGGTGCTGACTTTGTGAAAGTTCAGCAAATGCCACCACAAGGTGAGAATACAAATCCTGTGCAAGCACAAATATTATTCTGATTTCGCAACAGGAGTGATGCTCAGCCCTGGGCACCGCTATGCTTCCTTTGATGGAGATGCTGATCGCATCGTCTATTACTTCCAGGACAATGGTCAGTAAGATTAATTAGAGCTGGAATCGGAAATTCACATTTTATATTTTCAGCTGGACACTTCCGCCTGTTGGATGGAGATAAGATTGCAACCCTGGTCGGTGTGTCCTGGTTTGATATTTGTCTCTAACCATCTTTGCAGGTGGCAGGATACCTCAAAACTCTCGTCAGTGCCTCAGGAATTGAACTCAACATGGGGCTTGTACAGACTGCCTATGCTAATGGCAGCTCCACCAAATACATCACTGAAAAATTGGTCAGTCAAAGCAGCGTATGTTCACGAGTTAAATGTGTCGTTTTCAGCTGGTTCCCGTGGCATGCGTGCCGACTGGGGTGAAGCATCTACATCACCAAGCCCTCTGCTACGACATTGGAGTCTACTTCGAAGCTAACGGCCATGGAACGGTTTGTACTCTGTAACGTTTGTTCCGCGTATTCCAATCTGATGGGTCTATTCAGGTTCTGTTCTCTGATACTGCTATGCAGAAAATAGAAGCTGCTGGCTCCGATGAAAGGTGAGCGAGGAGATGATTGGGTTGTCTGTTGGCGTTAATGTTTACTTCGTAGTCTGACTGCAGAGCAGCGTGAGAGTGCCGTCTGCCTGAAGAACGTCGTTGATGTGATAAACCAGACGGTTGGAGACGCCATCTCTGATCTTCTTCTTGTGGAAACCGTTCTCCACGCAAATGGATGGAACGCTCAGCAGTGGAATGCAGCCTACACTGACCTTCCCAACAGACAACTCAAGGTCAAAGTTGCAGACCGCTCGGCCATCAGTACGGCCGATGCGGAACGCAAGGCTGTGAGGCCAGAGGGACTGCAAGCAGCCGTGGATGCCACTGTTGCAAAGTATTTCTCTGGCAGATCGTTTGTCAGGTTGGTTTAGCTTTTAGTCGTTTACATTTGCCTCAAATCGTTTGAATAGCTGTTGAGTTAATTTATTTTTGAATTTTCAGACCTTCTGGAACGGAGGATGTTGTTCGTGTGTATGCAGAGGCAGATACCCAGGTACGCCCTATTCGGCACTTAATTCTTCTCAGTTCTCTTGAGCTATGTTCAATGGACGTAATACATTATGCACTTTGAATTATTAAACCTGCTTCATTGACGAATTAGCAGCGGTAGTTCTCATGTTGACCAATGGAAGCGATTAATGTGAAAATTTTGAAATGATGTTGATAAAAATAATTCATTAATTTGAGAACGCTAGCTGTTATGTAAAAGAAGAGAATATCACGCAAAAAAAAAAATATAATAATAATAATTAATGAACAGCACAAGTCAATTATGTTAAATATAAATCCCTTATCTGTATTCACAAGTATGACATGCTGAATTTCCCTTGTTTCCTTTATTATCACTTAATAAGATCATCATGAATGATTACTTTGCTCATTGCAGACGCATGCTGACCAATTGGCCCATGAGGTCAGTCTGCTGGTGTTTGACCTGGCGGGCGGAGTGGGGGAGAGACCCAAACCACTGTGAACTGCATTCTCCATTATCACTCATTGCTATACTTAAGGTGCTTTGATTAGAATAATGTTATAATGGGCAGGGAGTTGATTTCAACACAGGTTTTATCAATCTATTTATACAGTGTATGATAATTGTATAGAAGATCTCTTTAACACTATATGTATGCATTCTGTGATACTTATGTGATCCAACGACTGTTTAAGACATTCTCTTTTCAAGTTGTTCTCACTCCTTCTCACACAGCGTTTTCCGCTGGGTTTACTGACCTTTTTGATTACTATATAATACTGGGTAATTAATGTAAGATGTGAGGAATCGTATATATAAATTAAGAAGTGAATGATTTGTGCTTTTAATTGATTTTCGTGCAGGGAATTCTTTCTTTTCTTAACAATTTTCCTATCAAGACAAGACATAAGAAGGAGAGTGTGTTATGTAAATGATTGGAACAATGAAACACCTTTTTATATTTAACCAAACAATCTTCTTTGATCGTGACCTCAATGCCTCCTGTCTCCTTTTAATTCTCCTCATCAGGATTCAAAACAAATCTCAGCATCATGAAAATTGGCGATTTTAGTGCAATTTTAGTGATATTTGGTTTAATTATAAGCACGATCGAAACGATGTCAGATGCCAAGATAATTGAACAGCCTTGCTTCTTCCTGGGCAGAGGATCTAGTGCCTCAATTCCTCCTCTGGATCACTGGCAGCAAAGAGGATCTTCTGTTTGGCCCGGAACTAGCTCCTGATTGACCTCACGGCCGATTCGTTCAAAGGGCAGCCGAAGAGCAGTTTTCACAGCGAGCAATCTCTGTTCATCTAGCTGCATGTTATTATATTTAATTATATATCAACCTAAATAAATCAAAGGCCCCAAAATATACCCCTAACTCATAATTATTTATTGCTGAATTGAATATATAGCAACCAGAATTGTCGAGAACACAAAAGTTCAATTTGCCCTGCTGAAATCTCTCGAAGACAAGAGAGAGAGAGAGAGAGAAATCATTTATTTAACAACAACATACATCAATGTGAATTAAACGGGGAGAAAAAAAAAATAATAATAAATTAAAAAAAAAAAAAAAAATTTAACCTTTTTTTTTTCGTCCGGGTGCAGACTAATAGTAGTAATGATGATGATGATAGTATGATGATGCAGGGAGACCAGGCTAAGGCACAACAAGTGTCCGTTTTCGCGCTGGCCACCCCGGGGGATGATGAAATGATAACGATATTCATGATGGTAATAATATGAGACGAGCATGAGAGGGAGAGAGAACTATTGATCGGATATTAATTTTGGTTATTGCAGACATAGCAGTTTTCTATTAAACATTGATATGAATATTGATTGATGAAATGAGATTTGATTCTTTTTGAAAATGAGGCTATTGAATGAGTTGATGAATATGAGAGAAGATGGCGTGGGAATGGGTTGACGGTGTTGGAAATTGAATAGCGGAGACCCAGTTGGAAGAATTGGTGCTGATGCAACGGGACCCGCAACCGATCATCTCCACGTCCAGCACTGATAAAAGTGCTGAAATAATTCGGAAGTACTCCACTCTTCCACTTATAATAAAATTTTAATTCAAGGAGCTTTCGCAGATCCTCAATTTTAAGAAGATGTGTTTGTTTGAATAGAGGTTCTGTGTGTGCGTTATATTTTGATTTTGTGATTGTTCTGATTGCTTTCTTTTGTTGTTTTATTAATTTGTGTGTGTGGTGACTTTTTGACCAGGTGAGAGCGCCGTATGTGATGTGTGGGATGATGAGAGATTGATAAATTGTTAGGAGGATGTGTTGTGGAAATTGGTGCTTGAGTCTATTGAGGATGCCTGTGATTTGTGATATTTTTGTGTTGACTTTGTTTGTGTGAGGTTTGAATGAAAGGTGTTTGTCAATGATGATGCCGAGGAAGTTCGTGTGATCAACGTTTTGTATTTTGTGTGAATTAATGTATAGGTCTGGAGGTGTGATTTTTCTCTGTGGTGTGTGGAATGCGTTGAGTGAAAGTTTATTTGTGCAGAACCATTTAAAGACGTTGTTTAATTCATTGTTGAGGCTATTTGTGGAGAAGTGTGAGTTGAGAGAGGTTATTAGTGTGGTGTCGTCGGCATAGGTTATGAAATCAATTGAGGAAGAGCTATTGGGAAGGTCGTTAATGTAGATGAGGAAGAGGAAAGGGCCAAGAATGGAACCTTGGGGGACGCCAGTGTTGATGTTTAGGTGGTTCGATGTTGTGTTTTGTAGAGTGATATATTGTTGTCTCTGTGTTAAGTAGTTGTTGCAGAGTGCGATGGCTTTATCTTGGAGGTTGTAGTGTTTGAGTTTGTGTATGAGAATGTTTTGGTTGAGACAGTCAAATGCTTTGGTCAAGTCTATAAAGATTGATGTCGGGCAGTCATTTTTATCCATGGAGGTTAGTAGGCGGTCGGTCAGTTCCAGTAGTGCGTGTTCCGTTGAGTGTTTGAGTCTGAAACCGTATTGACTTTTGTAGTAAAGGTTATTGGTTGAGAAGTGGTGGTCGAGTTGTTTAAGTATGTTTTTTTCTAGTATTTTGGATATTGCAGGTAGTAATGATATTGGTCTGTAGTTTTCGCATAGATGTCTGTTTCCTTTCTTGTATAGAGGTTTTATTTTGGCTATTTTGAGTGAATTTGGAAAGATGGATGTTGCTATCATTTGGTTGATTATTAGAGTGAGGGGTTGGCAAAGTTCTCGGTGCAGTGTTTTGATGAGTATGGTGTTGATGTCGTCGTGTCCTGTTGAGTGTTTGGGTTTGAGTTTGTGAATGATTTGGTCGATGTCTGTTTGTGTTATTGGATGAAAGTCGAAAGGTGGTGCGTTGATTGGTTGAAGATATGTGTCGATGGTTGTGTCAGAGGGTGGAATTTGTGATGCTATTTTGTGTCCGATGTTGGTGAAAAATGTGTTCAGGTGGTCTGCTATTTCTTTGGGTGCTGTGATTTTTCTGTCGTTGTCTATGAGATATTCGATGTTTGTATCTGTTTTTTTGTTTCTGTATAATGTGTTGTTGACAACACGATTTCAGACTGTTGTGATGGACAAAAGTAATTCTCCTATTGTTAACGATGGGAGCCGTCGTGTGAGCAGATCTCACAGCAGTTCTCATAAAATAAATCTCGCACTCATCTCGTTTCAAGCTATATTCTGTCTGATCGAGCAAGAAAGTCATTATTTCAATTTGTCTTGAATATTATTCACAGTTAACCGATTTGTTTTTTGTTTTTTTTTTCAATATTAGTCTCTCGTCACTTCAAAAAGCACATAGAATCGATCTAAAAAGGTTTCCGAAATTAACAGAGGTTCTCTTTAAATATAACAAGACAGTGTTGATACCCAACTTAGCAGATAATGCGCTTTTCTAGGATTTTACTTGAAATATGCAGACACTGCAAATCTATAATTCCTTTCTCTCTGTTACCATGGGGCCAATCGGTTTTGAATCATAGATCCAGCAAATATTGATATGTCTGATTATTTATTTAATTTTTACTTTCTTTCTTCTAAAATTTTTCTACTTGCTGTATTTTGGCTTTGCACTGCATTAGTCCAGTCAACGCAACTTAATAAAGGTAGGGGGGGGGGGGGAGGCGAACAAAATCGATGTCTCATATAACTGGTTTTTCCTGTACTCTAGAATTTAAAAAAATAGCGGTAAATTACGTGCAATACTGGATCATTTCTTGAGAGTAATACCCATCCAACATGTTGGGCACATTAACAGTGGTTCTACCATGCCATAAATGATACCTTTGGGAAACACCAAACCATTTTTTACCCCATGACCTGATTTCATACCCAATTTTAGGAATTACAGCTTCCAATTTTGCTTCGGGTGTACTAAATATAGATTCTGCTGCAATTTTCTCCGTGTCAAACTCTTCATTGGCTGGACTACAGTGCTGAGATCCCACCAAACTTGCACTTGATAACTTTTTTTATAATTGATCGCATTCAGAGAATTATCAAACACCAGTTTCTGAAGAAGTAATAATGCATTATTGATGTGTTTGTCGCGAGGGTCAATAAAATCGATTCGATATTACTCGATCTGAACGACCATCGTTTTTCAGATATTTACATTATTCAGCAATTCTTTACATGCATTTCAGAGGAGACGTTTTTCTAAACATTCATTCAGTTCTGATAAACGGCTGAGCATTCATCATCGAACACTGCCCGTGAATATCTCATGACCAAACAATGCCTCCTTTATCGTCAATTTTCTTCTAAACTTTTGCAAATTCCATTTATCCGGTGCAGTTTCATGAATTATTTCATGTTTTCCTCAATCCGATATCACAATGGGACTCTTAAAATTGACACTCAGTATCGGATTCAGGAAAACATATATGGAAAGGTGTGCAGTGTTCCTTAGCAACCCCGAAACAAACAATAAATGGCAGACTCGGATCTTGGCAACCATCGGTGACCATAAAAGAGACCATTTCAACGCCCCTCTTTCAATCGCCATCTTGGAGATTCGTCACCTGCTTTGGCTGCTCGTCTGTTTGGCGAACTTTGAGGAGAGGCTATGTTCGAGTGTGCATCGTAATGACCAACATCTGACGTCTGTTCCTGAAGATATTACGCAGGATGTCACTGATCTATATATCCGCTCTATATCTCGAGAATCCTACAAACTGACTTCAACGATAAGTACCCCGATCTTATTTACATCAACCTGTATAACAACCGTATCACATCCATTGAGAGTCGTTGTTTCAAGGGAACAATTCTGAGCAATATTTATCTAAAATCGAATGAACTGACATCCATTCCGGATTTACACGAAGTAAGCAACACTCTAACAGACCTTAACCTGATTGTGAACAAAATAACTACAATCGAAGTTGATGAACTTAGTTATTTAACCAAACTAAATCATTCATATCTAATCGATAACCACCTCTCAACTTTACCTGGCACCACTCAGTTCATCCCATCACTGAATATCTTATGGCTAGACGAGAATCCCCTCGACTGTTGCTGCAGCAACGTTTGGCTGAAGCAAATTCACACAGTTTTTGAACTTAAATTAAACAATTTCCCCTGTTAACATCCGTCTGGATGGGATTCCTCGACATGGGATGAAATCACCGAGGACATGATCCTGAAACAACCCTGCCAGGCATTCTCTTTGCCCCCACGTCTCTGTGGTGAGTATTCTATTATCGTCGTAATAGTTGTTATCATCAATTCTATAAAAGTGAGTATCGCTATTGGGGAGCATCGGTTATTTTAAACTATAATGCAGTAACGGGTGATTGGCTAGCACTGATATTTCAATGCTCATGGGGTGCTCTATTATTCGCGATTTCTGAATTGAATGTCAAAATTTTCAAAGTTATATTCAAAAATATATATGCATGCTGAGATATTATTACATTTGTCATTGCGAATATTTGAATGTGAGAATTGTGACTCATCGTTGTTACACACGAGGATCGAGGAGTCATGTCCGTAGGTCAGGATCAATGACATTTACTTAAGAGTTTGGAGTCGAAATACCCAAATTTAAGAGAAGGAAAGCGCAGCTCCACAAAGAGCAAACCTATATACTTAATTATTTATCGGCGTATTCTGATTCAATCGTGTTCAATTCGCCATTTAGTGGCTAACAATGATTGACTTCTTCTTCTGCAATGCAGGTAAATGCACCTTGATTTGATTTCCACAGATGCAATTAAGGGGATAATTCCAATTTATCAGTTTTCATCTTCTTCGTGTTTTAACAACACCTTTTCACTTTATTGCTCTTTGCTTTTGTCAGTTTCAAAAAAAAAAAATAATAATAAGCAATACAAATAATGCAACTACAAGAGAATCCCGATTGCAATACAGGCCTGCAATTACCCTTAAGGAGAAATTGGATCACTCATCCAAGGAATGTCACCTTCCCGAATTCCGGGCAGCAAAGTCCTACGGTGAGCTTCAATAAAATGCTTTCAAACTCACTGCGGCTGAAGTATACATACATGACAATGTCATTGGGTTGAATCACATTCTTGGCTGAAATATAATTGGGTAAGTAGACTGATTAAATGAGTACAGCTCACGTTAAGCAAAGGCCGATTCATTTATGGTTGAACCTATTGACCTATACTATGGTTGATCCGATCGCCCGTGGAATCCGGTGGATCATATAAATTATGCGGCATTTGATAGGCCTGGGCTGAACAACGGACACCAAGCGTGCACCACACATGAGTGTGGCCTTCAGTATTAAAAGCAACCTTGCCAGGTAAGTACGCATTTTTAATGAGTAATTAGCTGGGTTATGATTTGTGTATCTTGTGCACTCTTTTGCTGATGGTAGAATGCAGTGAACGAGGACATCACAGGAAACCTCTTCTATGCACAACAAAAACTCTATGTCAGTTCATCTACTGGTACATATGCAAGTAACCATAATTTCGTCCCTATTTAGGATATTAGGTCCCATGAAGCGACATTCGTGGCTAAATGGTCGTAATGTATTAGCATCGGGAACGATTCACGACACGGGAAGGAAGACTCATGCATGATTTCCACGGATTTACAACACTGAGTGCCATCTGAAATCTAAGAGTAAGACCTGATGACATGAGTAGATCATTACCCCACCTCAATGATGATAATGCCTCTGTTTGTTTTTGTTTTTTGGGTTTTTTTTTTTTTTTTTTTTTTTTTTTTTTTTTTTTTTTTTTTTTTTTTTTTTTTTCTCGAGGACAACAAGTCACAAGATGGAAGATGCCGCACCCTGAAATCGATTCCAACAATTGATCAAAAATGAATTAATTTCGCGGAAATTCCTCCAAAGATGACTGACGTCACGGTGTACCAACTTTCTTGCCACAGATCAAGTGACTTCATTAACATAGCATGACTAATATATACTTATAAATGTTGTGAACTATTGGTCGATGTGGATTTTTTGTTTTCATCATTTCTTAAAGTATAATGAATATGTATATGAATTATCCTAAGTATTTTATTTGGTATGTATGATATTACTGTACTGCCTTTAGTACTAAATACAGAGTTATAATTGTGTGTGTGTGTTTCTCACAAATCGCACTATATCATTTTGATTAGACCATATAATTATTTACATTGTTGATACTATCTTTTCTATATCGTATTCCAAATTTGTTTATGGTATTTATTAAACGGCAACGACATTTTTGTATAATTATTTCCTGTGTCAATAAATAATTTATACTGGCAGAAATTAATTATTGTACTTAAGAAAGAAATGTGTGTTTTTTTAATGTGTTTTTAATTATTATTCTATACAGGGTGGTTCAAAATTCCCTTTCGAATACGAGAAAAAACTGTTCAATGGGTTTTTAATTATGCTTTGATTGTACACTCGCTTATATATTACAAGATGTATTTTGCTTTTGTCAACTAGACAGTGCGCACATGCAGTAGTCATCAGTAGTCATCATAAGCATTATTGAGTTATACGGCTCCACCCGACCAATTCAGACGATCCATTGGCTTAAAAAGTTGAAATACGTCCCTTCGTGGTTTCCGAACAGCTAGCGGATCCTATATAATTCATAGGACAAGACGACCCACATAACTCAAAGGCCTTTTGGACGCGGAAGTGACTCCGAGTTCATTGTATATGGTATAAACATCGCATTTGGCAACATTTAATTCTGTAATCGATCCTTTGATCATGGTTACGTTATAAAGATGCCACAATTCGTAACTAATTATTAACAATGAATGCGACAAAGTGCTGACAAAGGGCTGCTGTTCTCTATGAGTAATTTCAAAGCATTGCAAAACAAACTTATTAGTAATTATAAACGCCACGGCGCATGCGCATGCAGAGCAGACCACATAATTATTATAGCATGGAGCAGACGACATTGAATTTGCCCCACTTCAGCATTGGCAAGTCGAGCGCTGTCAAGGAAAGGTAAGTTTATGCATGAAGTTTTAATAGAAAAATAGAATATAATAATAATCCCCAATTCCCCAAGACAGGAAGTTGAGCTGAAACTTCTTTCTATTTCAAGCACCGTAGCATCATCGATCAACTTGTAAACTCATTTTAAACTCTCATGCAAGTCTATAATCATTTCGTACTTCCCTTGAACATCTTTGGTTGTTGACGTAATTATAAGCCCTGTGTATTTGATATATTAATATACATGTACCGGTATTGTAAATCACAATAAGACTTGAACCATATGTACCTTTAGAGTATCATTTCATTGGCCAATGCACTGATCACTATTATATACAGTATTTAATAACAAATGCATGTGATCATGAAAGCCACAACGCAGATGATTCAAAATGATTCAACCTCATCATGTACGTCGCGCACGACTGGTATTTCTTTGTGGCTACGAAACATCACTGGGTGTTATTTATTTACCGCATATGTGTACAGAGCATACGTGCGTTATGATGGGTGTCGATGTCGCCATGCCAGATCACAACATTTGCCACGTCATCCATAACGCCTCAAAATTACAACGTTCATCTTCTCAGTCCTCATTCAATACTCTCATTCCTCATATTACAGCAAATAAATTGAAATTATATGTAAATCTCATGTATGTAGGCCTATATAGAAGCGTTCTTATTTCTCTTTATTCATTCAAGTCGCATGCAACTTTCAAATGACGTACATTCGATCCGTTGCGTAAATCAGTAGGCCTATTCAACCTTTTTTTTTTTGCTGATCGTTCTTGTCCTTTTTATCATTGTTCATGTATTCACTTCACATCGGGAAGTGAGAGGGTGGAGTATAACGCTGGCCCTTCCCAAAAGAAGCCCGACTGACGGAATAATTTATGAACTCTGACTGACCCACGAGGGTTCATGTGTATAATGAGGCAGCCCATATCTCTCACAGTTTCTTTTAAAACTGCTATTAAGCTTCAGAGTACATCCATGTAAAGCCACAAACATGTACATCATGCTTTATATATGCATACACGGTATATTTCCCTGAGCTGTAATCCCACATGATGTGATAAAGGCCGAAATCCCTTGACGCTCCTATGCTGGAATATAACGGGTATGTAAAACCTCGGCCTGTGACACTAAACACCCACGTGTCTATACATTTTGTATTAAAATTATCACGTGACGGTAGATGCAGTCTTATCGGTGTGTCATTGCTGCCGGTGAGTATAAATTTAATCATCTCGTGGTAACAGACGTGTAGGCATAATAATCTCCTGAGATCGCCGATTTTAAAGGGGCCTACTTCGGCAATTTAGACCAACGAACCTTTCACGAAGCTGTTCTCGACGATGTATAGTTATTCTCAGCATTTGGAAGCTGATGTTTCTTGCTTGATTATCTCCCGAAGTCAATTGGCCACCTGAAACCCACCCAGACCTCGACGATTACAGCAAGGTAGATGATCCCATTGAGCCTTTGAAGACTGGCAAGAGATCTGTTTGATGTGATGTTCTATTGCACCAAGCGGCATTCACTGCACATAGAAGAATCCGCTCTGATATAAAGATTGTAATCGCTTTGATGAATCCTTTAAGCAGTTATCGATGTACAAATACGCTTTGTTTTCTATTTATCAGGATTTGTATGATGAGTGTGCACTGGCATATTTTTTTCTATCTGTTGTAAACGTATTGCACAGAGACTGTGTATTTTGTATGTTACAGAAATAGCAAAACAATTTTCTAATTTGATTGATCTCATATAGATATCGTCTGCTCGATCGTCTACCTCGCCAACAAAATTATCGAAAACAATTTAAGACAAATTGAATTTCTCAATCACACAGGGCGGTTTTTGATTTCAGTTACTCCCTTGTGCGTGGGGCGGGGAGTACAATAGTACTTATTGTGCGTAAATTGTTTTCTTGTTCCAATAGAGCATATCGGACTCTATAGTCACGATGAAGCTCGATGTCCAGGAGGTCAATTCCCCGACTGGCCCGACTGGGAAGTTCTACGCAGGGTGAGTGTTTCATCTAAACAGACTTGTCTGCGCGATTTTCTCATCCGAAATCTACTTTGTGAAATTATGTCAAATTCGAAATTAATTGGTGATTGAACATATGGTGATATATACATGTATATTATGGTGGTTAGGATATTATCAGCTATGTTGGACGGGGTGTTACGGACCCTCCTCGCCATTTAGTCGATAATAACTAACCCAAAATAAACATTGAATAATTGATGTTCGCTTCAAATTGATTGAATAAAAGTTTCTCGTGGTTTTTATAATGGTTGCCATGGCAACATGCATAGGACGCTTCCGTAGAGTGAAGCACGTACCATATCATGCATCCTTCGATAGGATCAATGTTTATTTACACGTTGGCCAACGTAGTTAATTGAGAGAGAAATATGTTCTGATTGAAGGTGCAATTAATGAGCCTCAATTACAATATCTGAGATGACTTACATAATTACCGTGCATTCTGTATTGTTTGCTCTCATGTATTTCACCAATGCCACAAATGAAGGCCTCTTTATTTGCGGGGAACCACTCACAATAACAAGCATTAATCTCAGCGCGGACAAACGAGGCCCCGAAGTGCTTGCAACCATTGCTGCTGCGTGCTAAATTGGATGTCGTTGACATGTAATGTTTTGGTGGCCAGATATCATTAGTACGCATTAGTATAATTGGAGATGGAATGCGGTCGCGCACTCTTATACTTTAGATGTCTTGCTTGAATCGACCGTAATCTATTCGCCATGTCCTTACGTTTTCTCCAGCAAAACACTCTGAACCCGGTCGCTATAAATGAAGACCTTATGATTGAATATCATCAAAATTAATTTTTTAAAGTGTGTTCGTTTTAGGATTGTTGTCTTCTTAATGTCGAGAGACACCATCAGTGTCAAAGTGGCTGTGACCCGAGTCACAGATTCAATTATTGACCCCAACCATAGTATTGGCATAGAGGAAGAAAAATTATTCTTCGCCTATGTCCCTATTGTATTGGCGTTGTCAGATGCATAAGATCAACACTGTGACCAGGATCCCTGACCTGGTCACAGTGCCGATCATAAGCAGTGCTTATATTATGATCCTAAACAACATCATCAATGAACTGATACATTGATTCTATTTCACGATGGCTGGCATGTCTATAAATGAGGTGCATAACTCAATAAGTTCGTTCGAGTCCTTCTGTCTCGAATTAAGATTAGCAGGCAGTTATTATTTTCGCCACTGCCAGCATCTGTAACGATCCCACCAAAGTAGTTGAATTTTGCAAATTTCATTATGTTCATCGTCACTTCTTGGCCAATAGCGAAGTGTTAATCGACTGTGATTTTGATGTCGGGAAACATCCATTTGAACAAACGGTTGGTGGAATCAGCCGACAACGAGCAATTGAAATTATTATATACATATCCAACCAGTGAACATAACTTCAGCGTTAGTAACTTGCAGTATAAATATGTAAATACATAAATAAATTTATCCTTTTGGTATAGTGCAATATTATTCGAAGTGCACTTCGATGCCCATGAACCACGAATACTTAAATCATTGGTTACACATATTATATAAGATCCCCATTACAAGTCCAGAGACTGTACGTTAGTAGGTAATCACCCAGGGGAATCAAACCCATTACCCATGGATTGAAAGTCCAACGCTTTACTATTGAGCCAAACAGGTAGGTTAATTATGGTTGTTGTTTTGGGTGACCATCTCGGCATTCTGTTTGTATTTTGAAGTCCTAGTGTGATCAGCCACAGCCTTTTTGTTTTCCATCCCATTTGACGCTAAAACCAACTCCAAATCATCCACCGAGCACAGTGCTCACTTTCGGGAAATTTGACTATGAAAGTCATGTTGTAAGTGAAGTAGAGTACTACACGTGTACAGCCAGTGAACATAACTAACATAAGTGAACAAGCTGAGCATATAGTGAAAGAGAGCCTCTGATTGATCACAGCGTCGGAACGGATGGAGTGTACAAAAAAAAAACGGAGTCTCCGGGTCAAAAATAAGGTGTTGGCATGTATACGGTTGCCATATATACATGTAAAATATCCATAGACACCTCTCATTATTCTCAGTTGATCGCAGAGTCCATCTCAATGACGTAATCAATTTCGAATTTTCCTCGAGTCTCATGATTGGAGTTCCAGGTTCAAAGCATATTGGCAATCCTAAAGACAGCCTGATTGCCAAAATAATATGGCAGTGTTGCATAAACAGAACTCATATTAAAATGAAAATAGGCATATTTATTAATATGTTTCAGCATTAAAAATAAAACAGTAAAATTGACATGGTTCAAAATTAAATTACAAGCCAAATAATTTATGAGCAGAACATCACATACCGGGCACTCAAGATGGACAAATCAAATGTTTCTTAGATAAATTGAATGTCACAATGGATAATTACACAATCAATACATCGATACATTAGACGGGCACTTGGTAAATCCAATTCAGACAGCAGATTCTCATAGCATAGCAAACGGTATTTTACCACATCATTTTTGAACAAGACCCCTCGCCCCTTTAAAAGTTTGAAAACCTTCCTGAGAATTTGATTATATAATTTATCAGTATAATTGTGTATTCGTAATTTTTACCCAAATGGTCATTGTTCCCTTTCTGAAGATCAAATCTTGGCTTCAAATGCGGAGGGCTAAATGTCAATGACGTTTGTTTGGACTGCATGGAGCGGAAACTGGGTGGCGCAGATCACGGACAGGAATTGGAGAGAGACATCAAGCATTAGAGGTGTCGGTTTGACAGGAATAGGGGGAGTGACGCTGGGTGACAGAAAATGGTTTGACAGGAATTGGGGGAGTGACACTGGGTGACACAGAAAATGGTTTGACATGAATTGGGGGAGTGACAGGGTGGGACTGTGTAAATTACTATGAACCATAACGTGATTGTGCATTTTTCTTTTGAAATTTTAATGTACTTCCAAATCATGATTGCTGAAGGCCCAAACCAATGTCTATAATTGGATCATCGATATGGCAGTACAATAAATTACAATCATGCATGTAATATTAATGTAGAAGTTAAGCCATTGACGCCCCACATATCTCTTAAATTTTAGCATCTTGGCAAGAATGCATGAAACAACTATTGCTGATTTCATCTAAATCTGAGATCCATTCAATGAAAGTCAAACCTAGAGCATGGCAAGAGTATCCTGAGCCAGCATATGCAAACGCTATGATCTGGTTTGTTCCCTAAGTCAACAAAATATAAGATTTCACTGCAACAGAAGATTGATAATAATTCATAGTTTCACATTTTCAACTTATTCACTCAGCACATGCCGGACAACAAATTTGAGCTTACCATTAAATGAATATGGCCCGAAGTAGTCAGCAAAGCCTATCTCTATTATATGCAATCCAATGTGTTAAAACGGTCGATGGTGAGAAACATTTTTAGTCAATGGTACCAAGACGAACCATGAACGTTGAAGTGAATTTCAAAAGCTGCCCTATTGAATGATCAGGTCTTATGGCACTCGCTGTGTTGTAAGTATTGGAGGATATAGTGCACATGAAAACACAGATTTCCTGACCTATTTAAGATTACATATCACCAGATATGTTGTGCAATACGCACTCAGAATAATTCCAACGCCAAAGGGATGGAGTTTTGTTTACGTCCATAAATAAATAAGTTAGAAATCCTAGTCCTAAGTAAACCTATTTTAACCTTATTATGTGCAGATTTAATAAATCCATCTTTTCAAAAAAAAAATCACGGTTGTAACCAATTTCTTAATGTGAGTGTTGTATAGCTACTACAGTGGATATTAATTGAGGTTTGGTACATATTTCAAGTTACTGGTTAGTCCTAGACTTTGTTGCATTGTTCTATAGTAGATCATGGAACTACATGTATGCATATCAGATGATTGCTATAATTTTCGTTACAGGACTGGTGAAAGAAAGGATTATTAGTATATACAAAATATCGGGTGAGTGACTTTCTAGCAATATTTGGAGAAATTGATAGAAAACACACAAAATATGTTGATTTTAGACCAGGAGGCCGATCGGCATGGAAATTAAGGGTTTGGGCATAATATTCCCCTGATCTTATTATTACAAGGCTCATGCTACATGGTATTAATTACTTCCACAACGAATACAAACACTATTTACGACAAAACGATGATATAAAAATATTCATTCATCTGTACATCGGCAAGGTAGTTTGGCATTTTGAAATATCAAAACATGTATATGGCACTGCATATTTTCACCGGTGGAGGAAGAAGGTCCGTAAAAGCAAAATTCGATGTTGATTATTCATTACAATGAAAAAATGAAAAAACCCGAATTATGCACACAGGAATAAACATTAAAAACTCACAAGCAATAATTGTTCACAAAGGACGATATTCCAAGTAATCTAATTTTGTTTGAGATCAGGTTAAAATAACAACAGAAACGTGAGTCATTAATTAATTGAGCCAATATTATTAAAAAGAAAATCGCAGTAAAAATGTAGTAGTGAGTTGGTCCCGCATAAAAAAATATATATTGGCTGTAAAAAAAGTGAAGAAATTTGCCTTAAATGCGCTTTAAAAAAAAAAGGACAATTTTTTGTTAATTTTGATTAGCTTAGTTTTTTCAAACTAAAAAAATAAGGAAAAATAAAAGGGGGAAATGCAAGAAAATTATCTTACCGGACAACATAAAAGCAAACACTGAATGGCACGAAAAGTCTATACAAGAGAATAAGACACTTTTCTGCCGAGTATCATGTTAAAGGATACATATACCGGGTATGTACAGAGTAATGACATCAAGGCAATAATGTTATGAGCACTTAGTTATCCAGAAACTTCAAAAGGCAGCAACACAAATTAACACGTAGTTGCTTGAAAAAAAAAAAATGCTTAAAAAAAATTCTGCTGCCATATCTTCTTCAGGAGGAGAAAAACAAAGTTTTGTGAATAGTAATACTGCATTTTGCAAAGCATTTAAAAGCAACAGAAAACATGCAGGATTAAAAATATTTCAGAAAAAAAAAAAGTGAACATGAGATTAAGATGAATACATGCAATAGTTTGCACGTAATTGCAATGTTTCTAACACGCAGTGTATGAGCTGTATGCCGCTACGATTTTTGTTTCATTAAACATTAAAGCAGGCGACAGAGAGAAACTTGCTTGAGATGCGATGAAAGCATTACATTTTCTGGTTCTGTGAGTACAGCAGATCAGAGCTAAGGAACGCAGGAGTGTACTGTGGCTGCTCAGCATTGGCCGGAGTGTCTGCCCACATCGTTGCTGATGATTGATTCAGAGGCGGTGCCAGCCCATCATTGTAGGGAGGCCACTGTTGTCCGTTACAATATTGTTGAATTGTTGGGTTGGCGTTCCACTGTTGATGGTACCCCGAGTACTGCTGCTGCTGTCGCTGTTGGTGGTGCTGTTGATGCTGTGGGTATGCACCCTGAGATGATGTATGACCTGACCAAGGAGTGGCATCATGCTGCAGCGGCCACGCCTGCGAAGAAGACCCAGTGTGGGGCTGACCATTGGAGCACTGCGTGTGAGGGGGCTGCTGCTGGAGGGGGTAGGGGTACTGAGTGGGAGGAGCATAAGGCATCTCAGACGGCAGGAATTGCTGTGATGGCTGTTGTTGACATGGATAGCCATCCGATTCCTGAGCTGGGTGAGCAGTCGGTAGCATATCGTTGGCCATTATGAGTTGTAGCAGCTGTTTCGATCCAGTGTTGCCGCCACTCAAACACTGAGCTTTAGACAAGAATTCTCGACGCACTGCCTGCAACTCTTCTTCATGCTGTCGACGCTTCTCCTGAGGACGAAATGGAATTTTTAACGACAGGAACATAATCATCAGTATGTACACTTGGAATACTCACGTACAAAATATCTTAAAATGTGTAATGGGCCAAAGATAAAGAATCTGTGAGTGGCTTACAGTAAATATTATCTAATAACTGATGTGTAATATAATATAATTACTATGTTATCTTGCATTACTGGCCATATATGGCAGTACTTTATGAAATAAATCTTCAATCACAATTAGAACAAAAATTTGCTTTGCAAGACTAATTAACCAATACGACTAGCTGCGATTGTCCTCTTCAAAAGTGCAGAAAATCAATGACACATTGTACTAGTGTAAGATAAAAATGCAACAGTAATAAAGTTATTAAGTTAAAGGGTCAATTATAGGTGCATTTTAATTCAAGCAGGATGGGTTGGTAGACTAGCGGCTGAACATTCCCAAAAAACAAGCATTGGTGTGGGAAAAAAAGTGAAAACAAGTTGAAGGGCAGTTGAGACCCGAAAAGCGTTGAAATTAGGAAGATTTAGCAAAAAGTTGCAGTTATAAAAAGAAAAGAAAAAAGAAAAGAAAAAAGAAAAGAAAAAAACTCCATCCCAAAAATAAGAAAAACAAGAACTTTCAATAATTATGAAAAAATTCTGCTTTTAGACCTGAAAATACATGTCGTCCAAAATATGTATCATTTGTTTTGCCAAGGGTCGAAGGCTTTGAAGCCGCCCTGTGGTCAATATACACGAGAAGAAGAAGTTGTACCTCGACTCCCCTCCTCAGTTGCCACTCCATGTCACCACTAGGTCCAGAAGAGAACGCGATCTGGTCAGGATGCGACGAATGCATTCTCTGTTCCAAGATATCATAGTCCAAAGCCTAAAAAAAAAAATAACAAAACAAGCAAAGGGAAAAAAAAGGAGGAAAAAGCAAAGAATGCCAGCAAGCGTTTCCCAAACCAACCAAGCAAACGTTAGTGTAACAATTTCTAATAAAGATGCCTAACGGTTATTACCAGTGATGAGTCTAACGGTGTTGTGTCCGAATGTTCATCGGAAGGATTACCGGGACACGTGCTGGACACCTCTTCTTGCACTGGAAGAACGGAAATCGTTATTATTGATTACCCAGTATCAGGAAATCCTCCCATGCAATATAATAATAATTATGTTCATTTATATACCATTGAAAACATCGGAAATTCAAATTTACTCCTCCTGATCGAGTTGGGTCGATATGCAGAAAATGAGCTCCATCACATTCAAACAATAAGGTCAATTCCAGGATTTCAAAATTCTCATTCCGGGTCATGACAGGTCAATAAAAAATGTTCAACAAATCCATCAAAGATATGTCACACAAAAAAAAATAATGTTTTGATAAAGAATAAGTGTGAAAATGTGGCAGATGAGCAATCAATAAACCCCCCTCTCCGACATCTCCACCAGAAAACTTGTGACATCATTGTAGCAAGCATAAGAGACACTCACTTGTCTTGGCCGGCACACCTTGCAGTGGGTTCTGTGTCCCAATGGCAAAAGTCGGAGTATTCTTCGCCGAAAAACCAAGAAGTTCACGCAGGTTGGACGACATGTCTTGTTGCAACGCAGGCCGAACTTCCTCACTGACGGACGTGCTGCTTGTGACCATGCACTGCGCGCGCAGGCCTTCGTCGCCAGAGTTCGCTGAAAGCAGCTTGAGCTTCTCCTCCTCCTCTCCGCCGAGGAATCTCGGCATGACGAACGGGATACCACTGCCGCCATCATCGTTCTGGGCGTACGGATCGAACACAGGAGGCACATTGTCCACGGTGGCCACTTTGAGAACAGGGCTGAACTTATCCTTACGCGAAAGCTCAATTTTAAACCGCTTCTCCCCGACGACGACGTTGACCAGATCCTGGCTGATTTCTTCCATGTCCGGGATGATGTCATCAGAGTTGGTGCTGTAAGTGCGTTGTTTGCGACTGTTCTTCTTCTGCATTTCATCAGTGACTGTGTCGGTTTCAGAATTGTCATCCGGTGCTATCTCAGTGAGGGTGGCCGCGCTGTGAGCCCTGCCTTCCATGCCATGGTACGCCTTCAGAATGTTAGCACGCTGCTGCTCAAGTAATCCGGGACCTTCCTCCGCACTGGAGAAACAGGAAATATAGATATCAACTGATGAATATAGTAAAGATCGTATTTTGCATGTATACTGAGGTTGGCCCGTGGTCTACACTCGTTTGTATCTATGCTTGCCTGAGAACATCCTGAATGCTAATGATGAAGCGAGGTTTGTTGGTCCACGTGTCGACCACCATGTGAGAATTGGTCGCGATGTACAAAATGTCTCTGGATTTGGTGTACATACGAAACACAGTCATTGGCACTGCGCCCGTCTGCAAGACTGCAAATAGAGATGGTCTACGTCAGAATATTTTAATGGCGAGAGCTAGACTGGCTTTATTATACGCTGGTCTCTCAACAGCGCAGAACCAGATAGTATACGAACTCCGATAATATAATAATATAGGCACAGAAATAGAAACGTCAATTACACACAGAATTACAAATTACACAAGGATATTGGCAATAATGTACATACATTTGTATATACCCTACGGTCGGCAATGTTGACATTAACTTGAATTTGAAGGAATATTATAATAAATAGTATGTTATAACGCTCTCGTAAATCTAAAATTGACTTAAAACAAGAAGATAAATACACAAATCTACATATACACAACGTGCAGGTACGTTTATATGCATACATATCCTGCAATAACCAACTAGGATTCAATCCTTAGCGCTGACACAAACACCAAAAATAGAACTAAGGAGCGGACATATACACGTAGCTTTAACATGCGCGTCTATACAGTATACAGCATCAGTTTTTGCCTTTTGGGCTGAGGTAAATAAAACCCAATAGGTTATGGGCAAATGACTGCCTCGTCGCGTCACGTGAACCTCCCGCCGCTCAATTAGCACACGCTGTGAATTGCGAAATGAAAAGGGTTTCAGCTGAAGTGGCGTAGATCAATGCTCTAATGAAGCAGCCGCAAGCAGAGATCTTTCGATCTCGCAGCGGTCGCATGTTTGGTTCACCCATAGATTAACCAGCATGTTCATGATCGGTGCATCTAATTTAGATCTCATTTCTTGGCATCCTTAATTTCTCTGAGAAGTTTGCAATGCACTTCCACGTGTGGCAATGTCAAGGAATTTTAGACCGTCAATCGTTCCTCGTGGAATTCGCTACTTACGCTAAAATTGCCGAATGATGCAATATGCCCCGCCTGATACATGTTCCTGGCCTATGAGAGAGAAAACGCCCCTCTTACATTGCATATCGACGAATTCGTCAGAGCCAGTGAGCTGATTATGATGTGTAGTGATTTTGAGTTCTTTACTAGAACTCATGAACAAACAAATCTATGAATTAATCGATCTGTTACTTCTGACAGTCATACGTGTGGAGATATTATTCTCAAATACAATATACAGTCACATTTCATTGACCCGGCCTCCTTGGTTCCCATGGAAACGGCCGGAATAACAGAAAGGCCAGAATGTGCGTACTACCGGTGTAAAAGGGCAAAAGAAGGATTCGTAAGATGCAAATAACCTGCACCGAATGACACGAGGCCGGATAATGAACGAGGTTTGGCTGAATGTTAAAGTGCAAACATAACCAGGGAAACCAAAGCACCGCTAAGAAAAAAAGTATAGTTCAAAAAAGATGAAACAGCAAAGAAAGTCAAGCATTGCAAGCTTAGCACTCACAAAAGCGGCCCTGAAATAGCATACAAGCAGCAAATAAGCGCAATCTTCATGTAAATATAGTCAATACTTGATCACTCACAGATATTGTGTCCTGCGACAACGCAGTCAATGTCATCAGGATGGAGTAATGAGTATGGGGAGAGACCCATTGACTCCCCGGGAAGGAAACCGGTCAAACAAGCGCCTCTGTGGGAGGGAAACAACGCCAAACATTGTGATTATTCGGATCAGGAGTTCTATGCGGCTTTTGTTGCTTTGAAGGTCAACTTCCGCCGACATCGTTATCTCAGAACACTAGTTCAAGGCTCCAATGCCTCATTAGGCTTTGACTTCACTGGGAAAGCAGTGAGAGGTTTTTGTCTGAAGCAATAATTCAGCACATGTACCCAACAACAAAGTTGTGAAATTTTGGCTTTGGGAATTGAGAGGTCATTGAAACTGAAATATTAACTGACATTCATTGACTATATATGCCACTGATTTATAGTTTTAATTCATTTATGAAATTGACTGAGTATTGAATGCTGATAAATGAAGGATTTCCATTGATAGAAGAGATGCAAATTATTTTTATCACTGATAACAATTTAATGCAACACCCTTGCACTAATCATGACCCAGAGATAAGCTCTTTTCTGACCTCTGATCACTGTAGGTTATCTTCCCGTCCAATTCATGTCGAGTGACCCACTGATTTGGAATCGATTCCAGATCCGGCGCTAACTCCAGATCCAGCGAAATCGGATCGCGACGAATTAACCGGCCAACGCTGACCAGGCAGACCTCGGATTCTGGCCGCGGTTGGACTCCCACTGTTTGAAACAATCCATCATTAGCACTGTGGTTGCTAGGGAAATTTTGCAAATGACCTGGATGCGAAATTGAGGCCTGAATGGGGTCCATTTTCTTCAAATGGCCAACAATGTGGACATTTTCATATCTCGGAGGCTGCTGATTGTTCGTCACATTCTGACGATTCAAGATGCGGATGTTGAAAGATCTGTGTCCAGCTACTGGGACATGTGAGGGCCCTGTGATATGAGAACCAATCAGGTGCAAGTATATCAGAAACGTAAAATAAATTTGGAAAAACATACCTGAACCAGCTTCAGTATCTTCGTCTCTGTTGCGAAAATTGAACTGTTTGCGCAGGGTTTCAACATCTTCAGGATGGACAAGCTTGAAGAATGACGTCCCAAGCACATCGACCTGAAACGGAGACCCAACTCCAGAGATGAAAGCATCAAGTACATCTACAAGACTCACCAGCTGATGTCCGAGATACTCGTTGAGTGCTTCTGTGGCATACAACATGACTCCTCGTTGGTTGAGCACCAACATGAAACCATCGATGCACTGCAAAAACGCATCCATTGAATTTCTCCTTGCTAAGAGGTACTTATTCCCATTGTGTCGAAAGAAAATTGCTGTTTTACGGCAAACCAACACTACAAACATGTTAGGTCCATATATCTTATCTTGTCTTAACGAAATGGTTAGCTCAGCAATCTATGAACCTCACAACGTGAATCAACAATTTACATTATCACGCAGATTGCGATTCTGCCAATGACAGGTAATGTTTGGCTGATTTTCCTCAGCGGCCTTAATTCACTTTTAATCTACACAGAAATGCGATGCTCGGAATGAGCTTCGATTTCGTCACCTGGAGAAGTAGATTTGCGAGATTCTCCATCGTCAGCTGATCCGGTTTCCATTTCATGTCAGTCTCTGTGTTCTTCACGAGATCTAAGAAAAAGGAGAAAACTGACTGAGAAAAGAATTCTCTGATCTGCAAGAGAAACTGCTGCGTTATACGCCGGTCACGCCGAGCCAGGGAGGGCTATTATACAAGAGTACATCGATCTTTAATTGCATAATACGTAGATTAATTTACCCACCCCAGCCAACGTCATATAAGTAGATAATTTCACGGACTTTCTACGACAGAAGGTCAAGTATTCACTGCATATATTCAACAAGGAAGTTCCGGTACTTGGTGAGTAAAAACTAACAATCCCAATTTAGCAAATTCCATCAAGCAGCGCGCAACAGGAGACTTTTCCTTTCTGAGTTTTTATCTGTGAACTCCGGTTGCAGGCGTTTTCAATGTAAATTGACTTGTTTCCTTAAATGCCTTTGCGTCGTGTTTTCCTAATTGGTTAATTGGCGCCGCGGTGTTGCTCGGTTCGTCGCCATGACAACCTCATCGGCGTTACGTCGTTAAGCGCAGGAAGCGGCGCGCATTTCCGGTTGCGTTTGTCTCTTAATGGCGTCGAGTGCGAGCGCTTATACTCAGCTACACGCCTAGTGGATAATTAAATTAATTATGCTGATTGACTGACATGCATCATTATTATTAACACCAAAAAAAAAATTTACTCTCAAATTATGGAAATATGGAATTTCCATCCGGTATAGCAGGATTTCTGGGTTAATTTATATTTTAGCTAAAGAGTATAATGATTATTAAAACAACTAAAGTATATAATCATAAGAGAAGCTTGGAGCATAAAAGCAGGCAAGAGTGGTTGCAAAAGGGAAAGACTTAATTAGCGCCATAAAGTGTGATAAAAGAGGCACCGCGTAACTGCGTCTCTTTCTTTATGGCTAATTCAACTGCCGAATTGGCGATGGTCGCACGAATAGCAATCGGGCTGCGAGCTCATCATACACCTCAGGTACCTCTCCTCCGTTGAACGAACACCCCTGGTTTGCATGCCTCATTTCTACAAACTGAATGTAAATTACTGAACTACATTGATTAGCAGTTGTATCGAAGTATTTTCAAACTGAGATCTGAGTTTGCTGTTATGGCGCGTAAAATTTTATATGTATACGTTGAAAGTCTTAAAGCATTCGATTTTAATCTGCTTGTGATGACAATATGAATTATAGGATGATTGGAGTTGGATTGACGGAAGAGCCTCTCATGTTGAATTTCAAGGTTGGTAAATTCATCTCTAGTGTATATAGTGTGGAAGATATTCACACGTGCTGTGTGTTAATGGCTGTTTACCGGCGCGCGTTTTTCATTATTTTACTAACACTGCTGGGATCGCAGAGGCGCGTTGCGAGCGTCGGTCGGCATGGAAACCCAGGTATTCGCTCTGACTGCATTAAATAGTGTGTCGGGATTAAAAAACCACGAAACCGGCGCTGAGCGCATCGGTCTCCCGTAAACAGCCCTCAAGAGTGCAGAAGAGATACTGATTGAATGAGTTTTTGGGGTTTTTTTTTATGTATTTTAATTATCATTATCAGCATATTAATTATCATCAGGACATGAATTAATCACATTTTTATGGTTGTAAACTACAAAACTACATGCACACCATTACATGTAGTATGTGCTTTATTGTAGTACTTGTCACTCTGATCTGAATTTTGTAGTTTTTACTTGTCGATCAGTGCATGTGTTTAGGGGGTTTGTTTTTTCATAGAGATTCGTACGAGAAGCAAAACATCAGAATGATTGCATCAGACCCTTCTAGTGCCCTTCATCGTGAATAATCACTCCTGTGTTAATTAAAGTTAATTCCTTAAGCAAAGTTTTTTTTTTTTTTCAACGCTTGATACGTACGGGGGGTGTCTTTCTTTTTTTCGAAGTTTAAAATCGAGAACTTGTTTGACAAGGGATTGCGAGTATACTGACCATGGTGAATTCGGAGGTACGTGACGGTCAAACGGAGGATGGACGCCTTGTCCATCTTCTTGTCACTCTGCATGACCAAAGGCACGACCTTGGCCAATTCTCCAATGTATGCATTGAGACGGTCCCTCCGTAGTTTCTCGCTCTCATTGCGCGAAAGTCTGAAAATAAATATTCAAACTTTAAAATGTGAAACATTTGAACATTTCAGGGCAAATAACATTGCATGGTGTTTTAGAGCATGTGTAATTATGGTATGAAAGAGTATTTATTGAGTAAACTGCCGTAGATGTACGCATACTCGAACACGGTCACCGAAAATAAGCTTAACTTCATGACAGCAGAACTTTCACCGAAACTGCTCAGGACAGCTTCGGAAGAAACGATGAATTTTCTCACAAGGAAAAAATGATAAAAACTGATTTTGGCCGCAAATATATTTGCATACGCATGCATCTTTATGAGGATAAAAATAAAATAAAATAAATTATGCACCATTAACATAACGTTTATGTATGCCATAAATAACGAGATATGCTTCATATGAGGGCAGCATAACGATACCAGCCACACACAACCCGTATAAATTATACGTGAGATTCAGGCGCCAGGAAAACCCACGGTAGCAGTTTAACAATTGCATGCCAACCGAAACAGGCCACAGAAGCTGAGATAAGAAGTTAAGGCGAACTTAAGCAAAAGTGACAGGGACAGAAGACAATGCACATGAAACATGTTCAATAAGCGTACACAAGGCACGTCCGTATGAGATCAAAGGCAGCGCTGATAACAGCGAAAAAACACCGCCGCATGTCAGCTTTTTATGCACCGATTATGTAGCATCACCGCCAGATAAGCGACAGAATTGATTTTGTAGATTTTCTATTTCTTATCTGTTAATCTCTCTGGAAGTGTGTTATAGTTACATCTGTTAACGTGAATCCACAACTTCGGGATTTTTTAATTGTTTATTACACCTTGCATAGCCGGTTATCAACGTAAGCCCGTGTGATATAGGACTGTTCATGTCAGCATGCATCAGTATATCGTACTGATATCACTAATCCGACTTGATTCACTGCCATGATTACCACATGTTGTAGAAATGATTAACCATGCCGATATACAGGTATCAGCATTGGTATTTGTGCTGATATCAGGCTATAACATGACTGATCGCAATCGAGCACTCGCCATGTGCCGTCTCAGCACTGGAGGGGATGAAATTACGCAATTGCATCAAACAGATCTCGTAATTCGTAATTCTGCGCTTGGGCGCAATTGATTGTAATTTCGCAGTTTTTAGCCAACAGGAGGAAGAAAGAAAATTGTTGTTTTACTGCCGATACCAGGGAACACCTCCATTGAGCCGTAAGAAATGCTTCAAACGGACAACTTCGAAGTGCATGCGATGAGCAATATCGAGCAGCGTTGTCCAGAGACAACATGGTCGCATAAGGAAAGGCCTCCAATAATCGCATGCCAACTGCCAGAGTGGCCCGTCGGCTGTCACCGATGCGAGCGTTAAGGCCGGCCAGCCATGCATTTATGGAGGTGTTGCCCAATTCAGAAATAAACCCCGCAGTTGCCTCATAACTTCCATCTTGCTCAACATTTTCATGATGGCTATATTTCAGAACATACGCCGCATAGAAGTATGGCATATAGACGATGCATCGCAAGCGCTATAAGTTGGCATCGTTGATTCAGTTTTGAAAAGAAAAAAAAAAAAGGTCCTCCGATGATTCGATAAACATGTGTGAGCTTGTTGCTATGGTCACCGCTTTGAGCAGCATTTCAAGGCCCGAAAAAACCAAAATCAATATTACATACTTAATTTAGCACAGTTAATACAGCCTACGCAGGGTATAAAATTGTATGGTATGTGTATACAAGTTAAGCACACACACTCACCGTTGCGCCAATAGCGCAATTACAGCTAGAGCAGCGTCCTTTAGCTCTCCACTCGCCATACATCTCCGTAATTGGTCGTTTTCAGACGTACGGCGCGTGATTGCTGGGGTGGCTTTTTTAAAGGTTAATTTACACAAATATTTGTGTTCCCAATAGGCTGGAATTAAATCCATTGGTATTCCACACAAACTGTCCCCAAACAAATAGTGTATACACGCGGAGTGCACGTATACTGTACAACATTTCCAGGTGGAAATAAGATATCACAACGACTCTAGTATAAAACGGCATATTATTTCGATATTTCACAAATGGTTTGCATTTGATGCGAGATATCGAACGTTTATAGCTAGTTGCATTAAAACACACAATCCATTCTGAAATAAAAGCCTAGTTGGACACAATATGCTATGGCAACAGCGCCCCAAACGACCAGACTGAAGCATAAAAAAGTTGGCATAAAAATTCCGACTAAAAGCTAAAGGAAACAGCAACAGCAGCTAGTGAGAAAATTGAACATGACACCTGTTTCGTTTAGGGCAGCGTCTTCTGTATTCAAGCAAAATATCACACCGCTCAATTTCAATTTCGTTATACGAAAGAGGATTAAATGTGGAGAAAAACAGCCGAGTCGTTGCCTCACTTATTCACCAAGGGCTCGCGATCTTTGCGTCTCTGTAGCCTCAACAAACCTATTGCTCACCATGTCACCATGGTGACAGTAACCAAGCGATTTGCCTTCTCAGCAAACTAGTTCTTCCTAGTTTATCAATTAAAGGGATCCCTAACTATTGGAACCTGTGACATGATCTGACATCGCTATTTATGTTTTGTTCTAATTGTAGGAATTTTTAATGGAGATCGATTGGTATTTATCTTCCATATCTGTGACGGCCTGTAATTATAAAAACAAATATGGTGTGATATATTTCTTGGTATTCACGCTTATTATGGGATGCGCTGTTGACATTTTGCAATAGCTATACTAGTTATATATCGGTCAACTGGGGAAGAACAATGCAATGTCAAACTGGAATATTTTTCTCACTTTATTCCTCAAACTCGGATTTGTCGCAAATTGGCCAATGTCTAAAGTCTTAAGATTTCAACCACTGATTGGAGTTGTTTATCGTGATTCCATTAACATCACATATGAAAAAAAAAAAAAAGAAAACAATCTGACCGCATGTACGAATGCAATCATCTCAGAAATATGAACGAGGGAGAAATCATAAGCAGACACATACAAAAACGACATCCTCACGGGAAGTCAATTCTTCTATGAGGTAAAAACATTCGCGTCAAAATAAAAAATGTTGGCGCAACGTCAAAAACAATGACGGCACCAAGAACAAAAGACGCGAACGTGGCGAGAACCAGCAAGTGACTGTAGTTGACAATTTCCTGCTCAACTTTCTTCCGTGTCTGAGCTAGTCACAAACTACAAAGCATGCTGCGGAATGAAGAATTGCGGGATTTCGTCCTTGAATCTTGCCAATAAGAACGCAGCTAAAATATATAATAAATGATATAATACGCGCTGTAGAGGTGCAACAAGTATAGGACTGTGGTGTCCGAGATGCGTTGGCTGGCAACCAACGAATTATTGGGGTGAAAACCCCGAATCGATACAACCCACACTATGGAAGGGCCACCAATATACAACGCAACTATCCTCTCTTATGGGGATGTATTAGGAGGAGAGGGTTGAAGGCCTTCAGAGTCTGAGGGGAGAGTTTCCAGGTTGCTGCAAGGGAACGGGCTTCCTCCTACGACGAGCTACATGGGCTCCTCTGACCAGCAAAAAGCATTAGACAGGTGCTAGCTAACTTGAATTATGAGCCTCCTTGACGCAAGATGGTGGATTGGCCTCTTGGTATAACAGATGTTGTATATAGTTATACTAGTACTACATTTGACATAATATATTTGATATATTGCCTTAGTACTTGATAAGTTAATATAATTATGCAGATGAACTGCACATGCGCCTAGTGAGTTTTAAGACGTCACCGCTAAAAAAAAAATAGATCTCGAGTCGGCTGCACGCGCGTAATAATGTAAAAGTGATGCAAATCAGGAATATTTATGAATGTTAAAAAAAACAAAAAACATTTCGATTTAAGCGAAGAATATCTTTTAATGTAGGCGTAGTCTTTAACTGGTGCAGTGGTAGGTAGCTGTTTTAGCACAGGTGACGATATAGTTATGCATTCACATTCAAATTCCAATTTCAATTCCATAGCGAACGCTAAAACTTGCAGAAGAAAAAAAATATGACCGTAATAAAATCCCTCTCAGTAAAAACTAAAGCATCCCTAAAATAAGTACAGGTACCTAATTTAGATTTCAAATAAAATTGATTTCAAGCTATAGAGGGTTGAGTGTAATGGTGAGTGACGCTGCGCAGCAATACACCCAACTATGTCTATTGTCCAACTCTGTGTCGTTTTCCAGACAGAACAAATGACATACCAAGGACGGAAAAATCCACCCCAAAAAAATGAAAAGCAGTCCAATTTCTACAAACAGCTTTGTGTGTCACGCGGGGCAAATTCCGGGCCATAATGGAAAGGCATTACTGGTCGAGATGAGATGCATGTCTGGAGTGGCCGAAACAAAGCAAACCGCCGCGAAATGGACATACATAATGGACACGTCTTGTCTTCCGCTGGATTTTGAAACCTCATTTGCATCATGCGACCTTTTGTAACATCGGGTGCACTGCGCATTTAGCCTGCACGGGTTTCAAAAGATGCTATGCTAATCATTGCAGTTGCTAAGGGAAACTAAACTTTATAACAATCATAATTCACAATCATAACGCCCGTGGCCTGATCGGGTCTCGAACCCGGGACCTCGACCCCCACGGTCGGCATAGGATTGTAGTCAGTCGGTTAAACCGATTGAGCTATTCGGTGCCCCTGTCCAATCCAAAAAAAAAAATCCCTATATACCCTTGAATATGTTGGCGGAAACCATCAAGATGAGTACTTTACGGGTCAATCAGTATATCTCGACAGAGCCGTGGTTTATATGTCACAACCATTAACCAGTAAACCCGTATAGGAGCAAATTCCGTAAGCAAGTACAGGGAACGCCATTAGTTTGTTAGGTTTCTCGGGGAGGCAGACTGGCGGGCTAAGCTTATATACAGAGACATTGGATGGCAAAGCTAAACGAGCCATGTTGGTAAGAGAGCCTGGTGCAAAATAATGATTATTCGCCTTCAAACGCTTAATCGGGAGACATTTCGCCGCGCGTAGGGAACCGTTGTTCTCGGCGTAAATGGCTCCGGAGAGAATTCGATGGCATCGACAAAAATTGCTTCAGATTTGCAATGAATGAATGCACGAGAAACTGATCATAAGGAAGACGCGAGGCGATCAAAGACGTCGAGATGGTGCGATGGCATGCCCAGACACCGCTAACGACGCACGCCGCTCGTCATATGAATACTTAGCGTGTGTACTTTGCTGTGTATAATCCTGACGGGTCACGCTATGCAATAGAACCTGCGGTCATTGATCATACGCCGCAAAAGATGACAAATCAGACGCTGCAGGTCAAAGGGCATGATTTGTCCGCTGTATCCACGTGACCAGCTCATAATATATCCACGAGCAGAAATGCGTGGCGTCACCTGGTGGGGGGCATTGGAACCACCAAAAATAGCGCGGATTTGAAATGGAAATTTCGATGCATTTCGTTATTTTTGGGAATGATCAGACGAACGTGGAAGCCGATCACGAAGAATGAACATGTGCTTATTCTAGGTCCTAGTTGCTCGTATATTTATTGTCAGCAATGAACAGCTCACTTGACACCCAATTAATTACCAGATGGGTACAAATCACTCGAAATAAATTATCGCCGAAATGCCCCCGTGTCAAGTTACAGATTATTGTGATTAGATATACACTCACTTAGAATAGGAGATGGTTATAACACATAAGTAATTGTATTTCAAATACTTTTTTATATATATATATCTAACCTTTGTTTGCCAATAATTATGGCTTTCCTTTGCCATTTTTGATGCCAACTTTTGGTCATGAATGAAATACACGATTCCCTTATCCCTTAATTCACCTCAATTTCACAGAAATACTGAATTTAATTTTCGCAAGCAATTATCCATTTTCCAGGGTCACTCATTATTCATGAGCTGGCGTCTATAGTAGGATTAAAGGGGTGCTTTGTCTCCTTTTTTAATATTTAATTTTATAGTATTCAAAATTCAAAAATTCAAATTCAAAAAATGTGTTTATTCAAAAAGAAAAGAAAAAAACACAAGTGGAGTACTTTTTCAGAATACCGGTGCGTGGTAAATCCAGCGATCACACTGTCGTGGGTGTTTGTTATTCAAATACATACTTGCATGTATGTTTTATACTGGGGCATAATCATTATACACGTAAATTATATTCACTATAATAATATAGCACTTAGTATGCATAATCGGTAAGAAATAAGATTACTTTATAACCACCATCTATAGTATTTATAATTTTTTATTGAAAGAAGTTTTTCTCAAAAGCGCATTAAAAGACGAAAAGAAGAGAAAAAAACCCTGGCGCAAGGTGCATGCATAAAAAAAGGATACAACTACGTTGCATAAAATTATGCACATTTTTCCTTGCACCCGTGAAAGGGTTAATTTAAAACTATTCGAATAAACACGACGTGAATTCGTGGAAAGAACTAAGAAAAAAGAAAAAGCGAGCGTTTTTCCTCAGAAGGGCGTCTGTTGGTCTATGGGTTACGCACCCTGGATGTCGTCATTGGGCGCCAAGAATAAGTTTATGACCGAGAAGTTTGAATTTTCACGCGTGCACCCGGTGTGACCTACTTAGTATGACCTACTAACCACTTACCTTTGCACACTGACGTCAATGCAACAATGATTGAGTACAGAGAGCTGATCAAATCTATGGGCAGTTCAGAAAACTGACGACGAAAGGTTAGAATCAAGAGGTGGTCATGTTTTGTGTAGTTATGCGCCGTATTTCAAACGTAGAGTAAACACAGTTGCGGTTTTACAATTGTTATGTAAGCTTTTTGTTCGCTCTGATAACAGTGTACACCTCAATGTTTATTTATATGATTTACGTGAAAATGTGAATTGAAAGAGTGAATTTCAAAACGAGAAAAATACCATACCCATCGGATGTTAATATTATAATGAAACACCCGATATTAAATTATTTTCTGTTCATTATACTGTATGTATGTATTAATAATATCAGCACACCTCATGCCCAACCTGACGCCTTGCACGAGGCAAAGTAAAAGCAATCGACACAACACGTCTACGCATACAGGTAATAAAAATTCAACGATCAATACAATTTCAACGCATGCTTATATAACCCTGCATATCCACAATTAATACTCGTACTAACATCAATTAAAAATTACATATCCATATTTATTACATATATATACATCCCAGACAGAGAGAGCGATTGTAGATGCTTCCATATGACGTCACAGCAAACGTTGACACACGCGCAAAAATATACGGTTGCAATGACCCAGTGGCGTATTTCTACAGAAACCCATCACCCACATCCTTGGAATGGCAATGCCTTTCCACGGCTGCTGCCTACTGAAATTATACGTCAAATGTACGCCACCTATATATATTCGGACGTATACTTAAATGGCGAATGATGAGACAGAACGAGTACACTGCTGCGAAGTGAGCACAAGTACCCTTTGAAAGAGGGCGCCCATGCAGCATTCAGATGCAAGCGGCTCGTGCATGTCACTAATTCCGCAATTGCAACCGTAAAGTGTGCATTTTTCCCCGCTTTCGAGCAGTTGACAATATAATGAACGACTTTAAAGTGGGGTAAAAGTGTCATCAGACGAATGTTCAGGGCTCCCCGCATGAATTAAGAGCAATGTGCGTCGTGCATTAAGCGGACACATTGCACTGAACCTATAGATGCAATTCGAAGAAGCGCTTATAGGAATGGCACATGCGTATAGTAGTAATACGTGCCGATCTACGCACGAAATGGGACAAGAAGGGGTATGAATCAAAATGATATTTGAAATGAGATAAATGATGACCCAATAATTACGCTGGATTTTCTCATCAGTCGTCACGTGATTTCAATGTAACACGCGCTGTTGTGGATTGTCTTTGTTCGTGTATTCTATGACAGCGATTATCATAGATCAAGGGTGGAAATTGAAGGAAGTACTGAAAGAACTTAAGGTACTCAGTCGCGACCTTGACCTTATAATCTATAACTTTTGAGTCTCGTGAAGT
This sequence comes from Capitella teleta, assembly GCA_000328365.1. NCBI lineage: Eukaryota > Metazoa > Annelida > Polychaeta > Capitellidae > Capitella > Capitella teleta. Next base: position 186,017 of record KB302363.1, read on the forward strand.
TTTATTCGATTGAGATGCGTGTATATACTATAGAATATTCGATTCGAGGGCTTGGTTTGTCGAAGTTTTCGCAAAGCAAGCTTTAAAAAACGCATCTATTTCCTCTATATGCACACGTTTAATTGTCGTAGTTTCTCTTTCACTAAAAAAAATCCGGTTAGGCTGACAGGCCTCACAAAAGACACGACAATCTATTACATTTCACACCAATAAAAACCCCGCTTCGGAATTCTGTTCCGCGCGACGTCAAAGAAGAGACACCCACATGTACAGTGGGCAAGAACTCCAGATGGGCCATGATCCCCCGCGGGAGAGAGACGGGGCCCAGAACTGAGCTCCCCCGCCCCCAGTCGAGACTACTCAAAGTGCCGTTTGGAACTAATGGCCGGGGGGGGGGGGATTGGGTGTATTGGCTAACATCGCAGAAAAGACGTTTCAATATCAGTCGCTGTGTTAATTCAAACTCCACCCACTTACTGCACGCGCATCGTCATCACTTTAAAGAACGGAAATAAAATCACATCCATCAAAGACGGATTTACCCAGAAATTCTCAAGAAGAAGGCGCATTAAGAAGGACAAAAATGACGGCGGAGAGGAGGGGTTAAAACTCCGACACGGGCGGGAAAAAACATGGCCCGGAATAACAAGCAAACTGCATAATTTAGCTGAGCGTTCATAAAAGATTAAACGTGAACATTGTATCGAAGGCCTTTGGCAAATCCATTAGGAGACAAGTATGCGGGGAACGGGCGCAGTGGCTTCAGAAATGCAAAATGCGATCAGAAATCCTGAATAAATGGAGCTGCATGAATAATACACGCTGTAGGAGGCCATTGCTGATGGGGTAGCGGTCGTGATTTCTGTCAGTTGGCTGATGAGTTACCTCTCAACAAACGAGGGAATTACATCAAGACTTTCAAATAATGCATGCTCATAGCTGATTGAATGAACTCCAAGCATCCATCACAACCGATGGATCAGAAGTCTTTATTTCAGGCCGAACAAAACATCAGTCAAAGAAACATCTCGGCGGTGATGGTGGCGCACGAGGCGTAGGGGAAGACAAAGAGCCGGTTCCGACGAAAACCCCGTACGGTGGCGAATGATGATGGGTTGATTGCATTAATTGTGTCTGAACGCGTAATGAATGTTAAACAACGCTGAATATTGCATCACGAATCAGGTCTCAAGGGAAATTCACTCAAACCTTCTTCTTCTTCCTGGCTTCTCTGCTCTGAAATATATACTTCTGTGGATGACACTTCAACCCACCTCTTTCGTAAGCCTGCGAGGAATACGGTTATCGGTGTTTTGATGTGAATTATTGCGTGGCACTTGCTTTCACCGCTACTTCCTTATTTCTTAAGAATGTGGTTTTTTTTTTTTTTTTTTTCTCTCTCTCTCTTTCTCTTTTAACTTAATATGACATTGATGAATGGAGCGGATGTCTGGGTGCAATTGTACATGGCCTGAAATGGAGGCTTACTTTCGATTTATCATCGGTTGATAAGTTTAATAGTTGGTTGAATTTTTTTTGCGTTTCGTTTTGGTTTGAAGTTGCCGTTTCTTGCTATCATTTGTCGTTGGACATTTATTCCAGAGTTTGAAGCAATAAATATCAGATTCTATCTTATCTTCAAAACTCTCGAGATTGCAAAATCTAGGTTACCAGGTCCCAACAACGAATACACGTAATAAGACCCAGAAAGATTCAATCGGCGGGTAACTAGTTAACTACATGTATATGACTATTTGCATTCAAAGCTTAATAGCTCAAATTCTATCAGTGATCAAAGCTCAATAACCGATAAATAAAATTATGTGGGAAAAAATTACAAAGAAAAAATAAGAGAAAAGTGGGGGAACAAACATCTGCCCCAGTGACCCAGACAAAAACAAGTGCGATATAAATAAACATAGAACGGAGAAAAATTTGGGATACTTAGGCAGGAATTTTTTCCCCAAAGCAACCGAAAAAACCTCCAAGTCAGTCTGTTGCACTCAACAGAGGGTAAGAAATTTGCATAGCCGACACCTTGGTACATAGATATGGAGATTAGCTTCCAAAGTATCTGATAGGACATCGGCCTATCTTGCCATTGCGAAAAAATATCCTTCCTATACCATCGTTGGAGCGGAATGGGGTCGATATGCCGAATGCTAACAAGTCCCTAACCATAACCTGAACCTAAGTCCCTAATAATGTATCCAACGTAATGTATCCAAAATACAGCAATGATAAAACAAAGCCAACTTTTGTTAAAAGATTCAATCAGACCATTTAATTCTATTTTATTCACTTCGATGCCTGATAAAAACAGACAACGTTTCAAAGAATCGCGAATCGATCTGGTTCTCAAGAAGTTGACTGAACGCTAGATGATCTTGAGTTTTTGAGCGCGAGTTTTATTTGGCATGGAGTCACCAAAAGTTGTTTAAAATCATGTCCATAAAAGTTTCAAAATCCGTATGGGTATCCTGAATAAATATAAGATGGACACTTCACAGGAGTGATGTCCTATTTGTTGTATTAAAAGCTATAATCTCCATAATATATGCATTGGCACTGTCAATTGAACTTTAACGACAACTTGAGCCGTGCAATAAACCCATGCGATATATGTGCCAATGAGGCCATCAACTGTGATTGTTGTTCCAATATAAGTAAAAGGTTACAGCACCAAGATGACCTTTGCAGCCTGGTGATCGAGCCAATGAAGTGCCAAACGCAAAAGGAAGGCAGACCGTGATGTACTTCTTCCGCAGGGAATGTTTAAACAGAAGCGGCATCCATGATGCATCGCGAGACATCTGAATGTCGTCGCCCATCCATCACGCCGAGAAACACAACAGGTATTGCTGCTGTGTACCCTCCTACACACAATACTACACTCCAGGTTAAGGGCATGCCAGCTGAAGTCTAATTGTCGCCCTGTTTTACGCAATGTTTTCCATCAATCACTGCGGGCATGTTGGCAAAAGCAATTCTGGATTTACGACTCTTCCAGCAGTCGTTGTGTTATTGAGGCGACAAATGTGGCCCCCATGGGTTGGGTGCTGATCTGCATGCTATACCATAGACAGCGGCTCAGAGCACCTGGGTTTAGTAGCACAGTTGGGCGACATAGCATTAATTTCGTTCTCTTTGCACCAAGTGAATCCTTGAATCGCAGCAGACTTTCTGAGCTACTGTTTACGTAACAAATATATATTACGTACACTCGGAATAGCATAGTATTTTTTATGTGCCTGAAAAATGGAATTTTTCCGCTTCTGGTTTAATGTACTACATTTGTATAAGGAAAAGCTGGTGTTTAATTTAAAACACGATATCCGGGAGTCCTGATATTCATATTTTGAATCGGATAGAGTTCCGATTGCACATTACAAGAGTGAAATGGAAACTGGGGTTCTTTTCTTCTTTATTTCCCTGACTTTAGCATACTTTAATGCTAACTCGAAATACTTGGGGTTATATAAGAAGAATGTTGATTGCATCATGAATGGAATACAATGCTACGTGTAACATACAAGTCGCCATGAGCGATCAAGGTCATGTCTAAATGCACACAAATAAAGAATTGGGCTTCCATTGAAATATTCAACAAGCATGGAAATAGCATGGTAGCCATATAAAGAAAATGATCATGCGACATTATTCATAGCATCCATGAAACCAAAAGTAGACACCGCAAGATGAGAATTTCTGGGTACAAAGAAAAAATTGAATAAATAATAAAACCGTGACCTAATTTCAAAAGAACATCACCAACACACAGTTCATCTCAACACAACACAAAAGCCCGGCACTCATTGCGCACTGTGCTAGGAATCTAGGAGCAGCTATTTGTCAGCCTTTTGCTGTGATACAGGCTCATTTAACAGCAATGCGGAGGCTAAAGAAGGAATCGATCAAAGAGAGACTTCAAAGGGAGGCAAGGATAAACAACTGTGGGAATATGATGTATGATGCCGCGAAAGTACGGCGCTGCTTGGTTTTTGTGGAAATGGGGTGGCTTTAGAATTGACTGGGCCGAACTGACGCAAACTTATGTCGTATTGTCATCATATAATTAATTGTACCTATTCTACTTGGCACTTTGAAACACAGTTTTGGCGTACACCATTCTTTGTACTAATCTTTCCAATATAACATATTATGATCCATATATAATATTATTACATCGACTTTGTATGAAACAAAAGTTTAAAATCAAGCAAATAATGACATTTCACTAGTTTTCTTTGGTGTAGATTTCATTATTATACTGATGTAAGTCATGTGACCAGTGATGACCACAAGGCTTATCGGTCGGGTGTCTTTTTAACTTATTTCATTAACAGACATACAGGGACGCTCATCCTATTGTGTAAATTTCGTGAGAGGCTGTTCTCGACGTGCAAATCATACCGGAAGTAGACGATAGCGTGATGCTCAGGTTTACGTTTCCGGCGAAAACTCACAAGGTGTATTACCGGGTGTATAAAGATCTGGGCAACCAAAACAAAATCCTCATAAAGTACGCATAAACGGCCCATTAAATAGAGCTAATAGGACCCACTTGTGTAGTTTCAATAAAACCCGGATTTTCCGACAGAATTTCTCGAAATCGGAGTCACGTCTTTTGGTACCATTGAAGAATTAGCTAACGAGGACAAAAATATTAATTCATTCATAATAATATTACCGAACTCTCACACCTTCGCTCTGGTCGCACGCAGCTCGCAGGTGAGCGTCGTCGGTAGAGCACCCGGAGGCTAACGCGTTTAGCATAAAAAGTCCATTTTTATTCACAAAAGACATTCGATACTGAATTTGGAAGCCGTACTTGTCAACACGAAGGTCGCGAGACAGCAGCAGCAGACGCTGCCGAGAACCTTTCTCTTTCGAGGAAGAGCGACGTGAGAAACGCGATTGCAATTCTTGGAAGGACGGAAGATGATCTCAATATGGCGCAGAACTTCCAAGAAATCTATTTCTCGTGTTGACAATTCTAGAAAATATCTTGCGGCATTGGTTAAACTTATACACTCTTATAACTTATGGTTTTCTATTGCTGCTTTGGTGTATTTGTGTTCTAGAAACGGTACCAGAGTGATAAAAATTAAAAATTAAGCCATGCAGGGGGATTTAGTCGGTTGGAAATGGTCGATTATGGGACTTAAGTAGGGTTATTCGGCGACAAGCTAAATTTGCTGACTGTTGAAGCTGAGCAATGTTACACATCCAGGGAGCGCAAGAAATCTCGGGTGTGAATCGGTAATCTCAGCATTCACGACCCACTATCTCACTATCTCCATATTATCACACACGTAACGGCTGTGGGGAGAGACATAAGACGCGAAATGGTCAAAGCATCTGGATTTGATGTCCGCCCGCACATTAACGTGGCATTATATACGCCGGGGAGCTGACCATTACTAGTCTCTGATTGGCCAATAGTTGTACGCCGACGTGTATTTTATAATGTTTATCGTGAAATTACGCATCCTGTACCTTGTGTTATATGTACATAAAAATAAGTTGAATCCCCTGTAAATTACGCGTAATTATAGCCATATATAATACCCATACAGCCTTAATAATGCAAGTGCGCACACGGACAATCTGATACAGCGCCGTTTCACCCCAGCAGGAAAATGTTTCAATTTATTGCGTCATTTAGCGAACAATGAGCGATTTCCTAACGAACAAATCCATCAATGCACTCATCCACAAAAGAGGTCGCAGTCAGTCTTCATCATCAGACAATAAAAAAACCGAACGCCGAGCTGTATATGCTTAACCTATTTCATGATTAACAGAGAATACTGCCGCCAAACCGAATTAGGACAATAAACCATGATTTTGGAAGATGTTAAGTAAAAACTCAACGTGAGGAAGCGAGTGAAGGCTGTCGGGGCAGGCACCTAATTAGCGGTCGTAAATACTCATTAAAAGTCCTTTGTCCTCAGCGTTACGCAGCTGACTTACTGTCAGCGAGAGAAAGATGTTTTTCTCACTCGGTTAAATACGACGCTGTTTTCCTACACTCTTTGTTCGGAATAATTAATTGATTTTGATCCCTGGTTGTATCAATGACACAGTTATAGTTTTTATTGTTTTTGTATTTTCCCGCATGAATATTTATGATTTTGTGTTGGGTGAAAAAAAAAGGTTGTTGCCGTTCTCTCGGTTTCTTTCCGATGCGATAAATCTTCTTGTGTGTTTAGACTGGCAGAGAGAGAGACGAGCTGAACGGTGGTCGATCGATATTCTTGAGTTAGAAAGAGACTGTCAGGAATCGGGACAAGACTACTTAGTATAGGCTAATCCATCTATCGTGAAGTGGGTATATATAGATTCGGCTCCATATTCGAATTCGATGAATATCCACTGCTGGAAGTTTCGGCCTCGAATATTCGGAGGGAATAAAATCCACATTCGCCCATCACTAGTATTTGCTCATGCAAACTAAGCTCACATGGGAGCCCGCAGTGGCAAATTGAACCAAAAGAAAATTGGCCATTTTAGGATACTGATTCCAATTTAGCGGCGAGAACTTGTTCCACTACAAGGTTCCCTCCCCCAGAACCAAGTTCAAAACTGAAGTTGAATTCACAATTATTTATTCGCCAGAGTGAAACATTGAGTGCCTCGTAGCCTCAGCCCCACGAGGCTTGCAGCCAGAGACGCCGAATGAATGCATTTCGGTCCCATGCTTATTTTTTTCCTCTTTCTTGATTAGATTATCTGTGGCTGTCGGTGTGACTTGTAAGATTACACAAGACAAACACATTGCAAAGATCGCCAATAATATGGTAAATTGAGGGTTCCGTTACATGTATCCAGTACTTAAAGAGGAACTCTGGTTGTTTTGAACTAGTAACGGATGATAGAGGATGCATCCCAAAAGACAAATACGCCTTTTGACTGATATAGTTTTAGACAATACGCTTGCTGTGGGCTAATTCCTAGATGCATTGAATTTGAGAGGTTTAAAATCTCGCTTTCTTCTCGCGTTCGATTTCATACCGTCGTGACGGCATAAAAGTAATTCTCCTATTGTTAACAATGGGAGCCGTCGAGTGAGCAGATCTTTCAGCAGTTCTCATAAAAGAAATCTCGCACTCATCTCGTTTCAAGCTATTCTGCCGGAACAGGAAATTCGTATTTTAATTTTTCTTGAATATCATTCACAGTTGACCAATTTTTTTCTTCAAAAACGGTATCTCGTCACTCAATAAATCCCACAGAACCGATCTAAAAAGGTTCCAAAATGAACATAGGTCCTCTTTAAGTGTTCGGTTAAAGAATTTTAGGTCAAAGTTGGCACATCGAATATATCTCTATAATATGCGGAATAATCTCTAATATATTGATATTTAATCCGTGCGAGAAGAAGACAAAAAAAAAAAGATAATATAAAAATTGTGAAATGAAATGAAAATTAACGAGACCAGAAAATGCATGGAAATTTGATTTCGAGCAAATTTGTGAAAAGGTCAAATTGAAATACGTAAATTGAATACGGTTAGAAGGAATTATTTCGCTAGCCAAAATAAAGAGAAATTTCTCAAAGAGATGAGTACTGGAATGGTAGAGAGAAGGGAAAAACATGAAATTCAGAAACAAAATGCACTTCGTTCACATGCGTTCGAAAAAAAAAAGAGAAGATAAATTACCGACAGGTATGAGAATTAAGACGAAAGAAGAAGAAGAAAAAAGTCGGAAACGGAACAACATTACATTGGATCATTGGATGGTTAAGTGCTGTGTATGAGACATATGTGAGATACGCGCCTGGAAGTGAATTATTCATTTATTTTTATGTTAGTTCTAATCGTTTTTAAGAGATTATCAGCGACAGTGATTTGCGATAAAAAATACCCTCATGTACGTGAAGGCATTTGGGTTAAAATTCTTAGGATTAAAAATCCTCGCTAGCCAAGTTTAACTTGAAAAACAATATGGTCACAGCACCATTTGGCATTCGCAACATAATAAATTAGTGCCCATTGTTATTCTACTTTTATATTTTACAGCGTAATAATAATGCCTGCAAGTATTCCATATTATTTTTTGCATTCCCAGGTTAAAAACCAACTGCACATGCGCAATCGCATATGATCTCTGATCTAGATGCAGGTCGGAAAAGGGCGGGAAAATCTTGCTTTAAGGCGGGAAAGGTAACACCTATCCCCGACAAATGCTCCAGGGGGAACAGAAGCACATCCTGACATTCAATTCACTCGACCATTAATTATACTCGGCGCATTCGCAGTCATAAAGGAAAATGAGCAATAGGATTGTTGTGACGTTTAGATGTGAACAAAAAAAGGTGCTATGAATAACTGGCCAGGTGTCGCCGTGGTGAGCATATAAATACTATATTATAAATAATATATTCTTGGTCCAGATGTCGGGACACAAGATTCAGTGCACTTTTGTCAACACAATTCTTCCGATTCGGTCTTTCTCAGTTCCGAGCGGTTTTGTTCTTTATGTATAAGTACGTACATCCCATTGACACACAACTAGAAGTGCTTACGTAAATTCCACACCATCCCAATTTTACTAGAAGTCAAATCAGAACACTTTAAAAAAAATTTAAATCAACAACAGAGCCAAAGAAAGACTTAAATGACTCAAAAAACTCTAAAGAAAGGATTCTCTGAGTTTTCTAGATTAACTTTCTCGATGAGAGACTGGATTGGAAAACATTTTTCTTTGTCGTAACAGAGTTATCGAAAGACATTATAGCCACAGCTGGTTCATCCAAATAACACAACCATAATTATTACGAAAGTATTACTGCAAATCTATTATGACATCGCATATTATGAGTGACATGCCATCCGCCGAGTGGCCTACATCCTGTGCTACATGTTCCAGATGGATTTCACTTGATAGCATTCGCCATGATGAGTATGAATTTCATAGAATTGGGCTGAAAAATGAAAATTTAAAATTGCAAAATGAGAATCGGAGAGATAATCGCTCTCTGGGTACATGACATGATGAGGTTTTACGGCTCCACCCAAACCATTCGGATGATACGGGAGTCAGAACAGAATGCCCGGGACCGGGGTTTTCCCCTACTCTCATCGATAAATCCCAAGGGTTCTTTATCCTGCATACCACCATGGACAGTAGTACACAGCGCCCGACATACTTATACTTACAATTATAACGGATTACAATTCTTCAAATTACAAACCTCGACCTCCACCGTAGGCATAAGATTGCAGTCAGCCAGTCAAACCGACTGAGCTATTCGGTGCCCCTCTCTGGGTACAAGTATTCATCAAAGACAAAAACAAATGAGGAAAAAAATCCTCAAAATAATCTCACAAATGAAAGAAATGCATTTAGAGTCGATAATTGAGATATTGTGATGATTAACGATAATGAATTCAAAACAATCTCTTGGAGGCTGTCTGATTGGAAATATGGCTTCACGGTCGACCACTAATATTGACCGGAAAATAAGGCCATCAATATTACCAAAAGAGAAGGCGACTGAGAGACGGGACCTCAGCGACCTAGCAGCCTTGCCATGCACGTAGTCGGCATCTTCCTTTGAGCAAATAGTCTTGGGTGGGTGGCATTTTGACGAAATTGAAACTTGCTTGGCATTCATGGCCAGGGCTTAGATATGTCTCATAAAGGCTGAATGTGAGTGATGTCGAAACACGTGCTAGGATTTCCCAGAAATAGGATTGCCAGGATTGTGTACGAAAATCCAGTTTTCATATAGAAGCAAGACGAATACCTGCGTACTAAAAATAAAAGACGTTCTTGTTGAGTAAATTGAACACTTGGCCATGTATAAAGTCATTGACAATCAGTCAAAACCACTATTAACCAGAATTCCATCTCTGAATTGATTTGGACATAATTATAACCACGTTTACACTGTCGACAATCGTGAGCCAATCCAACAAAATATTGTGGCTCAATTCAGATTTGTAATCTGCAACCAAATAAAAAAACCCATCGACAATTTCCAATCTTTTTCTCCAGTCTTATTCATGCTATTAATTGCTCTGAATATTTTGAAATGATATTCTAAATATCAAAGACACGTGTTTTCCTATTGGGATCAAAGACTTATCAGACACGTTTAACTCGTTAAATCATCAATAAATCACTCTTGAGAAAATTATAATAAAAAAAACAAAAACCCCAAAACAAAGGTCATGTTGAATACAGTAAAAATTTAATAACAAATATATATAAATAAAACTAAATTAAAGTGATAAATATTGAAATGACATTTAAACCCATAAATTCCTAAAATGTTAATTGACCAATCAAAGCGGCCGCTGTAAGAAAAAAGAAAACAAATTCCTTGTGCCATTTCCGATCTGACCGAGTAAGAGACACACCACACTACATTAAGCCCGACGTGAGATTGTAGTCTGCGTTTGATGCCGTGTCATGTGTTGGTGACGTTGCTACCCAAGGGGACCATCGACGTAGTTCTGAGATCTACCGGAGTATACGACATAAAACACATCAAAGATAAACCCGGATTTCCGTTTTGTTCCACAAGAAACATGGAGAAAGAAAAACGAGTGTGAAACTAATAAAGAGCCAAACGAAGGGGGTGTAGTCGATTACCTTCACCTGTGGAAATCATGCCATAGTGGGTGGGATCAAGCAGCATGAGCCTGTTTCAGGTGTCACGTTTGTCAACTTTCACAGCGTTTGATTTCTGGTTTCATGTATTCGTAATCTTCAAAGCCGAAAGCGGACTTTTTTCTTCCTTTCTTCTCGGTTATAATTAAGCTTCTCCTTTCCCCGGCGCCGCTCTCTTGATATACGGCCTATGTGACCCTTCCTGATCCATTTCCATATTTTCCTTTTTTTTTCCCCCTCTTCGTCTTTGATTCAGAGCATGTTTAAATTCTGAAATTCGCGACTATAAGCCTCCTCGAGGATATTGCACGGAAAATGTCGAAATTGACATAGCAGAATATAACTGTTCGTTGCTCCTTGCATTAATAGCTCATGGAATTTCGAATGGGTGAAGTGACTGAAGTCGTTGAAAGGAAGTCAGCGCGTGATGTATGGAGTGGGGTACTCTGATGGTTAAGCTCAATCACAACAGTACGGCATTCCTTAGGCATATGTATGCACATGCTATGTGATGGCAATGGTCTTCACTTCTTATTATTGAGGATCACAGTTCACTAAGAAGGAGAGGAAAAAAAAAAACCCACAAGTGAAATGGAAAAAGGAAGAGAATGAACATGGCGGAGCATAACTCAAGACTTTTTTTTTTCTGCCCTTCTTAAACTACTTTTTTTCTTGGTCTAGACGGCAATGCCTAAGAAGACGAAAGGGATGAACGCCCGATTTGCACCTGGGTTAAAGAACAGTTTCAAGTCAAACGGTAATTAGATTGATTACATAACCGTGACATCTGATGAACAGTGTCTATTACATCATAAAAATAAGCCCAGTACCCTGGCTCTGGGCTCAAATAACACCGACGACTTTGGCCTAATCTTGACATTGACACAGTGCTAAAGAGATGGATCCACACGGAACACCATTAAATTAGCTGTTCGCATTAGGAATAGCATGAGAAACCTGCTCTTGCCGAATAATATGCACGCTACAGCCACTCACACATACAAGAGTAACACGTCCAGCCGCACGGCTGCAGCCATCACACGCTATGTCAATCAAGCAATTCTCCCGTCCCTACAATGTTGATGGGCAGAGTCTCTTGAGTATCCTCCCCGCCTTTATACCTACCTAGTGCAGGCATAAGTAGGTACTTTGAAGTCTACATCTGAATTTCCTTGGCAAATGCAGAGAATAGTCAATTCCAAGTCAAGGAAGCGAACAACTCAAGAGGCATTTGACAGGAAACTACAATTACTTGTCCTTAGGTAGAGTCTTAGACCTTTCAATCTTAAAGGTTCTGTTCGCCCGAAGATCAAAATATCGTACATGAATTATAAGTTCACGGAGCATATTCGCACAATCACATAATCAATCATAGCACACACCTTGATTATTAATGATTTCTTGATCATTTGATCAACATTTTCACGAAATCGGATATAGCATTACAGTATATCAGGGGTCGGCAGGGGAAGCTTGATCAGTGATGATCGCACCTATACTTACTGTTCGCTCAACTGAATGTTGAACATTTTGATATGTAACGTATTCCACAACAATGTGACAAGATGTTACCAAGGCTTGTTACAAGGACAATAATGGTTGACGCACCCGCCCCATCGCGAGGGCTCTGACTCTTGAAGACGCAACACCATGTGACTATACATGTAATTCTAGTTTCATAAGGAGCTAAAAGCAAAATGTATTGAGTATAACCATAATGCTCTTTTGTTTTTCTGGCGTCCATAATGGTAAACTGAGTTTTCCTGCCGTGAAGCTGCCAGTGATTGGTATCGCCAGAAGAAGCGTCGCCTCTGAAATATTTACAAATCACATACCAAGTGTATGCATTAAATGTCTTGGGAAAACTAAACGTGTCTTCGTTGTTTGTGTGATATTTGGTATTTTTCATAAGTAAGGGAAATCCCTGTCAAACTGCCCAGATTTTGGGCTTTGGTGCCTGTTTTTAGAAAACATCCTGGGGAAGCAACCCCCGGACCCCCTAGCGATGCGTTCCGTGGGCACACTTCTGTGCCTACGGTACAGCTTCCCTATATTTTTCTTGTCCTCAATCCTGCCTTGTGAAAATACTAGAATAAACACTATGCAGTTCATTAATCAACTATTATAGTCTATTATCTGGTCTGGCCCCTTGCCATGTGGCTTTATCCTGATCCAGCCCTCCGCCCAAGATGAGATGCCGACCCCTGCAGTATATAAATGTCTTCTTGGTCTTTGAGTGAGAATTGCAGAGTCACGTACAGACCATGGATGTCATCTCCCGTTTCAATATCAGATAATATCCTCTCTATTTTTTTTTCTCTCTCTCCATAAAACTAATAACACTCATCACAACAAATCTTGTGATAAATCAACATCTAGACAACATCAACACGGTATACGGATAACAATAAACAGAAATAAACGACCCCAAATATGGAAACAGGGTAGCTTACGAGAAAGACGACCTCGACAGTCGACGAAGACGACGTCCACACGCGCAAAACAAAAGAAAAAGCCGAGGCCATAAAACCCAATCAGCCAGCATTGCAACAGCGGCCATCTTTCAATTATTTGATATAACCCTGTGTTTATGGGCGACAGGACGTAGCAAAACTAACCCCAACACCATACGTTGTTCTTGATGTGAGACGACAAAACATAGCAGAATAGCAATTCAATAAGTCATACAGACGTGTATTACATAAATGCACACCATGTTTTTGTCGCTTAGATACGAGTCTTCGATATACCGCGCCGCGTTGTGTATTCGTGATGGGATGCCGCAGTGCCGGATTCGCTGTCCAATTACAATTCCATGAAGCCGTCCATAAGTCTTGAAAAGGGCAGCAGCCATGTCGCCATGAGCCGTGCCATCCACAAAATAGTATATTCCTTATAACGAGGCCTATTCTGGGGCTTTGCATCGCAACACAGCTCCCGCCAACTCCATGACATACTGCCCTGTGTGCCGACAACATTGTCATCCGCGCGCACAATCGTGTTCCGGGATTTCAGATAATGTTTGCTGAGATAAATCCGCGCTGTTAACGGGTGAAACGGGGCGCTTGGTTTGTTCACGGGGATTGCATGTCGGCAACGACGTGTTAAGACCTCGCATCTCTCAGGGGGCCAAATGTGTCACGTGATCGTTCTGAGGCTATTTGCTGAGATTATCAAAGAGGGCGAGTCAGTCCGAATCGGCAGAAAAGGCGTGTGCTCGAGAATACAGCCCAGAAGTCACACCTAATATTGGTTGGCTGTTAACCCTAAAGTTAGCCAAAGTTGGACGCTAACCTTAGGGTTACCAGTTTACCAGTCTAAGCAACAGAACTCGATAGACAAAAAGCGCGCACCGGATAACTTCCTTACTGCGGAGGAGAAGCTTTTAGCAAAAGCTATCTGTAACACGGAGCAGCAGAGAAGTGGAATTTTAGAAGAGGAAGCGAAACTAGCTCCTGAAATGAAAAACCATGCCGACCTCGAGAAGTTGAGCGGAAGAAGAAAAGAAACGAGCGTCTCGCGTAGCATGCATCCAGGGACTAGGGAGCTATGGGCGGATGGCATGCTAATTTGATCAGGTACTTAACCAGTGAGGTCCACATAGGACAATCGTCGACTGATATACATTTTGACACGCAACTGGGAATAGATAGTAGACACACACAACAGCTGTTGTGAACTTCTTGTTCGGGTTGACAAAAGTTCAGGTAATCATTTTCTATTGATCTATAGTTATACAGCAAAGATTATATCTAGTAAAATATTGAAACAATATTCCATAATTATACAATTCGAACAGAATGCGTTTGAATCATGAGTTCACCATGACTTTAATTCTCATCCTGAAAAGTCTCAAATGACGAATCAACTCCTTCTTGTGGGCTAAATGTGCTTGAACATTTCTTTGGTCGCCAAGCTAGTTTTACTGAATCGAATTTGTCGTTCGTCGCATCGGGGTTGCTTTTTAAGCCGAATGCTCACCAAGCTTAGGGTTAAGGTTAGGGTTAAAGTTAGGGTTAGGGTTAAGGTTAGGGTTAGGCCCGTTAGGGAAGTGCGTTAAAGAAATTCAGACTTGTGAGCATTGCGCCTATTGGCCGTTGTTAACAACTTGTTTCAATCGAAAGTTTGAAAGTTGACCTAGAAAAAATGTCCTTGAGTAGATTTATCAACGAGTTATTATTGCAGAGGTAGAAATAAGAATCGCTTAATATGCGTGCAATAATTGCAATATATATAAATAAGCCAACTTTCTCAGACTCGGAGGAAGAAAAAAGAACTTAAATACAATATGCCCCCCCAAAAAAACTAACGCAATAAGGTAGAAGTAATTAAATTCATTCGTGAGATATGAAGTAAGATCTCAGCATGAGCCGAGAATTATTGTTGAAAGCGAGACGAGCGAAAACAAAGCCGCTCATCAAAGAATAAAATGAAAAGTGAGAGGAATGATACTCGAGAAAGAAACTGACATTTGGATCGAGATGTCGCCATTATGTATATGACCTCATTCAACGGCTATAGAGTTACAGACCTGTCTGTACTCTCTGTAATGGGCAAGGCAAAGGCTTGTTTTACGGCTCCGTCGAAACTGGGGAGTTACCCCGTAAACTTTTCGATAGATTTTCCCAGATGACATAACATTGTAATCAACGACTTCGCAGCTACTCGGTGCTTCCCTGTAATGAGTTAGCGACAAGGGCGTTGAAAGTTAACGATTATGCTGGTGGTTAAATAGCGTAATAGTTATAGCACAATGTCGTTTATTGCACATGCCATATAGATTGTACATCGATTGCCGATAATGGGTGCAGTGATGCAATTGGTGATATTTCCAGCTGATCTGAAACGACGGGGCTGTCTGCTGCGTCAGTCGACAATCGAACCTACTTTAATAATAACGTGTATATAAATCGATGAAACAGCATCCCACTCGCTTCTCATAGTCACACGTGTACGTTACGCAAACAAAACAATAGGTCATTGGTCCATGACAAGATGGATCACAGTTACTAGAACTAATTAGGACATCGGTGGTAGATCAAATGCGCATTTAAAAAAAAAAAAAAATAAAAAATACAAAAATTAACACATTGATAAAATGGTTCAGATCAAGTATAAAAAGTTTTAAAATAAATGATTACACGTTGTAGTTACGCGGAATTTTTTTTTTTTTTTTTTTTTTTTTTTTTTTTTTTTTGGGGGCTTCCAGGCTTCAAAAAAACGTGCGCAAAAAAAATTATGACCCGATAAAAAGAAGGGGAATGAAAGAAAAAAAAGGGTTATGTGGCATAAAGAACAAAGAGATTTGGGAAGAATGCCGTCACAAAGGAAGGTTGCGGCCCTAAAAACAAAGCGCAGGTATCAAGGAAGCGATCTGCATCGACCGAAACCAGCAAATCATATAAACAGCGAGGAATACGGCGGCGACAATTGCAAAATCGATGACGATCTCAAAGAAGCCGACAAAAAAAAAAAATCCGCAATATTGTTTTCACTTTCTCTGTGAGGATTTCATTTGTGAAGTTGAAAGAAAAAGAAGGAAAAAAGGAAGTTCCAATTCACCAATTGGCGAAAAGGGAAGTATTCCAATATTCATTCAACATGTAGAATGTCTGAAGGCGGAACGAATTCTTAGTATAAAATATACATGCAAATATTGTTTACAATAATAAAAACATCGGTATTCAGTAAAGTTATAGGAGATATATTATTGGAAGAGAATCGGAAGCTGGTAGTTAAGGGTCAAACTGGAGTTGTTACCATGGTTAATTACGCCGCAATAACTTCCAAGACAACTCTACAACCATGGGGGGCATAGCAGAAATTGAGTATCCATGTTGAGTACAATGGGGTCAAGCACCAATTGAACTCCGGATGCAAATTTAAGACTAATTGTGAAGGTTTATATTTGCATCGAGGAGCGTATCTTTACATAAAACCCTCGCAGACGTCGTCTTGAACTTAAAATACCCGGATCGTAAGGTCTCGCCATGAAACTGTCCATTTCGTGGTGAAGATGAACAGCTTCAGCGATGGACACTAATTCAATGCTGTCGTAGGCATGAGCCGAGGCGAACCAAATGTGCTAACATTGGTCAGGAACTCAGGACGTCACGCGGGGTTTTCCAAACACATACACACAGTAAATAACATACAGGGTGGTTCATAAATAGCTTATCGAGAAGGCATTCAGTGCTACCAGTGCATTGGATGCAGTAAGAAATCCCCCCCCCCCCCAAAAAAAAAAAAAAGAACAGTCTAAAAATTTCAGACCGGACCGAACTCTAATAATAGTCGCTAACAGAATAAAGTCAATAAGTAGCCTCGATGAGAAACCTTAGCAGGTGTTAATTTATGTCTGCATTAAGAGAGTCAATTTCTGTCATTGATCGGAACGAGAAAGAACGCCCAACAAAAATAGCACACGGAAGCTATAAATGGTAGCTATAATATACAGATATTGACATGTGCTTGATAAGTTATTCAGAGACCACCCGGTGTAAACACACTTTTTATATTAGCTAAAAAAATAAAACTCACTTTTTAGGGAGTTTGCATTTCGGTTGATCGTCGTCTTGAAGGTCGTACATGTCGGCCCTGAAGGTCAAGCGTTGCTGCTTATCGGTCAGCCCAGACTGACCGGGTGACATAGCACAACTGTCATCGGAATATCTGCCCCCATCCGAACTGACTGTAGACGACACGCTGCAAATAAAAACACAAAATGAATGCAAAAAGGCTGAATTTCATGGATTAACATGCGATTCGAGGTTTCAAAGGCAGAGCTATTTCACCGAGTTGAGACGAAACTTCCTACGATTTTCCCTTTTATAATATTAAAACTCGCTTTAACTAAAATAAATCTTACCAAACACCTTGACCGTTGGACAAAATAACGAACGCGTCCAGTTACACGATTTGGCTGCGACAGTAGAAAACCTCGAAATGCAGTTTCCTCGCACGTAATTTAGTTGCCTGCAGTGTCTCCGTAAAGTAGGTCGAATGCGAAAGGAAATATTTTAAAGAGCTTGGAATTCTTGGAATTGAATGATAATCATGTTGGTGGCACACGTGTATAACCTGATAACCTGATCAAATTTATCACAAAGTACAAACGATTTGTAATCAATCAAATTAGATTCGGGTTTTGTTTTTTGTTTTTTTTTTTAATGTTTGGATATTATGGACAGTAAAACTGTTAAGAAAGCAATTTCCCTGTTAGCCGTCTTCCTTGCTTGAAATGCAGGTAACAGCCATGACATAAGCACATAACAAACATGAAATCCCAGACATGTCTTGATACCATACATAATGCAAATGCAGCAGAGGCTGTGATATAAGACCAGCTACTTCATTGGCCTAAATTCAGACTGGAATTATTTCAGTTTGCACCAGAGATCAAGAGGTAGGCCCCCCAATCGCCTAATTATCGCTCGTTGAAAAACTGTCGATTTCCTGTGGCGGCAATATGACAAACAGTTTTCCGGGTGTCGGGATTAACCAAGCAACAACGGGGAATTAATCCAAGCGTATAATTCCACAAATCCCAGTGAAACCCCCTCAAGGGATTCGCATATCATCTAAGGGATTCAATTATATTGGTCGGTTTTGGCGATTGAATGATTGCCGGTGGTCGGACAGCCCGAGATAAAAAGGACGATATTTCAAGGGACCTTGGATAGCGTTATTGGATTGCGGACTCGGACTTTACATCATGCGTAGGATCCGTACCAGAGTATTTTTATTTTTTTATATAGGTGCGTGAAAACATTATTTATAGGAAGTTTATGCATGGATAAACCCATATATAAATTAGAGGAGATGGGACAATACGTGTTTGTACAATTGC
The DNA here is from genome assembly GCA_000328365.1 of Capitella teleta. Taxonomy (NCBI): domain Eukaryota; kingdom Metazoa; phylum Annelida; class Polychaeta; family Capitellidae; genus Capitella; species Capitella teleta. Next base: position 204,492 of record KB302363.1, read on the forward strand.
ATTGTATGTCTCGGTATAAGCTGTCATTGGGTGTAATAGATTGCTAGCTTTCCACCCACTGAATACTCTATTATTAATACGCTTATAAGAGTAACCGCGACTGCTATAACAAGCTCATAATAAGCAATTATTGAACATTACACGGCCACTCGAGCGGGGAGGGGGTTGTGTTATCGGGGGGGGGGGGGTATACTGACACAGTACACTCGCGCCCCAATGCACACGAGGACGACGGAAATCGAGGTGAATGCAACTCTAAAATTTGAACACGGAAATATTGATGACCGTGATTGATTACAAGTCCAATGGGAAGATTGGTAAAGTCACTTAGTGCCAAAAGAATTGGTCGTTTATCTTGTCAGAGTGAACGCTGGTGGTGCTGGGCGCGGAAGAAATCTCGGGGTCTTCTATCAATTATATCTTCGTTTGCTTACGTGAGAAAGAAAAAATAAAATAATTATAGCTATAACATTAAAAGTTTAAAACATTATCCAGTGAATCTACTTGGTATTCTGCAAAATGAACCCAAAATCTCGAGGTATAGATGCTACGAATTGTGGATCTGTCATAAGTTCTTTTGGACGGAGGTCGGAGGAGTAGGTCAAACAAAGGAGTAGGTCAAACAGAGGAGTAGGTCAAACAAAGAAGTAGGTCAAACAAAGGAGTAAGTCAAACAGAGGAGTAGGTCAAACAGAGGAGTAGGTCACACCGCCGGCATTCGACGCCAGAGGCGACAGCTAGCGTCATGCGAGCGTCCTGCGTGCGACATACGATTTATGCTGCACTAAAAAATGCCTTGATTCATAAGACAGCTAAAACTAATGTGTGTTCCTGACCCAATTAATTTCGTAATTTCGCTTCACGTGCATGGTCTCTGTTTTGATCAAACCATCTGCGTAACAAGACGCACGATTTATACTGACTCTCATCAACACAAGGTGTGCGTCTATTTCGCCGAGGGTCGATAGATAGAAAAAAAAAAAAACACACACACACAAGAAACTCATTTGGCTTTTCAAGTTGTTTATAGTGGTGGGGGGAGGGGGCATGTTTTTCTGTTGCATGAACGTAATTGAAAAACATTAAAAACATCCCTTGATGTTTCGAAAGGTTAGCAAGTTAAATATAGTAATTCGATGTGTCAGGTCGTAATTCATATTTCTACAGGACACTGAGACAGCGAGAGGGTGATTTCGTGTTCATTCGAAATCGTTTTCAAATCGACGGTGATGATGATGGTTGTCATGGTGATATGGGTTTAACGACACTGCCGCAGAAATGTATAAAATAATACACCAGGCACTAGTGAAAAACCGTGAAGTATCGTCGTAAGCGCACTTCAAGGCGTCTAATCAAGCGGCAGGGTTGGAGGAACAGTTCCCCCGTTTTGTTACTCAGAATACGAGAACAAAAGAGGACAAAACACGGGAATTAATTAGAAAACTGAAGAGCGAATATGAAAGAGTGCCAGCGTACGCTGTGTGCGGCACTTATCTCCTTCTACATCCATGGCATATAAGAAAGGTGTGGGGCGGGGTAGTTCAGTGCATCCCTCTCTGGCCATGCAAGACTGCAAATATGGGCAGGTTCATTGGTTGGTTATGCTATGGTTACTTGCCAAAAAAACAAGACGTTGGTTTGCTCACATACAGCAGCGTGCTTTGATGAGCAACACGATCATAATTTGGCCAAATTTCTTCCATGGAAAAGTTGGCATTTTCGCGACAACATAAAATCTGTATTTTGCTCACTTATTCTTCTTTTGATCTGCAGATTTGCCCACTTCAATAACAGGTCTATTGATCATCCAACCCTGGATATCAAAGACTGCTTACAGACAGCGCTCACATCTCTTCCGAAACGATGGTCCAAACCAAATAAAAATAATAATAAGTCTGCGAGAAACGCTCATGTTACGAATGGACTACACAAGCCCCCTGCCAAACATAGCATGACACAAATCGAGGACTGCGTCGAATTGTGATTCATATTGTTGATTCAGTTGAAAATCATGAGGAAGAAAATCTCATTATAGTTTAGATGGAACGCACCAAGTAACCAATCACAATGTAACAGCTATCACAATAGATTTGCTGCCGATTCGGAAGAGCTGACAGAGAGGAATCGTTGAATGGAGAAGATTACTCCGAGACCTTAGACAAATAAAACACAAATCATGAAATTGAGATGACTCTTAATGGCTGTCAAAATACATAAATTATGCCTATAATGAATTCAATTTTTAGCATTTTAATCACATTTATCATACCAAAACACAAACACTCCGATGAATAACGATATTATTGCTCGACATGAACCACCTGCAAAGGTTCGTTGGTTATTTACGTAACTTATCCGAATCAAGTTCTGCTAAACTACAAAGGAAACTGCGATGGAAATAGTAGAAGTTTCTAACCTAAGCAGACGTAATAAAGATGTCGAAATTTGGCCTGTGGATAGAACAACCAAAACCCAGAATTAACAGCTTTATTACATAAGCCAACGTTACTATATACACCAGAAAACCCAGCTTTCTGTGAATATGTGCGCCGTAGAGGCGTGTTCAGACTCTTTCTTGGGACTCCAAGCGTAAAACATTCTCTGTTTTTGGTCCTTCCACTCGCACTCTTCGTACAAAATCGCTTTGTAATCAGATTATCTTGAAGGATCTCTGTCAATCTCCATGTTGTGAAGAAGAGGATGCGAGAATTGGATGTCTTCAAGTCAAAATACCAAGACACGCAGAGAGAACCCGACGGAGAGTCCGCTGTTGATTGTGAGCGTCGTGACAGGGTTCGATGTCTATGGCTCAAGGGGCTAATCACGTGACATATTCGACGAATCCATCCTGGTTGGATGGATAGCTTCGGCTGGGTAATCAAGATGCCTTATTGCGGGCTGTGTGTATGAACCAGGGGAGGGTCAGAAAATCATTTGGTCTGATTGTTCTTTTCGTTCTGTTCAAATTAATTATCACCTGATACATCTTACAATTTAAGTTCACGTCCAGTTGATGTTTGTATTTATAAGCATTCAGCACCATGGAAAATTGGGATTACCATTCTGTACTTAGTTGTAAGCATTTCTGAAGACCAACATTTTCAAGAAGGTGGAAAGAAGAAGAAGGGGAAAAATGACACGATTCCCCGTCAGAGGCTTTGATCATCCAGATTGATGGAAAACATTCAATCTGTAATGTAATATCTGATCTCATACGCACTTCGTTTGAATAAAGATTTGAGGTCAATAAGGAAGAAAAGCAGAAAAACAAACGAAAAACAAAAGCAAAACTATTAGAAATATCGATGTTTCACTCAAAGCAGCTTAGCACATACATATACATGTAAATCAGCTTAGTATGGGAATGGTTAACCTATTTGCTGTTTACCCTTTCAACGAGAGAAAATGTTTTCTAGAACACTGTGTTGAACACATAACAGACCCCACAACCGGGAAAGATTTGAAAAGAGCATCTTGGCATGCAATGCAAAACAATGGTAAACATCAGTGGTTCAGATGTTGCAATTACTCAATATAGCAAACAACATTCGCGAAGCCTAATTAAGTACACGTATACCTCCGCCATAATTTCGCTCTATTCAGTGATTAACATAACTTACGAGGGCGTTGAGAGCAAGATGAATTTAAGGAGGCGGTTGTGACCCAATGGTGGGAATTAAGGTCAAATTCAGTGCTGTTGTGTTTCAATCTTAACGAGAGTCGTGAAATTTCAGATTTGGACCCACAATCAGATTCTTATCACAAGAGGAGAAACAGATCGGTGAATTACGGGGGGAAAAAACTCTCTTATTATCGCTGAATATTGCAAACAGAGGAAGTGTAAAAGGTCAGAGGTGCGCGGCGAAGCTTAATAAACACTAAATACAGAAGCAAGCATGACATGGATTATCGTAGTCATTCGATTTTCATCGATTTGGTGCACAAATATAACGTACCAGCGGCATTCTGTCATTCAGTGCCTTGAAACCCACGAATTATGATGCCAATGTGATCGTATATTCATCAGCAACGAAGGGCATTTTTTCATCATAATGAACAATTATTCTCAGGAGGGTCTTTTTCTTCGAGCTGAGAATTTTGCAATGACTGGGTTACGCCTTTACGGGAGCTCACATTGATTTGCAGATCCGATGCCCGGTCGAAACACGCGTGGGCAGTGAGGATATGAGAGCCATGTTTTATCAAGGCTCGTTTTCTATGCGCACGAATGCCAAGACACAATCGAAAATGATTGAGAAACGCAGATTTACGACAAGGCCTACGTGCACCAAGAGGCGGCATAAGCGAATCGCTATTGCAGCGTATTTATAAACAAACGATAAATTCAACTTGCACAACTGGCGAAGCACGTATCGTCGATTGTAAATCAATTATTCTCAAGAATAACCCACATGAACAGTATGTAGGTTGTATACTAGTTGTTGTTGGGGTTTTTTCCCCAATCTTTTATTTGAATTATATTCGCTTTCAATTCTGAATTCGTTTAAATCGCTATCATTTATCTATAGGACAAGCACAAATAAATACAAGCTAGTGGTGTGGTCTAATCATATGTCTAGAATAGTAGAGGGAAAAGGAGAGCTCTCATTTTCCCTCTACTAGAATAAAAGACGAATTGTGCATGCCGGCAATGCGTGTTGCTGTTCAAAATCATAAATTAAAGTTATATTAAATTATTTGCTTAGGTATAAGGAAGTAGTCAAGCATTTGTTACATTGTCAGGAACATCACAAGACCGGATATGTACATGCGATTCTCGATCAGCCGATCGATTCTTACCGTGGGTTGGAGCACCGATGAGCTCCGATTGATAAATCGCCGTGAACACGATCGGGAATTGTCCCGAATTCCTCGGGGAAATGGTCGATTGACATGCTGACCGCCCTCCACCGATGACACACTGAGGATTGTCTGCACAGGTCGCCTCTGTTTATACACTGGCGTCGCACTTCATCTGATTAAAAATCCGCAATTAGCACGTATGGTGCTCGCTAAACACTGCAAGCGCTGCAACAGCGCAGCTTTGACAAGTTGAGGCTGAGAACTGGGTCAAGTCCAGAGTTCAAGGCCGATGTAAACGCTCCACTGATGTACCAAACCAGCGCTGTCAGCTGACTGAAAAGATGCCGCCGAGAAAGCCTGCCGCTGAGGAGGCCTGCCGCCGAGAGAGCGGTGTGTCTTTCTGCAAGTGGCATGGGGGAACGGAATGATAAATCAGAAGCACCAGGGGTGAGAGGAGCTAACTTAAGCCTTAACCTCTTCAATTGTAAAAAAAAAATTATCCGCAAGTAGGCCTATAGGTTTATTTATCAACATTGGAAATAAATTGTTCTACCGCTACATCCTACATGTCAGTGATTATTTCACAATGTAAAGATAATACAGATTTAAAAATTAATTATAGTGATTGGGAATTTGTCCACGAAGCTTAGATAATATGTTATTTAAGCTCATTGAATTTGTCCTATTATGCCCGGAATCAACTTGTATTAGACCCCGGATTCGCCGCCCATATGTATAGTATACTAGCCGCCGCCGATTGGTGCCGTCGGCCAGCCACTATCAGCCGATCACTGTCATCAGCGGCTCTCATACGATTCAATCCAAATATTGTACATTCAGTATTACAAAAAGTTATCAGTTGTACAAGTCTTTATTGTGTTATATGAATATTATTGTTGATATAATTGCTCTCTGAGCTATCAGTGTAAGTAGTAGTTTTATTCAGTTTGCTTCATTAAAATTAATTGAATGATTTTTGAGCGGATCAATGGTAGCTAGCTACATGTATATTTCCGATACGTCTATTTATCTAGTATTAATCCTACTTTTTTTTTAAACTTTCATTAACTTTCAGTCGTTTTAACTTCAGCCAGCCGATTTTGGCCAACTACAATCGGCTCCGGGGTCTAACTTGTATGAATTTCATCGAAAACCACAATCCTGCATAAGCTTCTATTGTATACGCGGCCATGTATAAAGGATACAACCATGCATGGTGCAATAACACAGGGAAAGAGCAATTGAGGAGGCACTCCCTGGCGGCAATACCGCTCTACTGGAGGCAGGGAACTGAGTGAACAGATGATGGGAAGAGCATTTGAGAAGGCACTGATTAGATATGAATTAATAAAAACAAATCAATGAAGAGAGGTATCCATAAAATTGTTCAATGAAAAGAATATCACTCAAATCGTTCAATCGGTTTTCCTTATTCTTGCAGTGCGTTCATCTCATCTGGGCAGGCGAGGGATGTCAGTGCCCACATCGCCACTTCATCGCCATGACGTCATCCGATCTGTTTGAAACGACTCGTGCCATTGGATCAGCAATGGAACTCTCGCTATTTATATTCTTGCACCTTATAAGATATTTATTGTTTTGTCTGAGTAATGAGTGTTTAGTGCCACAACATAATCACGCATCCAATTTTATATCATTTATTGATATACATAAACACCTAATTGTCAAATAAGATCTTAATTAAGCATTTCTTGCTGCTGAGCACGTGTATTTCCTGTTGTGATCATTTTGATTCGCAATAAAATTTTCTGGATTACATATAATGGACGTGACATGTAATGAGAGTTCTGTGGACTTAGAGAAGAAAAAAAAAGATGGCACCAGGCAATAATTAAAAGTTTCCTTTTATCTGTTCCTTTTACTAGATCCCATGCATTGTACTCCTCAAGTTTCACTATTGTAGCCCCTCGTTTATGGAACCAACTTTTCATTTAAAATTAATAAAATTTATACATCATTCGATTGAATGAATTATCTTATATGTATATGATTATGGTACAAGCGGCACTATAGTTATGCACCTTCGTATGCATGTTTTCTAACTGAAGGCTGCTATTACATGTATTGAAATTAATAAGTATTATTCAGACTGATTCACGTTTGGGTATTTTAGCTATTTTTATTACTTTTGTGTTCTCTGGAATGTAAGAATAACGATGTCGATGCGTATTACATTGATCACATGCATGCATAACTGTCCTTGAATGTGTGATCAACATGAAGTTAGCTCTGGGGATGTGCCGCCAGCGGAGCAGCAGAGAGGTGCCGCCAGTAGAGCGGCCACAGCTCTGGTGGCGGCGCTTCCGGGAAATTTTTATCAGCTCTGCAGCGCTGATTTCTCACTAGGCTCAACAGCGCACGCCTAGTGACCTTAATGCAATGAGGACAAGGCTGGTGTAAACAAGAATTGCGTTCAGCATTCGCGGTGCATCGATGTCAGGGCAAGAGGCGCTTTTCTCTGCTGCAATGCAAGCAGTGGCGGGAATGCTCGAGTGGTTGAATTCGTCAAGACGGTCGATGTCTTATTGATGCATGACTCAATAAATCAAGGATTGTACCCTGGAATTTTATTTCACATGAAAAAAAAATGAATCGAAAAGAAAGGGGGAAAAAAGAAGGGGAAAAAAGTAGATAGAAAAGGGGGAAAAAAGCCATTGATCGGAATAAATAAATTGATTTCCATTCATTATCGATTGTGATCTATTTTTGAAATATTCGATTCAATTTTAAATGTGTACAAATAAATACTAGTATAGTTATGTGACGATGGAGGTTGCGCATCAATATGGCTTCCAAGTGGCGAGTGCGCAGAAAAAAAAAATGGCGGCAAACTGTCCGATAGAGTTATTCGACAAACAATAAGAAACACAAGGTGGTAAAGATGGACGTGAAAGGCAGGAGACAAAGTAAAATCCTTGCTGATCGATACTTTGTTTGCCACCAGGAACAGGAACGGGTACTAAGATTAATTAAGAATGATATGGGTGAAAGGAGAGAACAAATAAACGTAAAATAAAACTATAAAATATAATATAGAAATGAAAATAAAATAAAAATAACAACAAGAATCAATCAGAGATGTGACCAAGGAAAATTTTTAATTAAGCAATTGATTAACCATGATAAAAAACATGAACGTAATCGCAGCTATATTAGTTCATGGTGCTAATCTATAGTATATGCTTCAATTTATGATTTATAGCAGAATTGCGCAACCAATGAACTAAATATGAATTTCCATTTGTCATGACTTTACATTATCATTTAATGTATTATATCATTCAATGTATGATGAAAACTAATGCAATCCAACAATTATAAGGATTTTTAATTCTACAGCATATAGGCTGCACAGAAGCATCGAATGTGCCAGCCAGATGGTGTGACTCAATCTTCATGTTGACAGAAGTTGACATATTTATGGCTTTATCAGAGGTCAGCTGGGCTCAGCTCAGTAGACTTGCTATGTGCCATGAAATTATATTGAAATAAGCTAAGCCAATTATCATTGCAGTATACCACCAGACAGTCAATTAAAGAATGTCATAATTGGCCAAATTTGATGGCAATAAAAGTTTAATGATCAAA
>KB302363.1:219593-230204 GCA_000328365.1 Capitella teleta
TAATTGCTATTGTGTCCTTAGGATGCAATAATTGCTATTGCGTCCTTAGGATGCAATAATTGCTATAGCGTCCTTAGGATGCAATAATTGCTATATCGTCCTGAGGATGCAATAATTTTTAAAGCGTCCTGAGGATGCAATGATCTCTTAAGGGTCCTAAGGATGCAATATTAAATTTAGCGTCCTGAAGATGCTTTGAAATTACACTAGATAAAAAAAATACATCCTCAGGATGTAAAAATTTATATGCAATTACTATGCAAAGCGTCCTGAGAATGCAATCATTTTTAAATGGTCATGGGGATGCATTGAAACTTCACTGGGATCCTGAGGATACCATAATTAATACAGCGAAAGGAATTGCGAGTATTGGGGGAAACCCCTTCATAACGCATTAACCTTGCTAGTGCAAGTAATGCATAAAGAATAAGCAATCACCGGAATCAGGCACCTGATCGCTGTCGCGCCGCAAGCAGGCAGATGTTTTATCGATATTTAAACAAATCTAAAAGAACTTTTTTGATAATTATAACTGCTATAGGAGAAAATATGTCGTATATTTCTATTTATTGATGTTGGGGATCGATAAAACGTTTTATCTGGCTCTCCGAAGCATTTGTAGCACTCTCAGGATTCTGCTTTCTGCTTTCTGCGTTTTACTCATCCCCCTAAATCTTAGATATTGTAAAAGTGATCAGATGTTAATAATTTACTTATTCAGTACTCTCACAGGTACAGTCAGCTGTCAGAGGAGAGCTGACATATAACTTCCTTCATTTCATCCCAGGATGCGGTCTATTCCTACTTTCGTATTATTGGCACTGCCGTTGCTGGACTGGTATGTTGTTTTTGGATACGGAATCAGAAAAGGCCCAGAAACAAATCAAGATATTTCGTATACCACTCATTACATCACTCAAAAGGTGAGTGACTTACCGAGTGATTGAAGCATGCCTGCAGCTACTTCATAGTCAACTATAGCTATGATCATAATTCAGTTATGCTTAGGTTTAATTATTTCAACTATAACCTTAAGCATACCCTTTGCAGCGCCAACACCAAAGATGCTGTCAGTTAATAGGTTGGGGATTACAATGAATACATCAAGGCTTGAAATTTAATTGAAGCCCAATATCTTTCTGTCAGACACTTTATTCACTATCCAAGCATCCATGTTTATGACAGTATATATCTCACTGAGCTGTCTTCTTAAAATGTTTTCATTCCCAGGTTGACCACTTTGGTTTTGCCAATGACAACACTTACAAGCAGCGATATTTGCTGAATGATCAGCACTGGCGTCCAGGATCTCCGATCTTTTTCTACACCGGAAATGAAGGAGCTATCGACTGGTTCTGTAATAACACTGTAAGAACTTAGTATTTCATGTGTTGTAACTCATCCTTTAAATTCTTCTTCACATTCAGGGCATCATGTGGGAATGGGCGCCTTCCTTCAATGCCATGCTGATTTTTGCTGAACACCGTTATTATGGAGAATCCCTTCCTTATGGGAATAAATCCTTTGACGTGAGCCACGTTTGTTCAAGTGAATAACGACAAATTTTCTGGGGTACAATTCTAGTAGCAATAAGATCAAGTTGTCGCCATCATTCTCTGATTCAGCAGATATTATTTAATTAACAAACCACCTAAGCCTGAATACTTATAGATTATCATGCATGTAAAACAAGTGATCACAGCCAATGAATTTTAATTTAAACGCTTAGCCAAGTCTGTTATGTATTGATTAAGGCTGTTTCCTTTGCAGTCGCCAAACCACTTGAACTATTTGACCTCAGAACAAGCTTTGGCTGATTTTGTGAGCCTCATTGCTGATGTGAAGCAGAGGATGCCTGCCACGTCGAAGAGCCCTGTTGTGGCATTTGGGGGAAGCTACGGAGGAATGCTCGCTGCGTGGCTCAGAATGAAGTACCCGAGTGCTGTGGTTGGGTGAGCATGATCCTTCATCTGTCTGCAAAACGTTTGCACACTAAAAAAATCTCGATATTCCCAGAGCTGTGCATTTGCAATTTGTTGACTGCTGGACAAGATGCATCCACCTGGTTTAAACTTTAAACATAATTTTATTGAATCCACTATTCACATAATTCTCCACATTCCTCCGTTTCATTCTTCTCATGTCTATCTAATATGACAGCGTTACATTTGATATTTGTTTCCAGAGCATTCGCTGCGTCTGCGCCAATCTGGGAGTTTGGGGATCTTGTTCCACTCGGAGGTTTTGCTGTGGTTACAACAAAATCCTACGCTTCTGCTAATCCTAATTGCCCAATAATCATCAGAAGATCTTGGTCTGTGATGGACCAGCTGGCATCATCAGGTGAGTGTCAGTTTCATTCTTCTGAAAATGGTCAGCCTAATTTCCTTTGTAGTGGAAGGGCGAGAGTTTTTGGCATCCGCTCTTGGATTATGTAATCCTGTGAAATCATCAGCTGAAGTGAAATCGTGGTTATCTTCCACATGGATCAACCTAGCGATGGCAAATTATCCGTACAAAGCTAATTTCTTGGAACCGTTGCCTGCTTGGCCTGTGAAGGTCTTACGAGAGGAATGAATTTGTTCAGGGACTCAAATCATTTATTTCAGGCCATTTGTTCTCATCTGAGTGATATTAATCTTGATCACAAGGAGTTAGTTCACGCTGTTCGCCATGCGGTTGATGTCTATTATAATTACACGGGATCTGCTTCCTGCTACAAGACTTCTGAATCCGCCACTGGAAATCTAGGTGATCAAGGATGGGATATTCAGGTGTGATGTTTGGTTATTTCATTATTTTGACTTACAGCAGATAGCATATTGAAATTTAGCATGCGTTTTCCAGTATCGCACAATGTATTTATTCATGTTTATGAAATTTCTTGATATTTCTTTGTAAAATATGTTTGTTTTTTTGTCATATGTAGTCATGCACGGAGATGGTGATGCCTATGAGTAATGACGGGGTCAATGACATGTTTGAACCATCTCCATGGAACATGACGGCAGTTACAGAAGATTGTCAAAAGAAATTCAAGCTCACTCCCCGTCCAGATTGGATTATCCGTCAGTATGGCGGCAGGAACATATCAGCTCACTCCAACATCATATTCAGGTAGGAATATTCAAAATTTCCTCTGATTGTGAAGCATTAGCATGTCTTAGGGCGAAAAATCAACCATTTGTGATTGCAAAATTTCATAGCTATCAATTATTGAAATGCTCCCACAGTTTTTGGTACATTGAAGTCCACTGTGACTCTTAATAACAATATTTGTGAAATTCACTTTAACTGAAACATTTCTTCTGCGCTTGAATTAATTTTTGTTTGCAGCAATGGTCTGCTTGACCCTTGGTCGGCTGGGGGCGTTATGCAATCCATTTCTGAGTCACTGGTTGCCATAGTGATAGCAGATGGGGCCCATCACGTAGATTTAAGGAGCAGCCATCCGGATGACCCTATTTCCGTCCAAATGGCTCGCAAAAAGGAGAAGGCCATAATTGCTCATTGGCTGGGATATCAACCCAAGTCCCTCAAAGCAACAGTTGGTCGCAATGTTTTATAGCCTGTGAGCTTTCTAAGCGTAATTTGTATCGTCCTCTATTTCAAATGTTTTGAATGGTTATTTAAACTGCTTTATTTCAAGCTTTTATGAAAGATGATTAAAAATATTTTGAATCACTTTCTTAGTGAATTCTATGGTAACTTAAAATGATGTAAAAGTGAATTCTATGGTAACTTAAAGCTGGACAAAAGCTGGTAAAATAAACACCAGTTTCTTTCAAAGTTATTTTTGTGAGTGAGAAAAAAATTGTACCAAATCTCAGGATAGGTGATTACAAATATTTTATTAATCACTAAAAAGATACTACAAAGAGAGAACACTGATTAAAAATGCATAAATGTCATGATAGATAAATTAATAATAAAAAATAATAGTGTAGCCACAGCAGACAAAAACAGTAATAGAAAAAAACTACATTTAATCTAGATGATGACATGAACATGTAAGGTTGATTCTAGGCGTGATCTACATTTGGCAGTGAGAGACCCAGCGTTTTATATGAGTTAATTAAGAGACTAGAATGAGACCGAAGATGAGAGATTCACTGAACTTATATGTTTGAGGTGAGGCTGTGATGAACAGGAGGCTGGAAACACCGGACGTGTTCAACTGGAAGATTGTCTGCGTCGCTCGGCTTCAAATACTTGTTAAGCACAGCGAAGATCTGATTATTCAGAATTTGGAATTTGCGAACACGATCCACCATGCGCTTCAAGGGCTGGAATATTCATGATGAGTTTATTCAATTTTGAAGGTGTTTGATCACTTACAATTCCTTTGCATGTTTCATCCTGTTGGTCGACGCGATTTACACGCAGAAGATGGTAGCTGAAATCGAGGGCTTCAAACCTGCGCTGCTGGTTAAGTAGGACGATCAGACAGCAGCCGGACCAGTTGAGACCCTCACCAAACAATTGCCTGGAAGGAGAGAGAGCAACACTTCATGACTTTGTTTGTTATAGCTTCACTCACTCAATGGTGAACTCATTTTCTCCGACCGGCATGCAGTAAACAAACTGAATGGCGCTCCACAGACGGTGGAACTCTGTGCACTCATCAATATTCATGACGCCGTTGGTCGGGGCGTCTCCGTGCCAGATGGGATCGTCCAGGTAAGATTTGATCCTTGTCAGGACGATTTCAAACATGGAGAGGCCGCAACACAAGCGCTCCCTGGTGAGAAGGTCTCCCTCAGCTGCAATGTCCGCTTGCTACGAGAAAGAGACGGAAATTAAGTTAATTAACCTTGTAGTTGGAAATATCATGTAAACAGTCGGAACTCGTTCATGTAATCTCACTAATCTAGCCTTATCTAATCATCTGGCCTCAGCACATGCATGAAAGAAATCTGAACGGAAGAAATGACGATCGCACCTTTGGGGTTCCCAGTCTTGAAATGACCGGAACGACCTGCAGTGCAGCGTATTTGGCCTCCAGTCGCTTCATGACCATCTTCAAGTCTTGTTCTCTCTCTTTCTTATTGTCTCCCTCTGCAAGGAAACACGACACAGATAACAGACATCTGCATTATATTTCAGCCAACTTTCTAAATAATCTTATTTGATTCATGAATAAATTCATAATCATCTACAGTGTAATCAATCCTAGAATGCATAAAATTAATGAGGCGTTAAAAGTTGAACAAACCTTTGAAAGGAATGAACGGTTTTGGAATAATGTTTTGAAATGGAGCGGCATGCTTCAGATCGCAAACCTCTTCTTGAGACTGAAAACAAAGTTAAAATCAAACTAAAATCCAAAAGCAAATATCAACAGAAAAATCAGAGAAGCAATATTGGTTTCATAAATTCTGAAACGCACCAGAGCTTGTTCAATGAGGAGGCAGAAGATGATAGCGTTGCCGACTTCTCTGAAAGTCTGGAAGACCTCAGTCCGCAAATCAGGGTACTGGATCATATCGTTGAGCTGAGCGTGGTAATAGCTGAGCACTCCTGTTAACCGTATGCTAATGAGATGGAGTTCAGAGTGACTGAAAGCGTACCTGAGGAACCGTAATCATAGCGCACCAGTTTGCAAGCCTTTGGCATGACTTTCATGAGGGTTTTTGAGTACTGCATCAGTGTCCCTTGGAGCTGCAATGAACACATTGAGGTCATCAATGAGGAATCGGTAGCTGATAATCTTTTTAGTGGTGCAATCAGCCTTAGCTGAATTCAGCCGATATCAGCCAAATTTAATCAGCACAGCTATTCCGTAATTAGTGAGCACCTTCAAGTCTTCAGGAATTGATCAAAATATTTTGCTCAATCTAAATTTCACATGAAGATCACAAATCATCCCAAGAAATGCAACTTCCAACTGTGTTGAAGGATTGTACAATTTGAAAGTGAACTCACTAAGCTCTTGACAATTTTAAGCAGTTCCTCTATAACCACAGCAATTCCCTGGTATCCTAGCAACCGTGTCATGACCCTAAAATGCGGAGCGCCAACGAAATGGCTGTAGAGGCTGTGAATTGCGTTGAAAGATGTGTTCAAAGCCTGAAAGACAACGGCAATATGAGCAGCGAAAATATTGAGGGATGAAACTCACCTTTGTTCCCCAGAGATACTGGTAAGAAGCACTCGGCTGCTTATCTCGCTGGATCTGCTGAGTAAACGAGATGGAAGTGCGCACAAACCTGGAAAATTAAATCCACAAATAAAAAAGAGGAAAAGTTTAGTCAACAAGGTCATCACCTGTTGGTGGCAGCGTTGTAGCAGTAATTTGGAAGGAAGTCGTAATTGAGTTCCCAGAAGATGTGAAGCGTGATGCGACCATACGGGGCGGAGACATTGTGATTAGCTTCACGGAACATTGCGTCAAAGTCGTTGATGGGGAGATACTTGGCCAACAGCTTATGGCACAAGCGATTACACTCAATCACACTATCCAATTCCTGTGCAGAGAATACACAAAACTATTTTGATCCTGTAGTAGACTAATTACTTACGACAATGCCCGTTATGTCTCCACTCTCAAATCGGCTGATGGCCACGTCAAATGACTTCTGCAGAGCAGCGTTGATCCTTTGTCCGATCAGCCGATTGAGGTCGATGGAGCGACCCAGGAGCTGAACGTGTCTCTGGCGTAGCAGCGTCTGATAGCGGTTGCCGCTGGGGTACGGGATCTTTGTGCCAAAGGTGGCACACTCGGCACGGAAACGTTTGTCAAGGAGAATGCTGTGAGTAAAGGAGTGAGAGAGGAAGACGGGAAGTCTTTGGCGTACCTTCCCGCCCAGTGCTTGTAATAGGAGAATATTTGGTCGCTGAGTTTGTAGACAAATTGATCGAAGCAGAGGTTGACCTCAGCCTCGACCTCATCAAACAAGAACTGCTTCTTAAAGTGGTGAAGCGCGTACTGAGCACTGTCGTTGTACAGGTCAAGCGGGTATAAGATGTATCTGAGGATTAACCG
The DNA here is from genome assembly GCA_000328365.1 of Capitella teleta. Taxonomy (NCBI): domain Eukaryota; kingdom Metazoa; phylum Annelida; class Polychaeta; family Capitellidae; genus Capitella; species Capitella teleta. The sequence goes on from KB302363.1 coordinate 226,579, forward strand.
ATCTTAGAAGATCTAGAGGTAGCACAGTAGAACTACTTACTCCATCATAGAGGCATCTCTGGTTTCCAAAATGTGATCAGTGAGAATCCAAGGCATCGACATGTCGATCGGGAACTGCGCAACGAATGATTCGTTAAGAAAGATCCTCGGTAATAATTTCCAAGAATGAAATAAATACCTGGATTTTCTTTCCCATTGTCATTTCCAGGAAGAACTCCCGGTACCATAGCTGAGACAGGTCACAACACTCCTGAAGTGTTTCTGTAAAAATACACATTAAAATCATCATGAAATTTATAAAATAAAAAATCCTCATTAATACTAAAATAACAAACACCTACCATTGAGGTTAAGTAGATAGCTCCAGTAGAAAGACGTCTTGTGAAACTGGTCAATTGACATGAGGTGTTGGACGTCAATATCCTTGCGTAACGTCTTCTTTCCTCCACTTTTATCCGCTATCAATGACTCCAACATCGTGCGCACCATGTACAACTGACACAGAATCGGTTTCACCCTCAATAATAAATCAACAATTCCGCTCACCTGTGTGCTAGAGGGACCGACGTTTCTGCGCGGAACTTTAATTTTCTGGCTGTGGAACGTGTCGTCGTCCTTTTTGCCTCGGAGCGCTGGGTCCTCCTGGGGTTCAACGCCCCGTAGCCAATCAGCGCAGGTCTCTCTCACGGACACTATGATGCTCCTGATCACCTCTCGCTTATTCTTGATGCTTTTGCGCAGGGGTTCGCGCAGTTGAACCTGAACAAAATCTTGGACTTCGGCGTAAACATGCGAGCGAATGGCGTCCATGAAGAAACTCTCCATGCGCAGCATCAGGAGTTGTAAGCCCTTGATCATGGCCAGCACCTCAACCAAACCAAACTTCTCGGCACTGCTGTAGTTGTAACGCGTCGACTGGAATCCCGAGGAAATTTCAAAAATCAGTAAAATCAAACTGATCACCAACCCTCTCGTATTCTTCCGCATTCGGAGGGCAATCAGGGTTCGCATGAGGATCAGTCGGATGAAGGAGTTTCCAAGAATACTGAAAGATAACAATAATTAAACGTACACATAATCGTCGCTGCACAATTTACCAGCTCCACGACGCGTGTCGTCCAAGCCCCCAGCAGCTGCAAACCTCGCAGAACCAAATCACAGATCTCGCGATTCTCAGCGTCGGTTCTCGGTCGTTCTCTCTGAGTGGTGATAACCTACAAAGAGTCGTGTCATCACAAATCAAATGACGCTATGAGGGCACTGACCTCGTTGTTGTGCCGTGCCAGCTCACTGATGAAGCGATCGTGCTCATCTTTCATGCTATCCACGTATTCCAGGAGATTCGCTTGAGAGCTGATTTGATTCGAGTTGCAGAGCGGCCATTTTGACGAGTCAAAATTTGGGCTTCGGCGAATGTAGTTGAACGGGGCGATTTGCATGTCTCCGAAAAGAGGCACCACTTCAACTTGCTAAAATGACCATGAATTCAAAATATCAACGAGGCATCAGAATAAAATATTCTAATCAAATACCTTGAAGATTTTGTCAATTTTGGCCAGATTAATTTTCCGGCGACCATCCAACTTGTTGATGTTTATTTCCTTTCCATCCATCAGGAAAAGTCCGAAACCCATGACCTTGAAGGCAAAAAAGTCAAATAATTCAGAAAGTAAAAAACCCATAACTGACTTTGACGAGCATGAGTTTCTCGCTGGGCAAGAGAAACATTTTATTCTCAAACATGTACACGGCCAGATTGATGACATCACAGAGCAGATCTTCATAGCCAGGAATCTGACCCAGCGTTTCTTTCAGAGTGTCACGAACTTTGTTTTGAGTCGCAAGGAACATGGAAAGATTCTGTGATTCCTGAAGCGTTTGTGGATCTGACATGACCTTCAAGAACTGCGCCGCTCTGGGAGGAGAGAAAAAAATGATAATCGTGAATCCGTGGATGAATTTTTCAGAGCTGTATCCTGTGTATTAAGACTTAAGAGTAAAGTGCTTACCTTCTGTATGCGGAATAATCATTCTTCACAGAAGATTTCATGTTTTTCAGTTCATCCAGAACGGCAAACATGTTAATGAACTTCCCCAGCGTCAGCAGATATGCCTCAGAGACGAAGTCGTTGCGTTTCTCCTTGTGGCACAGACGCTTGATTTCTCCGCTGAATCGCTCTATGGCCCCGCGTTGGAAATACATCAGACTCATCAACTTGTGAACCTGAGGCTTCAGAACTTCCACGGTTTTCTCGTAGATCTCAACACGATTGGGCTGCTCATTAGACTTGATCTGCATGATTTGAGAATAAACTTTGAGGGGTTGAGATGACCTTTTGACCTGACCTGAGGCAGCGCTCGAGAACAGCATCTCCAAGTGTACAGCATGATCGCATAATCGTGGCCCTCTTCCAGCAACTCATTCTGTCAAAGGAAACAAACATGGAATGACACTGTGTAGTAACAATGTGCTTTGAAAATTCTGTCTAAATCTTTTCCAGTTGTTAACTGTTAACTCAACATTTGCTCAACTCACCAGTTTTGCGTGCACGGTGGCCTCTTCAATGTAACGAGCAACGCCTGCAACAAAAGCTGCGCGATCTTCAAAGTTAGTGTCCATGTTTGCCTGGTAGTGGATGGAGAGGGGGGCGGCCTCAATGTGCGGCTGCTGGTCAGGCAACGGCAGCTCATCCAGGACGTCCACATTTTGCAGGGCATCCTGCAGAGTGATCTTCTCAGTGGAAGCCATCCCTCCTCTGTAAACATTCAATCATTGTTTGGAGAGCCAGGAGCATATTGTAAAACAGGAAATTTTAGCACCGCATTAAATTTTTTTTCTATATTCGCGGTCGCTTGTGACCGTGAAAATTAAATGCACACGAAATGTTTCTGGATGATCTTATACTATATAGCATTACAATTGACCACGAATAATTATAGCCACGACCCATAAAACTGCGAAATTTGCAGTCCGCAGAAATTTCCTATTCTATAGTAGTACAAAGAAGGCTATGGCAGGTTTGGTTGCAGAGAATGGTCGACCTAAAAATAGGTCCCTATTGTTGTTTGCCAATAGGGACAAAGGTCAAGTGAGCTCAGACGATTTAAATAGGTGCTGGGAAAGTGCTTGCTTCAAGTGCTCTGAAAGTGCTCCAAGTCGTTGAAAAAATTAAATAAAAAATACATCAATGCAATCCGGAATCATTTTTACTTCACTGAAACCATGATTCACAAGAGTGCCTGCCGAGAGCAAATGAAAACTTGATGTTGAAAATTGATGTTCAATAGAGCTGAGCGAATATCTGTATTCTTTATTCCGCGCTGACCACTCGCATTAAATTTTGGAAGTAACTAAAGTTACAGACCTGTAATTCCAAGTTACAGACCTCAAAATTAAGCCTAGGAAAGCATCTGTGTTAATTGTATGCATAATAAAATTACAATAACCAAGTCTCCACTCTAACTTTTGTGGGTGATCATTTGCACTAAAATCATTATAAGAAAACAAGACTACATTAACCCAATGACAATTTGGATCGTTATGATCTTCATGATGATGACGTCATTTCCCAGCATTTTTTCAGTGAGAAGAATTTGAGAATCACTACTTTTCTATGCTTTTTTAA
>KB302404.1:0-25825 GCA_000328365.1 Capitella teleta
CAACAAAGTTATAGGGATGTCACACACATAGGCCTAAAATGAGGATATTATTATTAGTTAATCAATTGTGCAGTTCTTTATAAATGCATATATACGGTCGATTGCGGGGGCACCAGTGTCGCATAAATATGCGGCATATATGAACTGCCGTACAAAGCTAGCTAGCCTATCCTTATGAAAAATCACCTTTCACCGGCAATAATATTACAGTTATATATGCACTGTATTTTTGTTATATTGTGTTCTATATGTTCTTTCTTCCACATTATTGTACACGAATTGTAATAAATAAATTATTATATTTATAATAGCCTACTAATTTTCACATAAATACATCACAAAACATGCATTATATCTATGTCGTAATAAACTAATTAAACCAATCAAATTTTTTTATGAAACTCACCTTGATTTAGTAGATAATCAGTATAAGGTTGAGCAGGTAGATCTCGATTGGTTCTTCTAAAATTAGGCGATTGCTTTCGTGACTTTCGTCTAACACTATGCGCGCGATGCAAAGAGAATTTGAAGAAAGAGTGAAGTTCGCGCGGCACGTGTTGCAGCAGCGCGCGCTTGGCTCTGATTGGCTGCTGGCTCTCAGCACGTTGTACGGCTGCCTCGCGCATGGTCTGAGAAGTGCTAAAACTGGTGGAGAGACGAGTACCCCAATTCTAGCTCAGTCTATGCGTCTTAAAGACATCTTGTGCCTGCTGGGTTACCTCATTTGCAGTGGACAAGTGGTAAGCATGTTTGTAACCGGTCTGTACGTGGATACTCCATCTTGCAAAAAATATTTTCATCATAAAATTCTAGACTTGAGAAGTCTTTTTGGTGGACCATACTTGTAAGTTAATTCCATAAAAGGTCTTATTTTACAACCTTCAAAATATCGAGCGATAATACATAAAAGAGGGCAACAGAGATCAGCCACCGTGTTCAAGCTACCTGTTCCAACCGAGGTGTCAAAAGACAAGTCATTCTGTCTCCCAACGAAAAACATCTGAAGAAGGGTGTTCCGGAGAGGGATCCATGTACATGTTGAAAATTTCTGCTTGTTAGAGTAACATATAATTGACTCGATGGCGTTGTCGTTAATAGTTCTACAAGATGTAAATCATCCTGTATCCTCGATTTGAGCTTAAATAACGTCGGGTTTAGGTCGCTAAAGCAAGAGATATGGAGATTAGTCTGTATAAAAATACACACATATTCGACATCGCTCGAAAAACGTAGTTTTTATGTGTGGCCTGTTGCCATGACAACCCTGCCATTGATTCAAGCGATTATTGCAGATTCCGGTTTTGGCAAACCAAAAACGTGTATTTTAAAATTCGTGCGAAACTGCGAGTTGCTCACTTATGCTATATGTAATGTCCTTTTTTTTACAATGGAGAGATAGGCCGATGTCTGATATGTGTGTATATACAGGCTAGTCTCTTTATCTATGCTTTTACCGGATTCTCTTTTGTCGTTTTGACCGAAATTTGGCTTAGAGTGAATTGTCACATTATTACACATTAGGCTCGGGAGCATTTGTAGGGATTGCACGATGTTGGGGTAAGCACGCACATAATTATCACATTGTCATGATCTGTGCTCTGTATCAGACTATGGAATATGCAATATACATATATACATATTTATGATTTCCATACACTAGTGGCATCGATAAAATTATAACTTCGCCGTAACATTGCATAATTTACTGACCTGGGTCTGAAGGTATTGGAGGAAGAAATTTAGAAGGAAAGACTTTCCCTTTCGGTAAGCTCCAGCCACGGAAACCAAGACCACGTGTCGATCCTTGACTTCTGGTTGGAGTAGAACGCTCTCAAGATTTTTGATGTTCAGATCGAATTTGTGGTCATCTTTCGACTCAATGATGGGCAGAGGTCTACCCTCTATCTTCTCTACTACAAATAAAAATTACACAAAAGTTAATGACGAGTGAGTGAGTGAGTGAATGATGGGGTTTTACGGCTCCACCCAACCCATTCGGGTGATACGAGCGCCAGAACAGAAGGCCCGGGACCGGGGTTTCCCCTTACTCTTATTGATCAATCCCAAAAGTTCTTTATCCTGCATACCACCATAGACAGTAGTACACAGCGCCCGGCCTTGTTACGCAGTTGGACAGCACTGCAGAGTCACCGAGGAATTACAATTATAACGAATTACAATTATAATTCACAATCATAACGCCCGTGGCCTGATCGGGTCTCGAACCCGGGACCTCGACCCCCACTGTCGGCATAGGATTGCAGACAGCGGTTTAACCCACTGTGCTATTCGGTGCCCCTCAAAACTTAATGATAAAATGATTTGAACACGTGAGATACACTAAATTAAAGCAGCACTTTTATTAATTATATCACGCATTAACATTCTTTGATCACCAGTCGCATTGACTTTTGTAATTCACTTTATTATGGTGTGAATGAAGATATTATTCGAAAAATGTTCATGTGCAAGACTTTCAATAATACTTCTCGCTTCGAATATATTACACCATATTCATGTGCATCAAATATCATCCCAGAGACCGCTTCTATGGCGACTGGGATTATTCCGGACACTAACAAGTGGACGGAGGTCGTAAAGAAGAAACGAGTGGCCATAGAGAACAGGAAGAAAGTACGCGCAATCGCAAAAGGAATGCCTAAGGGGCTCGGGACGGCATCTGCCTCCGGATTTCTCCGAGGCAGTGAGCCCGTGAAGCATCTGTTTGTAAACAGAGCTGATCATGGCACTTCCCCGGACATGATGAAGAAGTACCTGAATTCGAAGGGCGTATCTGCGCTCTTTGCCCATGCCACCTCCAAACCTGATTGGACCAGAGGCTCGTTTAAGGTTGCTATAGCAGCCAAGGACGCCGAAAAGGTCATGTGCTCTGACTTCTGGCCAGCGCCCATTGTCTGTCGGGAATGGGTGCCGACATTGAAGAAAATGACCAACAAGGCACGCGGGGGTGCAACCGCACCAGTGGCGGCGAAAGACGACGATGGCGTCGCTGGTGACGACGCATGCGAGGACCGACTGGATGACGAATCAACCGAACATGGCGGAACGCACTGACAATGGTTCTCTCGTGATTGGAACTCACAACTCCAGAGGCTACGCACCTGATAGAGTATATTACGTGAAGCACCTTCTATCTCTCTGCCATGAACTTTTCATTCAAGAGCACTGGCTCTTTGAGTCTGATCTCGCCCGCCTATGTAACGGTTTGTCTGACGTTTCTTTTGTTGGCGTATCTGGTATGAATCAAAATGAACTGATATTGGGTCACCCATACGGAGGCACTGCTATCCTGTATCGGAATGACATGGACTGTCGATTCAAAAGCATTGAATGTAATAACATAAGAATTTGTGCGTGTATTTTTACCTTGGTCCAATGTGAGTTATTTGCAAGAAATACAAAGAACTCTACTCGTGCGTGTCGTATAATGCTACTGAAATGCATGCCTTTGCGGCCACGGTCGAGCAGAAGGTCAGCACCATATATGCTGTCAAGGTGGCTGCTATGATGGTCATGTGACTAGTACTGGGGATGTACGTTTAGCTCTGTCCAAGGTAAAAATGTGGAAAGTGAGATCCCATGGCCGAATTGTCCTCTGACCATTTCAAAAATGCTCTGCCCAAACTCTGTGTCCATATGTCGCTCCTGCTCACCTGCTGCGACATGCGGAGGCACCGAACGGACTGCTTCACTCGCTTTTAAGGCCCATTCATAAAAAAATAGGAAAAAATCACTGCAAGATAGCTCAAACTATCGATCTATCGCCATAAGCAGTGTGCTGTTGAAACTCCTTGAAAATATTATACTTGTCAAGCATAGTGAGAAGTTAGCTTCCAGCGATATGCAATTTGGTTTTAAGGCAAAGCATAGTACTGCACAATGCACCTTTGTTCTAAATGGAGTTTTGGATTACTACTCTCGTGGTGGGTACGACGTGTTTGTTGCCCTATTGGCTGCCTCACGAGCATTTGATAGGGTGCATTATATCCGCATGTACAACTTCTTGTCTAGCCGTGGTTTGTGTGCATTACTGATTAAATTCTTGCTTTTTATGTACACTCATCAATCGCTGTCAGTTAAGTGGCAAGGATGCACTTCTCATTTCCTTCAATGCAGAAATGGTATAAAACAGGGGGCTGTATTAAGTTTAATCTGATTTAGTGTGTACATGGATTGCCTTTTCCTTTTAGATCGTCTCGCTAGTAGTAGACTAGGGTGCTATGTAGGCCATATGTTCATGGGTGCTGTATCTTATGCCGATGATCTGTCCATCATGGCTCCTAATCGTTCAGCATGCCAAAAGATGCTGTCGCTATGTGTTGCCTTTGCTGTTGAGTTCGATGTTCTGTTCAATAGTTCTAAAAGTAATGTTGTTGTCTTTAAACAAACGATGCAGGTTCTCCCTCCCAGTCTCATTCTTGCGGGTAAGGATATTTCATATTCTGATAATGGGTTGCATCTTGGTTGCATCTTGGTTTATAATGTAGACCGAGGATATTTAGTACCCAAAACCCGAACTCGAGAAATTATAATCATTAATGAAAAGTAAAGATTAAAACATTAAATTTTTCAATATGTCGTTCTCTTCAACACATAAGTATATACTAGTATACAAGTGTCTGCGTAAAAAAGGGAATTGTTATGCCCCATTCTTATATATACCGAATATATTGTTAAAGGTTACGCGTTCCACTGACTTGGAGTGGAGACATATAATTAATTAGTAAGGTGCGTAATTAATTAGAAAGGTACAAATGACATTATGTGTTGTGTAAGCTATTTGTTTTTAAGGCATTGTAATATTGAGCATTAGCATTTATATGAAAATAATTACCCGTACAGGCATTAATAATTAAATCAAATATTTAATGCATAATAAATAATAAAAATGCATTAAATAATTCAAGTTTTCTGTTCTTTAAAGTGGTTACTAGTATTTGTTGTTCCAAATTTGTCTTCAGCACATCAACTCCTATAGATGTTTTGCAAGGCTCTGGTCGTCTCGTGGCTCCAAATCCTTCTTCAAAAAATCACTAATTAGTTTGCCTAAAAGCTGTGGGTTCATATCAATACTCAAAATTCCTACTTTGCTCTGATATTATCAGGCAAATTATTGCCTTGATCAATGCTACAAGCCATTTGTTGATGACAAACAGACAGAATGGACAGACAGACTGACAAAACATTTATTGTGGTAAAATAGCAAAAAAAGTAAACAGTGAATAGATAACTTAGGAGACTGGCGTAATATGGCCTTTCGACCGCTGGCACGCCAGTCACCTGAAAGAAATAGAAAAAAAAAAAGAGAAAAAAAGGAAAACAAATCCCCAAAACAAGAAAAACCAGGCAAAAAGAGAACTGAAACAAATAACCAAAATGAACAAATGAAAAACGAAAAATAGAAAAATTGTGACGATAAAGTAAGAAAATTCATATAATGAAATAATTATAACATAATTAATATGTCAAATGAATCATAATAAAAGAAACATAATGCAATCGGAAATTTGCTTCTCACTTTTAATCTGGGGGCACTGAATAGCTCAGTGGATTAAACCGGCTGACTGCAATCGTATGCAGACCATGGGGGTCGAGGTCCCAGGTTCGAGACCCGATCAGGCCACGGGCGTTATGAATGTGAATTATAATTGTAATCCGTTATAATTGTGATTCTTTGGTGACTCTGCAGTGCTGCCCAACTGCGTACCAAGGCCAGGCGCTGTGTACTACTGTCTATGGTGGTATGCAGGATAAAGAACCCTTGGGATTTATCGATAAGAGTATGGGGAAACCTCGGTCCGGGGCCTTCTGTTCTGGCACCCTTATCATCCGATTGGTTTGGTTGGAGCCGTAAAATCTCGTCATGTATCTCATGAAAACGTTCCTGATAATGTTTTAAAAAGTCGAATAATTTTGTAATTATCAACCATATTGATTTGGGATTTTCACGATGTATTTGTCTTTATATCTTGTAAATTCCAAAGCTCTCGCTTTCTGTTGTGAAAAGATACAGCCATGTTAACAGTCATTTTTTGGCGGGGTATAGGAAAAACCCATGTTAAACGCGGACTGGCGCTCGAACTAACCGTCCCTAAATCGCAAAATGCGCTCGCGAGGCGAAAGACATCGCCCCCATAGGCTTTTGCCCACGTGTCCTCTCTCATTATATTTCCTCTATGCTTAAATCCTGCTTACCTCCTCGGACCACATAAGCCGCCAGGCTTCAGGATTCCGAGGTTAAATAGCCCACCCCCCCCCCCAAAAAAAAAAAAAAACAAAAAAAAAAACCAGCACATAACTCATGCATAATTAACATTCACTCTGCGTTAAAAAAAAATCTACCAAGTCCTCTTCAATTGCCCTGGAAGCCGTGCTGACTCCAAAGAAGACAAGAAGCAAAAGAGACCTCAAAGCCTTCAAATATATTTGCAACTTCATCAACATAGATGTAGCGAATCCACCAAAACTCTTCGGTCTCTGGAAGAGAAAGTGCTAGACCCTTGAAAGTATTCCAAACACTTCCACCAAAATAAAAATCTTAAAAAAAGGATGTGAAGCACGCTTCTACTTTCCGCGTTATATCTATCGCCCCTGACTAGCATACACCCAAGCAACAAATGGGGCCGATTCCCGAAAGAAACTTAAGTGGTAAAACTAAGTTCGGGAGGAGTTAACTTGACTAAAACGATTCCAGAAACAAACTTGTGTCCTCTAGACCCTGCAAAACTGAAGTGACCTCTCCACCTGACTTAAATCAAACTTAGCAAATTCAAGATGGCGCCGATCAGAAGACGCCGCGTTAATGCTATGGATTAATGCTGGCGATCTCCTCCCACGCTTGTCTTTTGGTTTGTTTTGTTATTTTGTTAGAAAATTTTCCATCTATATTTTTTTTCTCACCACCTCCATTAACGCCTCCTCTTCTTCCCTCGACCAGTTGCTTGATCTCCTCTTTTTCATGTTCATACTTTGACTCATGACTGACGAAAGTGACGATGCAACAGCGAAAATGAAAGTCGTCTGCCTTTGGTTTGGCACATTGGCGCGAAAACGTTATGACTGTAAAGCGGAAAAAAAACACTTGTTGCGTTATGATTAAGTTATAATTCATAAAAGTCATGTTGCAAGGTACGTTTACCTCTGATCAAATTTTCCGCTATGTCGTATACATTCCTTGGCAGATAGCCAAATCCGATTTACGCTACTTAAGTTAAGTTCAGCAAAAATGCGTTTGTGGAATCGACTTAGCTTGAAAACATACCTTAACGTCTGGAGGACTTAACTTAAGTCCTAAAATTAAGTTTCTTTCTGGAATCGGCCCCTGGGCATTTCCATCGACAACCAATTGACGTTCTATCCCCAACATTTCATCCAAATTAAGCTTCTCGTACCTCACCTCAGGTAGTATAATCCAAAACTTAAAACACCTTGATCTCGACTGTTTCCTGCTGCTGTGTAAAACCAAAGTCCGGCCACTCCTTCAATACTAATCCCCTGTATGGAGTCTCTCATGCAAGAAAGGTATCACAAGGTTAGAACCCGTTCAATCGAGAGCCACCAAACAGACGAAATATTGTAACATTCCATATCCATTACGTGCCATCCCGTCCCTTGAATACAGAAGACTCCGAGCTGATCAACCCTCTCCTGATTCTTCCCCCGCCTCTTACTTCCAATACCCGAGATCACTCCTTCAAACTTTCGAAAGAGAGACCAGGAACTTCAATATACTCCAATTGTCTTCGTTATAGGATCATCGATGCATGGAATTCCCTCCCGGTGCATGTTGTCACCCCACCATCCATCAACACTTTCAACACTCACCTTAACAAACGTACCCTTTAAAATTTACCTCAACCGCCAACAAAATTAACATACCATAACCTCAAGTTCCCAGTTACCCTACAGTATAACCCACCACTCACTAAAATATTACCTTATCTCACTGTAATAAGGGTCAATATATGCCAAGGTGTGCCTGTGCTGTTAAATAGATGGCACGATACCAAGGCGTTTGTGGTCCCGATACATCAGCATCAATTCTGCAAGCTCTGTGTCCGCTTTTTTTTTCTCTCTCTCTCATTGATTTGCTGTTTGCCTAAATGTCCCTGTCCCGATTGCGTTATTCTTGGAAATAAAATTCTGCGGTCGCCTTCCGTTTAATGTTGCCAAACTGCCAGAAAACTAAGACATGTGTGCATTGAACTGCTGTTTATGACACTTTGGTTATGAGTGTTTACTAGCACAGGGTATTCAAATATAATATAAATACTTTACAAAGAAAAGGGAAGATTCGGACACACTGTACATGGATGGCAGGACAGTTAGGCACTTCGCGAATTGGAGAAAAACCCGGCCCGGACTTCTTTTCTAAAGCGTGTAGCAAATTAAGAGGAACTACAAGCCTATCATAACTATAAGCCTAGTTGCTAATGGCAACTAGGTAACACTGAGAACACCACATTTTTAATTACAACCGACGAGCATTGCAACGCAAGGACAAACATAGCCTACCTGATGTAGCCATCGCATATACAAGTTAATTCATTGAAATAGCTGTGATGTGGTCGACTCTTCCTATAGCTTTGAAGTGGAATGCATCACCAGGTCTCCAGGTAACCCATTGATGACCGAAACTGAAGTGTTTTTCTAGCTTTCGATCGTGGAACTTTCGGTTTCACTGCAGAAAAGATCGAGGGGCGGGTGTGGTCCTTCTTATAATCAATATATACCAGTCAGTAAGGGTTCGACCTAGACAAAATCCAACGCCTTAAACAGAACAGGGATTGTCGTCGTCCCAGATTAAACAGGTAGCTCCACCATCATTTGATTCCAACCGTTTACCACCACCATATTAATTACATAACGCCTCATATTTCGAATCCAGTTATTCCAACATCTGTGCGTGCACGCGACGCAGTGTAAACGACGTCCAAATGCGAATTCATAAATAATCATGAGCTCATCGTGACGTCATGGGTGGCACGCGAATTAATCTCTCACAGCGACAGTCAGAGAAGTGACAGCATTTGCGACTTTGCAATCAGAGCTGCCGCGGAGAAGGGAGTCAGAGTGAGGCACGCGCAGCATCGGCAGCAACGAAATGCAAGTAGTCAAATACGTGGAAATCATCGAAATGTTTTGAAGAATTCGCTAAAGAAAAGTGGTTTCTGATAGAATTATATAGAACATAGAAAATCCAGTGATATATTCTTTATTATACCACTCAGTGAGTCTGCCAGCCAATCAGCTTTGTGTATTTGCGTGATTTATTCGTGTATAAACAACGCGTATAAATAAACAAATAGCATATATCACTTTCGCGATTCACCCAATGTTAAAGTCTCAAAATGCAATTTGATAATGCCTCCGCTCATTAGACGTTATGATCGCATATGCGTTAAAATAAGCCACGCGGAAGAATAGCGCAAAGCTCATCTGCACGATGGCGTCGTCTCGATTTTCAGTCGGCAATTATGCGTAGAATTTGGTGTTAATACCAAATGTCAGAGAACCTTTAGGCTTTAATTCATATATGTTGTGAAAATCTGCAATAAATGTACGAAGTGGGGGATGAACATTGGGATAAATAAAATCTTGTCATGTCAGCTTGACTCAAAAGGTCAAAGGTCATCAAGTCGAGGGTCTGACAAGTGCCGTATATTTATCAATTTTAAAGGGATGGGGAACTGAATTTTAAGTGACGTTCTATTGACTCATAGTACCAATTGATAGCATTCCGTGCCAAGAACACCATGCCTGGATGCAAGCGTAAGGAAATAATGCATTCCGAATATCGGGGTTAGCATTGCGCCTATGGGAGAATGGCTTCCATTACGAAGTATAGGAGGCAAACGTCAGCTTGTAACCGTGGTTAGGGTTACCCTTCAGGTGTATATAGTAATATAACCTGGTTAATCAATGTCTAGCGGGCCGTGAACATAGAGACGGATTGGCGATGGTATTTTGCTCGTCTTTATTCTGCCACTTCGCGAACACAACTGGGCCGAGTTCAGAAGGGACTGGAGATTATATTAGTACAACATGGAATCTAAGGAATGCCCACCAAAGCAGTGTCCGAGCTGCCGGTGCCTGGCTCACAGCGGTGACTAACGACTAAGGTGCTAATTGATACTTTCAAGATGATCATGCGTACTGCTCCAAGCTGATGGCTTGCCGTGATTGGTCCCCCTCATTGGTTGCCCTCATGAAGCTATCAATTTCAACCAATCAGAGCAATTCATCTTCGCCATAAAAGAACATCTTTTTTGTTTACGAAACAAAAGCGTCAGTATTGCGCATGCGTGGTGCACACATGCGTGGTGCACTCTAGCTGACCTTTTTACTGTTTCAGGATGAGAAACCATGGTAGGTGTCCTAGAAAATTGCTTGTTAAAATAAGAAAAATAGCGAAAAATATTTTTTTTTTGCGCCTGACTGGTGGCAAAATGATTATTCTATCTATTTCCGAAAATAAAATAAAAAAATATCCAGGGGTTTAGTCGCAGGACACGCTGATATGACGAAACCCATTGTAAAAGATGGGGAACTCGGTGTTTCATCACAGCTCCTGACGTCACGCCTAATTAGCAATATATCTCCCGCGAAATTGTTAGCGATGATATTCCTTGTGTGGGCCAGGCATAGGAATCATTTATGGTGCATCAAATAACGACTCAAAGTCCATTTTCAACCAGTTCTCCCTCCCTTTAAAGGATTAACAGAGATCGGAAACCAAATATTACCGTGTATATTGATTTATCCAAATTTGACACATGTCATGTATTGCTTCATTCGAGTAAATCAAAATGAAAATGATATAAAACTTCAGCGTTCACAAAATCCAGCTTTGCTTCTGCGGAAAACAGGCCAAATATGAACTACTCATTTATGATGGCGCATAATAAAGTTGGCGATAAAAATTCATTATGACGACGACCTTGTTACACAGAGTGAGCCAAAATTTTATTATAATTATAATATTGTTATATTACATTGTTATTCTGCGCCCATTTATGCAAAGATCTCAGGTAAGAAGCATATTTAAAATGAGGGAGGAACATTTAAATGCGAGTGGTGAGTGTTTGCGACGAGAGGAAAATCAGATGAGCCCCTAAATGAGCATTGATGAATGTCATCTCTTGTAAGATGCTTTAATACAAACTCTGTTTGATTTTGATTTTATAAGATGAACATTAGTGCTACTGTCACAACTATAGCACTCTAAAACAAAATGATAGAACGAAAGTGCTGTCTTAATTATGCGTTTAATGAAGCCTATCCATGGTTCAGGGCCTTTTTGTCGCCAAAAGTAAAAATATCACAGAATGGTGAGTGCACTCTATTAATTGAGATACATCGGCAAAAGTGTTGATGAACTTGAAATAAAAATGACAGGAATAGCAGCAAAGCATGCCAGACTAACCTTATCAAGTATTTATTTTTCTTATCTTTGTGTAATTTTACACTGTAATCTCTTTCTCAGAAATGCATAGCACCATTGGAACGCATTAGGATCTTTAACATGGAATAGATAAACTACTTTTGGCCCACTCTGTATTTTAGAATAAAAAAAATAAAAAAACCCAAAAAAAACCCAAAAAACCCCCAAAAAAACATTGGCTTATTTCGCTAATTCGAAGATAGCCGAGCAATTTAGGAGCATATTGCCGCTGAAGCAAGCATAACATTGAACATCAACCATGTATGATTGCTCTTGTGTTTTTGAATTCACGTTTGTTTTTGTTTGTGTTTGTTATTTTCAATTCTTTGATATTTTCTCATGAAAATAAAACATAGTTTTTGACTGAACTTGAAAATATGGTTGACATTGAACGTGCCAAAAACCACAGTGGTAATGAAACAAAAACAATCCGAGTGAAATTATGTTAAAAGCGATATAATTATAACTGGATAATGCAGCTTCACTCTATTGTGACTCGATCTGTTTCCTTTTTTTCATAATCATAACGCTTTTATCACCCCTTGCATTATGATTGCATAAATAATGATTATCCTGGTGCGTAAGAATAGACGGTGACAACATCATCAAAGAGGCAGTTTACCGAAGTAAATTCTTTGTTTTCCAAGGTAATTTTCGTGGTATCATCGGGTTAAGTCACTTGGAAGTCGATGATTATGCTAGGATTGATAATTTTCTCATGAATGTGGAGCCAAATAACCGAACTCGACTTCGTCTCGTCGCTTATTTGGCTCCACATTCATTTGAACATGACCAATCCTAGCATAATCACCTCCATCCCGTGACTTATCCCTTAATTAACCTTATCTCACTGTAATAAGGGTCATTATAAGCCAAGGTCTGCCTGTGCTGTTAAATAGATGGCACAATACCAAGGTACGTGTACCTCTCATCGATTTGCTGTTTGCCTAAATGTCACTGTTCTGATCGCATCAAATTAAGAGGAACTACAAGCCTATCATAACTATAAGCCTATAACTACAAGCCTAGTTGCTAATGGCAACTAGGTAACACTGAGAACACCACATTTTTAATTACAACCGACGAGCATTGCAACGCAAGGACAAACATAGCCTACCTGATGTAGCCATCGCATATACAAGTTAATTCATTGAAATAGCTGTGATGTGGTCGACTCTTCCTGTAGCTTTGAAGTGGAATGTATCACCAGGTCTCCAGGTAACCCATTGATGACCGAAACTGAAGTGTTTTTCAAGCTTTCGATCGTGGAACTTTCGGTTTCACTGCAGAAAAGATCGAGGGGCGGGTGTGGTCCTTCTTATAATCAATATATACCAGTCAATAAGGGTTCGACCTAGACAAAATTCAACGCCTTAAACAGAACAGGGATTGTCGTCGTCCCAGATTAAACAAGTACCATCACCATCATTTGATTCCAACTTTTTACCACCAACATATTACATAACGCCTCAGATTTCGAATTCCGTTATTCCAACATTTGTGCGTGCACGCGACGCAGTGTAAACGACGTCCAAATGCGAATTCATAAATAATCATGAGCTCATCGTGATGTCATGGGTGGCACGCGAATAACTACACATATTTGACTCTGGTGTCAGCAATAGCGAAGGAGAGAGAACTCAGAGAAGTGACAGTGTTGGCGATCAGAGCTGCCGCGGAGCAGAGAGTCAGAGCGAGGCACGCGCAGCATCGGCAGCAACGAAATGATCAAATATGTGGAAATCATCAAAATAGTTTGAAGAATTCGCTAAAGAAAAGTGTTTTTTGATAGAATTATATAAAACGTAGAAAATCCAGTGACATATTCAGAGAGTCATATCAAAATTTTGTTTCACACTGCCGAATTCCAAATGTTAGGGCCATTGTGCTGAATTGAATGAAATGAGTATGTCAAGCGCAACCTGGGCAGCGAATACCAAGTGCTCTGTCCGGTGGCAACTGTTATAGTCCAATAACACTAAGGCAATGGTTGACGTTATGCCAGGTTTAATCAGACTATAGATTTCAAATAACATTGTGCTTATATACATTTGCGTGATGGAATGAACATGCATGTTGATATATATAGATGAGTTAAAATTGAGATGAGTGAATAGAACGAGATGTCCTTTAACTGTAACATCTCCCATATTTTAATAAATTAACTTTTATACAAATAATATAACCAACAGGATTGAGTATTCAAAGTTGTAGCCTGTCTGGCTTCCGGCTCACTCTGCCACTGCGAGTCATGTACGGTTGAGTTTGTTGAGGGGACTCGCTGACAACTGGTGGAGCAACAGCTGCAGTCATCTCGGTAGCTTTGTAGCTGCAGGAGTATCTTGCTTTTGAGCTGCAGGGCGGACATGGCGACTTGTTCTTTGATACCGAGCACCATCTTCCTTCTCTACGATGTACGATCGCGGCTGATCCGTAACCTGCACCACTGTTGCTTCCTCCCATCTTGGTCGGTTTGGATCCTTCTGGAACCATACTTTTTGCATCTCTTGCAAATCCGATCGGTTCTTGGCTTGTTCATTGCATTTGTCAATGACTTGTTGTCTGTTGTTTAACAGTCTTTCGCGCGAATACTCTTGACAGCTGCTTAGACGCTCTTTCATCGGTATGAGAGCTTGATACCTCCGTCCATTTAGGAGTTCTGAGGGACTGGCAACACCTGCTTTGAAAGGTGTGGTTCGGTAAATCAGCATGGCAAGTTGTGGATCCGTTCCAGAATCACGCGCCCTGGTTAAAATACCTTTTACAGTCTTTACCATGGCCTCGATGAAGCCATTACTTTGCGGGTATCTTGGTGAAGAATGTCTTGTGTTTATTTCGTAACTGTTGGTAAATTCTTGGAACTCTTGACTTGTGAACTGGGGTCCTTGGTCTGTCATGGTTTGCTGAGGAACACCATACTCTCCAAATACAGTCTTCAGAACAGCAATTGTCTTTGTTGTTGTTGTGACTGTCATCCCTCTGATTACTGGAAACTTCGAAAAGACATCGGCAATTACTAAGTATTGACTGCCGTTCCACTCAAAGAAGTCAATGCCGACTATTTCCCAAGGCCGTGCTGGCATCTCATGAGGAATCATCGGCTCTCTCTGTAGGGCTGGTCTATCAGCTTAGCAGGTTGTACATCCGCTGACAACTGCTCTGATGTCGTTGGTTAGGTTTGGCCAGAAGACTAGCTGTCGTGCTCTCAAAAGGGTCTTTTCTTCACCGAGGTGACCAACGTGTAGATCCTTGGTGTAACTGACTCGTTCTGCTTCTGAAATTACAAGCTTGTCTCCTTTGAAGATGATTCCATCTTCAATGCTGAGCTCGCTCTTGTAATTCCAATAATCGAAAGCTAGTGGATCACTGAGGTGTCAGTGAGTTGGCCAAACATGGACAATGTTTGGTGACAGCTGGTTCATGATGCTGTCTGATGCAGTGGCTTTGCGTAGCCTTTCTAGTCGGGACTCCGAGGCATTTAATGGTACTGGTGATGGTGTGTACTGGAATGACAGTATCGGGTTCAACAATCTGTTCAGTTGACGCTGTTAACCAACTGAGAGCATCAGCAATGACATTGTTTTTGCCTTTGAGGTATTCCATCTGGACATCATACTCGTGAAGCTTGAGCAGTAGATGCTGCTGTGGGATGGAGGACAGGTGTACTTGTCTGTTGAACATCGCTAGCAATGGTTTGTGATCAGTCTGGACGAGAACCTTCCCACCGTGGATGAAGTGGTGCATTCTGCGGAGAGCAAACACTATTGCAGCGAGCTCTTTCTCAATAGTAGAGTAGTTCTGCTCTGCTGGAAGCAAACCACGTCCCGCAAATATGACAGGTTTGTCATTCTGTAGAAGGACAGCTCCGAATCCCTTGTTGCTTGCGTCTGTCTGTATGACGTGATTGGCCTGGACATCGTAGAATTCCAATACTGGGGCTGATGTGATCACCTTCTTTATAGCCTGGAAGGCCTCATCTTGACTGGATTCCCAGGAAAATGTAGCATTTTTCTGCATCAGATCATTGAATGGCTTGGTAAGATGGGTCAGCTGATAACTGTGCCGCTTTAAGTAGTTCACCAGACCGAGGTAGGATTCCAATTCTTGCTTGTTAGATGGAGTGTTCATCTCTTGTATGGCTCTAACTTTATCAGGGTCGATCTTGATTCTTTCTGGGGTGAGTACTTGGTCAAAGAATTTGCATCTAGTCGTTCGGAACTGTAGCTTCTTTTCGTTGAACTTTAGGTTGTTTAGTCGAGCCAGATGCAAGAGATGGAGGAGATTTAAGTCATGCTCTTGGAGAGTCTTCCTAGTTATCAGACAATCATCTGCAATGCCAGTCACTCCAGGAGAATTTATCAGAATAGAGTCGAGCCGTTCCTGAAAGACATCAGAGGAGACCTTTAATCCGAAAGGAAGTCTTAAAAATCGATATTTCCCCCAGGGTGTGTTGAACGTCGTCAGGAAACTACTTTTTTCGTTCAGCTTGACCTGCCAATAACCAGACTTGGCGTCCATCAGGGTAAAGTGCTTGGCACCGTGTAACTCAGCGCTAATCTCGTCGATAGACCTCATATGGTACTGATTTCTCTCTATGGCTTTGTTGATGTCGCTGGGGTCAAGGCATAGGCGATGGATCCATCTGGTTTGTCCACGCTGACTGCAGAGTTGACCCATTCACTGTGTTGCTTTACTGGCACGATGACTTTCTCACTAGGCGCTCAATTTCAGCTTTGTAAGCCAGCTTCTTCTTTTCAGGGACTCTCCTTGGAGCATGTTGCACTGGTTCAGCATCAGGCTTCAATTTCACAATGTACTCCCCGCCAGGAAGCTCACCCATTCCTGAAAATGCATCTTTGAATTCTTTCAGTACATATTCTTGAGTAATCGGAAGCTGGTGGTTTCTGCCTTTAATCGTCACGCTGTTTGTAGACTGCTTCTGGATGGTGGGTTTCTTGATTGAAACATATTCGACAGATGAACCGGTTCTTAAGGCATATATCTTTTCTACTGCTGGTAGAGATGACAGATCGGGTCGCTTCACAGGTGGAAATCTGATATAGCCCATCTCTTTAGAGAGATGTCGTCCAATGATGGGGTGCTTGCGAACATCACACACTTGAAATCGTCTTGATAGCGTTTGGTTGCCGATGCGTAATCTTAGCAATGTGGAGCCAATTGTTTTGACGGAATGGTCTCCATAAGCTTTGATTTTCACAGTGGCTGGTTCCATGCGAACGCCGGTTCCGATCGTCTTCTTATATAGATACAATGGTATCGTATTGCAACCTGCGCCAGAGTCGATCTCTGCTTCAACCAAATGAACAGTGGAGCTGTCTGGAGTGCTGAACCACATGGGGCGGAGATGTGGAGCTTTTGGATCTGAGAATGTGCTGAGGGTATGGAAACTGACAGACTCTTGGTCTCCAGCATAATCATCATCATCATCGGGTGTTTCGTGATGCTTGTCCTCTATTTCGTGGACCTTAGTTTTGCTGAATGAAGGGTGATTCCTACTGCTGGCTCTGTACACTTTCTTCCAGTGTCCGATTTTGCCGCAATTGTTGCATGTTGACCGATTAGCAGGACACTCGTTTCCAGAGCATCTAACTTGTTTGCCGCACCACCCGCATCCCTTCTGTTGAATAGAGGCTCTCGGGTGATGATTCTGTGATCGGATCCTGTTGATTGCTGTAGATGACATAGGAGGAAAACCCTTTGTCAGAGCATTCTCCGGTAACACTTGTTGAGCCGTCATCGAAAGATCTTCCGCCATCAGATTGCGTGCTTGGATGTTTGAGGCAATATCCATGACTGCTTTGCTTGTCAGTTTGCCTACATCCACCTTCAAGCATTCCTTGTAGATTTCTTTGGAAGAGAGACCATTGAGAAGAACATTCCGTAATGTTTTATCGAGAGGATCTTTGTCCATGTTCATAGCGCAAACTAGATCTCTTGCTTGTTTGTAGAATTCAGTCAGGGTAAGATCGCCTTGTCGTAGATAGAAGTATTTATAGCTCG
Organism: Capitella teleta; assembly: GCA_000328365.1. Classification (NCBI taxonomy): domain Eukaryota; kingdom Metazoa; phylum Annelida; class Polychaeta; family Capitellidae; genus Capitella; species Capitella teleta. The sequence continues at coordinate 17,486 of KB302404.1, forward strand.
CAGAAATTTCTTCATTCGTGGGCTTTACTTGTTTCTCTAAGGCGATTATGATATTCTTTAGTTTCTTGATCTAATTTAATTTCTTGTAGAATGGCTTTGCCTCGCTCACCCGAACAGACTTTGATGAAATTGCAGATGTACTTGGGGCTTTTCTCGTCGCCTTCGAAAAGGAGGATTTCGTCCTCCATTGCTTCTTTCCATCTTGCGAATCGTTGAGGTAGCTTCGTGTCCGGTGTCCAATCGAGGCTTGGCCGGTACTGCCGTTGCTGGTTTGTCATGATCCCACCGCTGACACCATGTTATAGTCCAATAACACTAAGGCAATGGTTGACGTTATGCCAGGTTTAATCAGACTATAGATTTCAAATAACATTGTGCTTATATACATTTGCGTGATGGAATGAACATACATGTTGATATATATAGATGAGTTAAAATTGAGTTGAGTGAATAGAACGAGATGTCCTTTGACTGTAACAGCAACGTTGTAGAAACGATCGTTTTATCGTGAAATAATTCTGGAAAGGAGACGGAAGACGATTGCTATGATGTTTATAGAGGATCATCAGTGTTTTGTAATGAGTAAATTTTGTTAAGTTTGAGAATTGAATGCTTGGCAAATAAAGGGTCCGTGTGGGCACGGTAGTTAGAGCTAGTACAGATACGGAGCGTTTATTTGGGGGGAGATGGTTATTAAAATGGCGAGTTGAGATGGATATGTGGCCCCCATATTTCAATGCAACATGATAGGTATGGAGATATACAAGCATTGTGTAGAGTTATACAAGTTGTGGTATCAAACAGTTTACGGACTTTGCAGAGTATTCCTATTCCTTTGAATATTTTATTTCGAATATTATTTGTACGAGTTCAGTGTTTTGTTTAGAATAACACCAAGGCAGTGAGTAGATGTGACTCACAAAATTTCATGTTCATCAAGCATAATTGCTTTTGTGGATTGACGATGATTGTTTTTTGTATTTTTGTTAATTAATTGAAAGCTTATTGGCCTTTAGCCAAGTAGCGAGATTTGTCTCCGACCCACGGAATGGCCAAGATACTCCATTTAGGTTGATATACGCGTCTTTCATAGGCTCAATTGCAACCATTTTCGATTATTGTCACGTGACTTCAAAATTGGAAACTCCGCTCTCGGAAGACAAAATTATCATGATAACTCGGAAGCGTGTGAACTGCGAAGCTCATAATTTTGATAATACAAATGGGAAGGATTCCGACAGTTATCGATAAAACACAAAAATGTTTACATTGGAATACGAGGATATTGTTTACAAATGTTCGTCTCTCTTGCCGATAGCGATGAGCCAGTGGTTTCCAGTGAATTTGGCGAAGGAGCAGATGAATTCCGATAAAGCGGTCTGCAATGACGGGAATGCTAGCGAATGCCGCCGACTCTCAGTGTCAACTGCCTTGAACTGGCCCAGTTGACAATATGAACAGGTTGGTTAAGTTTCCTGATATCATTTTATCTATTACGTATAGACCACAGAATAATATGGTTAACTTTTATCACGCATTCAACGCATTTCAACGCATTTCATCGTACAATGTCGTTCGAATCGCCGCGCGTTGCTGCTTAACCGGCTTTGAGCGGTTATAGGATTCGGCAAAAATGTGTCTTGACTCAGGCCTACAGTTACACTGAGTTAGAGGAAAAGTTGACCTATAAACCACGATGCATCCATATCAGGACCCATATAATACAACCATTATACTTTTATAAAATTCAAATACGAGTGTTGAATCAATATTTTCTTAATAATGGTTTAATATGGCTACCCTTTTGTCCGGAAAAAATGGCGGATGCGCTGGCCATCATGCAACAGTCCCTTCTAGATATTCAAAAGTGGATGTTTTATCATAAACTGAATATGAACTGCAATAAAACAGAATACCTGGCCCTTTCTTCTGGACACGATGCACGGGCATATATGACCTGCAGCGCTCAATTGTCATCGGCGGAGAATCCATCTCCCCATATCCTACCCCTGTGCGCAACCTAGGTGCTCTTGTGGACTTCACTGTCTCTATGGAAGCTTTTATTACGCATGTATGCAGAGTGTCTTATTTTTTATAATTAGTCATAATTTGAACAGGATTAATAAATTTTTAGATTACGGAACACTCGAGAGATTAATACACTGTTTTATATCGTCAAAGTTGGACTATTGTGATTCACTATTTTTAGGACTGCCTGCCATTTATGTCAAACGACTCCAACGAGTGCAAAATGTGGCTGCCAGTTGAGGCCAGATTGAAATTCAAGATACTTTTAATGATTCACAAATGTGTTTACCAAGTTGGCCCACTCTATCCACGTCGTTTATTTGAAAAGGAAAGCTCCCAAAGAATTTTACGATCAATCGATCAAGATCTTTTACATATTCCTTTTACAAAGTCTTCACTAATTTATGAATAAATAAATGGCTAACCACCGCATGTGAAACTCGCTACCACTCAATTTACGAGCCATCGATAAATCGAAACTCTTCTTTTTACGGAATGTTATGAGGATTTGTTATAAGTGTTTCACTTTTGTTTTATTAATTTCATTTTTATCCATGTCATCATTGTTTTCATGTACAGAGCGATTAGAGCATTTTTATGGATTTTACGCTTTATAAAATAAATTTATTATTATTATTATTATTATTATTATTATTATTATTATTATTATTATTATTATTATTATTATTATTATTATTATTATTATTATTATTATTATTATTATTATTATTATTATTATTAATTATATGTTAGCAAACTGTCAGATAAAATAATCGAGGTCTCCGTACCATCGTCCTACATACGTAGTTAGAAAGTCAGTTAGATATACGTGTGTACTAAGACTGTTATTTATTTAATCATAAGCTCATGCAGTGTCAATTTCTGGATTTCTTTTGCTGCTACTTACAGCTATATAATACTAACTTGTTGACACTATAATTTATATATTTTTTTTAATTACACGGAAAGCAGATATTAATATGTGGTGAAGATAGAAAATCATTGATATAAAGATCCTCCTTCCCTTGCATGGCCTATACATTCTGGAATATGGTACACAGCCTCAATTACATGACCTTCCAATTTTAGCTGCATGAAATACCGAAAATGGAAAATTCATCGGCTGATTTGCCTGCATCTGTGCTCCAAGCGTCTAAGCTCGGCTTGCTGTCCACCCTTTCTGCTGATCCTATCGAGATGCCAACTCAAGTCTGATTCAAATGAACAACTGTGCTGTGGCCCGTGTCGATCATCGCTGACCTGGATCTCTCCACCATGGTGCCTGGTGGCTAACAAATTACAAATACTGTGATGAAAGCCTCACGTTGAAATCTCGCACATTTCTATGAGTTTTATGTGAACTTAATCAGAGACGGTGATTGTTTTCATACAATTGTATTCCATCACGAATTCTCACTCTCCAGTTCTGGAGAAGTGTGTGCATTATGCATGATTTAAATTTAGACATGCGATTATTACTTTATTTCTTTAAGTTTTTCACAAGATTATTATTTCAACAAACTTTGAAGTCATTTTTATTTATCATCGTTGAATTTACTTGACGTATTACACAAGTGAATCGATAATGTGAAAATGTTTTTCTTTAGCCAGGAAATCTTGCTTTTCATGCATCGATCTAAACACTTTCAGCTAAACATTTTCAGCAAACCATAGAATGGAATCATCATCTGAATTCATTTTCCGTAGCCCCGAAGAATTTATCATTTCTAAATTTCGAGTATCTTTGGAATGACACTCTGAGATCTCTCCAAAATTCGATGGTCAGCCAAGATGCCGTCAGAAATGTGATAATCAGTCTCAAAGACTCTACTCCTGGTTGGGAGGAAATTTCTTCTAAGATCCTAAAATGCACTCATTTAATTGTATTTTTATACACTGATGGTATCTTTGTATTATAATTACTTTTTCATTATTGTATTTTCTTTACTGTCGAATGACAAGTTGAAAACCTTATTGTCGAATCTGCTGAGGCCCAAATAAGGAAATAATCATGTTATTGCTTATTTAACAATTGATTCAGTATGATGCAAATTTTTCCCTAGAAGCGTTCACTTTTGCAAGTAATATACTTGAGCATTCTGATATTCGATCAATGCATGCACAAAAATGGAAATGATATTTGGATCATATCCACCATAAATTTTCCTGTTCCTGTTTTTTTTTTTTTTTTTTTTTTTTTTGGTCGCCTTCTTATTGATAAGAAATTCTTTCAGTGCAGACAACGATAATTGAGACGAAGCGCTCCATATAATTATTTGCAAATAATAAATTCCACAAAACTCTCAATTTCTTTCAATAGGAATATTTTAATCGTAAAATGAGTTATATCCGCAAACATAAATGAGGCCGTTTTACATTAAATTGAAGTAGATTACATGCAGTGATCTAAACACTTTCAGCTAAACATTTTCAGCAAACCATAGAATGGAATCATCATCTGAATTCATTTTCCGTAGCCCCGAAGAATTTATCATTTCTAAATTTCGAGTATCTTTGGAATGACACTCTGAGATCTCTCCAAAATTCGATGGTCAGCCAAGATGCCGTCAGAAATGTGATAATCAGTCTCAAAGACTCTACTCCTGGTTGGGAGGAAATTTCTCCTAAGATCCTAAAAGGCACTCATTTAATTGTATTTTTATACACTGATGGTATCTTTGTATTATAATTACTTTTTCATTATTGTATTTTCTTTACTGTCGAATGACAAGTTGAAAACCTTATTGTCGAATCTGCTGAGGCCCAAATAAGGAAATAATCATGTTATTGCTTATTTAACAATTGATTCAGTATGATGCAAATTTTTCCCTAGAAGCGTTCACTTTTGCAAGTAATATACTTGAGCATTCTGATATTCGATCAATGCATGCACAAAAATGGAAATAATATTTGGATTATATCCACCATAAATTTTCCTGTTCCTGTTTTTTTTTTTTTTTTTTTTTTTTTTTTTTTTGTCGCCTTCTTATTGATAAGAAATTCTTTCAGTGCAGACAACGATAATTGAGACGAAGCGCTCCATATAATTATTTGCAAATAATAAATTCCACAAAACTCTCAATTTCTTTCAATAGGAATATTTTAATCGTAAAATGAGTTATATCCGCAAACATAAATGAGGCCGTTTTACATTAAATTGAAGTAGATTACATGCAGGGAAAAAAAAAAAAAAAAAAAAAAAAAAGCTATAAAAAAAAAAGTCCGCAAAGAAACACATAGAAAATTCTATGTGTGCATCATTAGCAGATTCTCCGTACATAAATGCATTAATTAAGAATTCAAAGGATATCACCAGGAGACAAGAGAATTATCACACGTATTGTTTAAATGTTTCCCAGAATGTATATTAATATGTATTCCAATGCCCAAACTGAAAACTGGCATCTTATTCCAGTATCAGTAAAATTCTCATTGCTGCATGCTTGTAGGTCAGGATTAGGACATTTAATGAGTTATATAACAAAAGCTGTCCAAGCAGCAGGGCGTTGATATGCCCATGCTATAAGCAACAACAAGACAAGACAAGACTGGCATCCCGGTGTGCACCTTGGCCGGTTAAGCACATGCACTGCACGATGCCGGGAGTTTCGTCGCTTCCTCACTTTTGCGTTGATTTCATTCTCTTCCAGACGACACAGGACGAAATGGACAGCGCGACGACCAGAAATACGACCACACCAGACGCCACTGAGGCAATGAGCACGACGGGCGCCTCGCCTCCTCTTGTGGCATACTGCAAGCACCCCACATGCCGATTGGCATTACCGGCATGCACCTGTAGAATGGAATACATGCAAAGGTGACTGAATATGCATGTGCATATAATTATTATGAATGGAATTTTTATTGATGATCTCATTGTGCAACGCGAAAAAAAAAGCAGAAGAGAGAGTAGTTATTGAAATTCATTTTAGGTTGTTGATTTTATCGCTTTTAGCCCACTAAACAAAAAATGTGTATACAGTGTAATCTCTATATGACAAATTTCAAGGTTGAGTTTTCTCTTCGTAGTCACAATGACGAGAGTACGTGCAGAGTTGAAATGAAGATCCAACACTGCTCCCAGCCCCACCCCTCCTCCCGCTCATTCCACCCCCTTTGAGGTCATGGGTGCCTAATCATATTTTCTCTGATATTGTCGATTTAAAAAGATCGCTTTGTAGACTTCTGTAGGCCTAATTGTTGCCTGTCTTTAAACAATGCCGACAACAAAGGAACGCATTGAATGAGGCTGTGCATCCTTGTTTTGACACCTTTTTTAAGCACGCTGTCAACTTCGAGAAAGTTGTAAATGATTGGACGCTCTGAGTCGTGCATTAGACAGCTTTATCCAATCAAAAGCAAAGTTTCTATAACATTCAACAATGCATGATAATTTGGAATATTTGAGTTAACTTCAACATAAAAGGTATCTGAAGTTACCCATTGGGAAGGAAATTGAGTTCGAATTATAGAGCTTTTCGAGTTATGGGTGTTCGACATATCGTTACAAAATTCAATGTACGGGAATAAGAACGACTCGGGGATTCGAAATGGCTTTGAGTTATAGAGCAATTCGAGTTATGGGAGTTCGACATATCGAGATTAAACTGTAGTTCGGTTTGCATGGCTCATTGTCTCTATTTAATATCCATTGGAATGGATACATGTTTGGCTCAGTGGCAGAGCGATTGACTTTTGAACCAAAGGAAAGGGGTTCATTTTTCCTGGGTGACTAAATACCAACGTACTGTATGGTCGGCACTTTAAATGGGGACCTTATAACCAATGAAAAATATATTCCTGATTTATTGGCAGCACTTTTGACAAAAAGGTGGATACCACGCCTTTCAAAATGAATTAAACATAGATTGTTTGCATATTAATATTTTAATTACAATTCATTTCGCCCTTTGTAATGCGTGATGGGGTTTCACGGCTCCGCCCAAACCAATCGGAGGATACGGGTGCCAGAACAGAAGGCCCGGGACCGGGGTTTTCTCCTACTCTTTATCCTGCATACCACCATAGACAGTAGTACACAGCGCCTGGCCTTGTTACGCAGTTGGGCAGCACTGCAGAGTCACCGAAGAATTACAATTATAACGGATTACAATTATAATCCACAATTATAACGCCCGTGGCCTGATCGGGTCTCGAACACGGGACCTCGACCCCCACGGTCGGCATAGGGGTAGTCAGTCGGTTAAACCGATTGAGCTATTCGGTGCCCCCTCATTTCGCCCTTCGTACGCGCGCTTACTACCAGTTAATGACTGCTATTTTGAAAGTGTAAATATTAATGCAATGGTACTCAGAGGGCTTTCGCTTACTTCCACAACGTGTGCAGCTGGCGACTCACGACAAGCGAGCCTCTCATTGGCGATGATCTGTTCTTCACCCGGTGGAAAGAACAGAATAAGGTTGTGATATCTCTTGGTGACGTTGGCTCTGATGCCTCCGACGTAAATTTCGGCCTCCTGTTGGAAGGCTCCCCACGCCACCTGGCGGAGAAAAAAGCGTGTAGTCATCCAATTGGACCAAAGAACAGAGGTTTGTGTTTGTGTGTATATTTGGCAGTTGAATACCTTTATTTCTAGAGGTTCTTCAGTCAGCTTGTCGTAGGGAGACCACTGATGCTCTTCAATCGAAGCCAGTTCAGCGACGGTGAGTTTGAGTGAGAAGTCAGATTTTTTAACTTCTCTAAGGAATGTTAGTGATAGATCTATCGAGTTGAAAGTAATTCCAATAATATCCAGGGGACTGAATGTCCTGACCAGACAAAAGAAATATGTATATGAAGATCAATAGGGTATACGACGACTTAATTGGACTCACTCATCTTTTTTGTATTTGAGTCGAAACTCATATTCAGCTTCGAAGCTACCAAATTCTTCCATGGAAGGCAACAGCAATGGAGGTGTAATGCAGATCATCTTCCTGGCTGTGAGCACCGAGCATTCCTGAGAAACAACTCAACTTATACTGTTCTAGCATATGCAGAATTCCCTACTCACAAGTGGACCATAGTTCACCGAGGGAAATACATGCATGCCTTGGGATGAGTTTGCGCTTCCAGCCAGCTGCATTAGAGTCAATTGTAAGCCTTCCACATCTTCAAAGTGTGATCCGGTGACCGTCAAAAGGGTTCCTCCTCTAGAAAAAGGAAAGAACTTATTCACGAACATCGAACTGACTGGTACAGAGCTAAGCCATACTTGCGAAAGGCAAAGTTTGCAAACTTCATGCCTATGTTCTAATTATCGTGTCTATAAACGCATTTTAAGCTGCATACCAGCTATAGTTCAGAGC
>KB302404.1:39899-50083 GCA_000328365.1 Capitella teleta
CTTCGTAATGGAAGCCATTCTCCCATAGGCGCAATGCTAACCCCGATATTCGGAATGGATTATTTCCTTACGCTTGCATCCAGGCATGGTGTTCTTGGCACGGAATGCTATCAATTGGTGCTATGAGTCAATAGAACATCACTTAAAATTCAGTTCCCCATCCCTTTAAGTATATCATTTAAAATTAGCATTAAGAAGAAGGTCAGAATATGAGAATGAGAGGGTATTTTGAGGAGAAAGAAGATTATGGTCAGGATCCAGGTCATTCAACAATTGGGCATTTCTATTGTCAGGATGGGTGAAAGAATTTGGGGAAGAATATACACGATGAGTTCACACATAGAACAACCCAAGTTACAATACTAATTAGGATTGAGATTTTAACATGAGCATATAGATAAAGTATTTGTAGAACATGAGTGTATGTATATAAGCCAATCATGCAATAAAAACATCGAACAGTAATAAAAAACAGAATTAGATGTAATAATGATTTTGAGTTAAGACTTCACGAAAGAAGCCAATAGATTTTTGCAGTCCCAAAAAGTTCTCCAGGAATGAATTTTTCCGTTATTGTCCTTGAAGACGATGGCACCATCATGAGTCCAGCAGTCAGTAATTTGCTTTTGTCTCTTCATTTGGCGCGCCTTATATAGAAAAGTTGACCTCTCCTTTGTGAGGTCCTCATTTAAAAACGTAGAGGGCAAGCGTGCTTTTATGTTTTTCTTCATTCTTGTTACACTTTGTCGGGCGCGGTACGTAGAAAATTTAACAATCACGAACCTCGGTCTATCAGGGTTTCTTCTGCCGACCCGATGCACTGTCTATGTCCATAATCGAGATCGGTGGGTTTAATTCCAAGTCTTCGTTAACAATTTTTAGGGTTCGGTCCAAAATGTCCTCGTGTTCGACCTCAGGGAGGCCGGTCACTCGGATAGAGTTTATTCTTGTATATTGCTCCAGCGCGTCATTTTGGCTTTCCAGGGATTCGATTCGTCTGTCTAGGTGTTAGATGACACTATCTATTTTCTTAAGTTCGGCTTTTAATGGTGTCCTGGAGGGCGCTGGTGAGGGCTGCAACGAACGACGATGGATCCATATCAGACGAATCCTTTTCAGAACTGCGCGATTTGCTGCGAGTTATCATGTATTTTGCAGAAAAACTGTAGAAGGCCGAATCTATGTAGCAGACGATATCCTTACATAATTAGCTTAGCTTCTTCACATGTCAAATCGAACTGTGAGAGAGAGAGAGAGAGAGAGAGAGAGAGAGAGACGCTAATAAGTGCGTCCGCTCTCTGTGGTGTCTTGTCTTATGATTATGATAGGGAACATCGGAAATAAAAGGAAAACAAATCGAGTCACAATAGGGTGAAGCTGCATTATCCAGTTATAATTATATCGCTTTTAACATAATTTCACTCGGATTGTTTTTGTTTCATTACCACTGTGGTTTTTGGTACGTTCAATGTCAACCATATTTTCAAGTTCAGTTAAAAACTATGTTTTATTTTCATGAGAAAACATCGAAGAATTGAAAATAACAAACACAAACAAAACCAAACGTGAATTCAAAAACACAAGGGTATTTATTCATGGTTGATGTTAATGTTATGCTTGCTCCAGCGGCAATAATATTACCGCTGGAGCAAGCATAACATTGCTCATATCGTCATAACATTGCTCATATCGGAGATGGCCGAGCAATTTAGGAGCATATTATGCTCCTAAATTGCTCGGCTATCGCCTTTATTGAGCACAATCTATCACCAAGAACAATAACTTATAATGTTCCCCAATATTGATCATTTCTAAAAATCGAAGTGTAAATACAAAATTTGCAATAAGATGTGTACTAATAATAATTAATAATAATTACTTAAATAATAATAATAATAATTAAGTAATAATAATATCGCTTGAGCAACCTCTATGCACTGAAGACAACATCACAGCTTTCAACCTTTTGGAGGCCTCTTAAATCTGACACGGAAGAAAGAAATCAAGTGAGGAAAAAAACAAGAAATATAAACAAGACAAATGCTCACTGGAACATACTCAAAGTTCGACGAACTTTTTGCAATGCATAAACATGAGATTTGCTGATTGTCACGAAGTCCTTTCAGAACGAATGGTTTATTTTCCATATGTGCTCAGGTGAGTGAACGAGGCCAAGCGAAAAGCGAAATTATCTCCAGGGTCAGAAGAGGACATCAGCCAATGACAATCAGTCATCATAATCAGTCATTACAGTCGTCTGCAAAAGGTAATTATTTAGCACTCAATTATTACATATAATTGTGTAATCAACGCTTGCCATTGCGTGCCTCCTTGGGCTATGAGAATTAGTTCCCTATAAGTAACAACACAAGTTCCATATACTAGTATGCGGAGTGTATTTATCCTTTTTAAATTTCAGAAATACCTTTTGATTTACACAGTTGCGTAATGACCAGCATCAGCAATCTCCTTTTGCGATCGAAATCAAAATTTTGCGAATCTAACTGAAATTGAACATTATTATATATTGGCTGGGAAATTTAATACAATGCCAACGTTGTATCAAAACTATGAGGTTCAGGAGCACTGATGATAAATTCAGATTAAACATTCAGCGGTGAATAAACTCCAGATAGCCTCCGTTACTTGTGAACTGCTGTGTTGTCTATAAGCTGTTTTGATCCACTTTCAATTGACTCCCATTATTTTATCATACCAGGTTTTTGCCAGCCCTTGACCACAATTACTCTCAATTTCAGAGTTACGTTTATGAAACGGCTTGCTGGATTGTTGATTCTAATCTTCTGTTTGAACACATTATGAAATCATTAAATGCAATTAAATTAAATCAAATTTGAATTAAATCAAATTAAATACAAAGCAATTCTAGAAGGGCAAAGCCCACTATAAAAATCCCATGTGGTATAAAAATCAAGGGGAGATAAAAAGAGGAATTAACGATAAGATTTGTGTAAGATAAGTTCAAATAGCGGGTGCAGCGACAAATTGAGATGAGAGTGCAGTTGTTATTAATATCAAATTTCTTCAAATAGTGATGCCGCTTTGAGGTCGAATACCATTATCCCCAGTAGATGTGAAGCTATCGTTTTAATGACCTTGGCAATTAAGGCAATTGAGGGGTCGACTTGCTAACAATTAACATCGTCTTAACGAGAGAATACAATCAAGTTGGTAGGTTCACAATAAAACCAATAAAAACAGAAATAATCTCTCACCAGAACTTCTTCAAATCCGGAGCTCATATAAACCAATTAATGAGCCCACAATGCTATTATACGGGGCTCTGAAGGGGATTTCAAAATCTCATTCTTTGTCAAATAACACCATAATCGCTTACTCCCGCGCTCACTTTTCAGATACAACAAAAACCATGCAACAGAACGACAATTCGGTGAATGGCTTGACCAATGGAATGACCAATGAAATGACCAATGAAATGACCAATGAAATGACCAATGGAATGACCAATAGAATGACCAATGAAATGACCAATGAAATGACCAATGGAATGACCAATGGAATGACCAATGGAATGACCAATGGAATGACCAATGGAATGACCAATGGCAGCGAAGTTCATCCATTGAACATAGTAGACATCATCAAAAAGAAGAAGAACGCCGGTTGTTTAACAGCTGAAGAAATTGACCATTTCATCCAAGGAACTTTGGACGTAAGCATCACAGATGCCCAGATCGGTCAGTCATTTAACTTCAGTAATTGGCAATTACAATATTCATTCTTTCCGGAGTCTAAAAAAAATTAATTCGTAAATAATATGTCCAGATAAGATTAACACTCCATTTCGAAAACGGTCTAAACTCCTAAGTCTGTGGAATACAAAGTTTATTTTGTGTCTTATTTTATTTGGATTTCTTTTATCTTAGTTTTTCCCGAATACTTGTTGTCTTGTTGCTCTTGTTTTTCTTGTGTGGTTTTCATTACTATCTTGTTAACAAACTTGATATATTGGAATAAATAACACACATACTTATACAATATATGGTTTCCCTTGTACATGTGAAGGCCTTTCCGGATTATGTGAATTCTTTCTCAGAATCATTTAGTTCAATTCTATTATTGTTAGCACCAAAGAATATGGTATCTACATTCTTCGATATAGTATGTTACCACACTCTGAAATAAAACATTTCAGGAGCCATGTTGATGGCTATCTGCATCAATGGAATGAACAATGATGAGACGGCCAACTTGACCAAAAGTATGATCAAGACGAGCACATCGCTCAAACATCCTCCTTCTTGGAAAGGTTCAGTGGTCGGAAAACACAGCACCGGAGGGGTCGGGGACAAAACATCCCTCATTCTGATCCCTGCGATTGCTGCCTGTGGCCTAAAGGTACTCACACGCTTGCATTTAGACCCTCATTTCTCACTGCTCCTTCTATAGTTTCCAAAGATCTCGGGTCGAGGCTTGGGTCACACTGGGGGAACACTAGACAAACTGGAGTCTATACCTGGATTGAGGACGTCTTTTTCAGCTGAGCAAATCACGGATATCGTTGAAAGAGTGGGGTGTTGTCTGGTTGCTCAGACGGACGCCCTGGTCCCCGCTGATAAACTGCTTTACGCCATTCGGGACACGACTGGCACGACAGAGAGCATTCCGCTGGTAGCAGGTAGGTCAAAGGTCATCGTATAAGATTATCACCACAAGGGCTATGCATGTTTAGGATCAGTGATGTGTAAAAAGGCGGCTGAGAATTTGGACTCTTTAGTTTTGGAAGTGACCTATGGTCAAGCTGCTCTGGTGAAGAATGAGAAGGATGGGCTCACACTGGCCAAAGCCATGGTCAGTCTCGACTATTATCCCAAAATGTTTCATTTATGAATTTGGTTATTCTTTAGTTGGATACTGGGAATAGTCTTGGTATCAAAACGGTGGCTGTCCTCACAAAAATGTTCAATCCAATCGGACGAACCATTGGAAATGCTTTGGAAGTCATTGAGGCTGTCGGTTGTCTGGCTGGAAATGGACCACCTGATTTAGAGGAGGCTGTCTGCACATTGGGTATATTCAGATATCCAATAATCCCCGCGTTTTGAAATAATTGTTTATGCGTACAGGCAGCTACCTGCTCTTGACAATGGACAAAGTGACGTCATTTGAAGAAGGTCGGGAGGTTATAAAAGCAACACTCGAAGATGGCACTGCCATGGAAAAATTCAGACAGATGATTGTTGCCCAGGGAGCCACGGACGAGGTTGCTTCGAGAGTTGCCAATATTTCCACAGTGTCTGAAGTTCTCCCTGCGGCTCTACACATCACAGAACTGAAGAGCCGAGTCACAGGTTAGTATGACGTATCCTTTAACAGACTTCACTCAATAGTACTCACTTTTAGGCTACGTAACGGAAATCGATGCCTACACGTGTGCATGCATCTCGCGGAATCTCGGAGCAGGACGCCAGACGCCATCGGATGACATCAACCACGCAGTCGGATTGGAACTCCTGGTTTCCATCGGCACTCCACTCAACGAAGGTAAGAGAGATTTAGAGATTCGGGGATCTACCAGTATTTCATGTGTTATGCAACAGGAGATATATGGGTTAAAGTTCATCATGACTGCTCTCATCTCCCGGCGTCTTGGTTGCAAGAGCTCTCAGAGACCATCACGATATCAGATTCTTGTCCTTCGGAGGAGTCCTGTTCTGTTATTGCGCAGGTGTTGAAGTAAAGGTCACGTGACATTGAGTTTTCCAAGAGCATGTTTCGCTGTGATTCAGTTAACGTTCTTTTAATGCGGATCTACATGTATTGAAAACTAGAAGTCATGTTTTTATACTATTTGTATTTTCACTCTGTTTTAATGATGTGTGTTTGATACTATTGCTGTTGCATAGCTTTCATAAACATACTCTGGAGATAATATTTATGTTCCATTGGTTACTAGTTTCCCTGTTCCAAATTCAATTTCGGGACCAATCAAATACGGACAAATTCTGAATCAAACTCGCATTATCCGATCCAGACTGAGAATAAAAACTATGTCTACCTTTGATATAAAAATATATAAGTAGAAAAATATCAATCGATTCAAGGCAGTACCAGGCTGTGTAAGGGTCCAAAGGCAAACACGAGAAGGTGCTCAGACACTTGAATCAACACCATTCCATGGGGCAAAACTTACTCAATGGTGAATGAACTTTATGACCTTATTCAAATACACATGTCGTACTCGTCAAACGCCATATTTTACACAGCCACTTTTCATCGGTCTCATTTGACGTGTTATATGACATGATATGTTCTGCTAATTTTTTCAATGCTTAGTGAAGCGCAAAATTTTAAAATTGAACACACATAAAGTGATAAAAACTTTCAAAGTGAACATTTATAAACACGAAAACTTAAAAAGGTGGGAAAGATAATTTGTTTTACGTCTTATGAGAACATAAGCAATTTTAAACAAGATTTTTCAGCAGGCGAGCAATCGTCACCAACCTGGTTCCATTTTTGCAAATTTGAGAGGTTCTATAAAATAAAAATAAATACAAAATAAATTTATTCATAGTAGTCCGTAATTAAGGAGATGTGTTTTACGGTGGAAGATAGAAGCAACGAAATCCTCCACCGTCCGTCGTGCCAAAGTGCAGCGCCGAGAGTGCCGTGACCTGCCGGCAGGTAAGCAGGAGTTAAGTGCCTTACCCAAGGACACAAGGCGGGTGGCTGGCTTCGAACCTCCAGTGGCCATCGCCAAGCCCTTTCGCGGCGAGCACGCTAACCACTCGACCACCACCTCTCATAAGAAACTGCGATATCACCGAACATTGCAAAAATATGTAATAAAAACCGTTGCAGTGCATAGGGTTAACATATCATCATCACATCGGCTGGCATATAAAATATACCCTCGTTTACTTGATTAGTTTTGATCGTTAGTTATCCTTGTGAAACGCACACCTGGCATGTGCGTTTATAGTGATCTGTAAATGGCGATTGAGGGTAGTTCAATCATCAGTCAGCAGCTGATCGAATCAGCAGAATGAGAGTCCTTGTTGTAGTTATCATGGCGGTCCACGGTGACTGACCATTGAAATTGGGCATGGTCACCAAGAGAATATTGGTAAACAATTGTGACTTGATTGTGCTCTGAATAAATAATGTTTGATCACCATGCATACTGACGACGATTACAGCGCGTCTGAATTCTCAAGCAAGGCAATCTGCTCGATCATAACGTCATTCCTCAGAATTCATGTAACGTAGAAGCCTATGAAATCGCCCCCAAGCATTCTTTCATAATGTTATTCCATCACTTTGCCAAGGTCTCCACAAGAAAAAGAGAACCTGTGTTGAATGCTAAACCAATTGGAGGTGATTTCGGGCTGTGTGATGTTAATATGATATTTCGGCTATATATCACGGTTTTCGCACATCTAATTACGCGCACAGAAGCTCTTCGCGATCTCTTACCACTCCCATTTAAATGTCCCTCCCTCATTCAAAATATGATCAGCATTTAATTCCATTTCTTTGTATAAACGGGTGCATAATAACCTTGTCAATCCATATCAGGTATCAATGTTTTTAGAATAATGGAAAAATTTTAATTTTTTTTTTAAGTTTTGTTTATAACATGGAATAGATAGACTACTTTTGGCCCACTCTGTATATGTGCGTACATGAACAAATTGAACATGGATGAATATCCCAGAGATATTTTCTAAATACATGTATAATCACTGTGCTACATGTAGTGCTATGACGATTCGAAGCGACGCCGATTCATGATATACATGTAATAATAATAACGTCAACAGAAAATGCAGTAACCAGGCAAACTAGAATGCATGTGTATGCTTATTGAAATAGACAACCATCGTCTATGCACTCACTGACACCGCTCACCGATTTGGAGTTTGAGTTCGCAGAAGTTGACGCCGGAGTTAAGAATTCTATGTCCCTCTTTTGAAGATTTCCCCTATAAGGGAACGAAATCCACCAAATAATTCCACGGAGGATTATTTCAAGATTGGCGGCGTTTACAAAGCTTTGCATTTCTCTTTGTAATTTGCTTTTAAGTGTTTTGACCATCTCCACAGCATTCGTTGTGGACACGTGAAAGGTCATGGGGTGCAAAAAAGGGTTTAGTGTATTTCTTAACGGTATCTTTTTACGTAGAATCTATTTTTATCACTGTTAGGCCTATTGTGCCCAAAATGTTGAATAGGTATTACTCTCAATGAATGATCCAATGTAGCACGTAATTTTCTGATATGTTTTCGAATCGTAAAGGAATAACTACCTTTGTGCAAATTCAATGTCACCTCCAAGTCTAATTGGTGCATGAGGCTGGTGCCTCTCACCACATCTTGTATCTTTATATTATCTCAGGTCTGATTGGGGTTGATGAGGCTAAAATGATTGGCTGTTGATATTGTTCGCCTAAAAATCGACAGCGCACGGCAGCGCTCTACTGAGAAAAAAAAAAAAAAAAAAAGAGAAAAAGAAAACATAATAATAATAATAAATAATTTATGGAATTAATTGCGTTAGATACCATCGAGACGTTGAAATTGGAGCTAATTAATTAAAACTCCGGATTTAGGAAGATGTACATACTAGGGAGTATACATGTACTGTGTAAATGTTAATGCAACAATTTGCATAACAGCCGAGTTATATTGAGATAACTATAACGTACTAAAATCTGTAATAACATGAATCAATTCCGATTCCCGATTCGTAAAACAGAAAACCGTCACCAATAAAAGTAAATTTTGGTTTGAAAAGGGTACATATACCCTAATTTCTGATGCTAATAATCATAACGTGTGATGAAATGATTTGCAGATCCCCATTTGGTATTCCATAATGGCTGACCTAAATATCTCTTAAAAAATACATTTGCCTTCGAAAATTACTTGATTAATCAATTTATGATATAAAATGATGTAGTCAACAACTCAGATTATCAATTTGATGCGTTTGAAGTACTAAAACTCGGCGGATATACACGATCGCACCATGTAATGCTGGCGCCCGTATCACCCGAACGGGTTGGGTGGAGCCGTAAAACACCAATCACTCACTCACTCACCATGTAATGGGCGATAATAGGGAGCTCTAACTCGCTATATTTCGTTGTTACGTCAGACCCGCTGTGGTGTAACAATGCGCAGGCGCAATGATATGAATTTGACGATTCCGATTGGAAGAAACTTCAAGGAAGCTGTTGGTCTGCAGACGCGGACGCCAACCAAAATGCTGCCCGTCGCAAACGTCGCACAATGTAAACATCCGCCAGCAGCGCGTTGATCGCCGATCGAATTGAAATTTCGCGCCTTTCGTGGAATCAAGCTGGCGTTTTACAAAAAGTTGGAAACTGAATATTGAATTGAATTGAATTGTATTTATTGATAAGACAGAAAGAATGAAATATTAGCAAATATAAGATGCCAAAATAGAAAAAAGGGAAGTTGGTAAAAAAAGCGACAACGAAATATGGAAATACATACTAGAGAAATGGAAATACAGAAGCGAAAAAGAATAGGGTCATGTCAATAGGCGACTAAGTATGGCTACTTGTGAGTCGCCTGTTCAAATTGTGCAATTTAAAATTTTATTCGTCTTTGGTGCGGAGAAAAAAAAAATAAATGAGAAAATAGTGGGTGGTGCAGCGCATATTCAGAGAGAAATAGTTCGTTTCATATGTTAGTTGTAGAGGATGATACTATGACAAAACATTTTTAAGAAAACGTCTGCAATGACTGATAGATATCATATATGTATGCACAATTCTGGATGATTACATGAATCTATTTTAATATTCGTATAATATATTGATTTCTAACATATTACTTCAACATTTCACTTCCAGAAAAACATGATGCTCTTTTGCTGAAATAAAGTTTTTAACCCGAATCATGTTTTTACGTGAAGTTTGGCCGGAACGTTAAAATATCATTAAGAGATTGCGAGAAACGTGTTTACGGACCGTAAGGACTACTTTGGTTGAACTGATTTCAATAAAGCTTGGCACAAACATGCGAATTAACACGAAAAATGTGTTAGTCAAATAATTGTACAATTCAGATAATATTTTCTCGTTTTATCCATACTTAATCACCAGAAGGAACATAATTTATGCCAGTATGGTACTGGCATAAATTATGTTAATTTTTCTCCTTTTAGNG
>KB302404.1:64672-79830 GCA_000328365.1 Capitella teleta
TTTGCACGTTCTATGTTAGGCCGTTAACTTTTCTAACACAGCCATTAAAAATAATTATTTCGTCACATAATTATGTTAAATATTTGTGTTGTGTTGAAGAGGCACATACTTGAGGCATCTGCTGCTGCCTTAAGATTTTACCTTACAGATAATTTAGATAAATATATTTCACTTTACATGTGTGTCTAAATAGATAGTTTAGAGTGACAAAATATTAGCTGTGCCCAAATATTTATGCACAATTTTGGATAATTATATCACTTTATTTTAACTATTTAATTAAAGGCCGGATGAGTCACCGGAAGGAGGTGATTATGCTAGGATTGGTATAATGTTCAAATGAATGTGGAGCCAAATAAGCGACGAGACGAAGTCGAGTTCGGTTATTTGGCTCCACATTCATGAGAAAATTATCAATCCTAGCATAATCATCGACTTCTAAGTGACTTAACCCGATTATACCACGAAAATTACCTTGGAAAACAAAGAATTTACTTCGGTAAACTGCCCGTTCAGTGGTGTTGTCACTGTCTATTCTTACGCACCAGGAAGAGTTATAACAACTCACAGATAATCATTACCATACAAGACCTAAATAGTCGAACCAACACTTTAATGGCGAATCACTCACATTGCCATTTCGACACACTTGGTTATTTATTTAAAACTTTTTGCACATCGTTTTATGGTTGCGTGCTGTGGAATCTCTCACCTTTAGACACTTTTATAGTCAGTTGGCAAAAGTGTATAAGACGCCTTTTCAGATTATACACCCGATGACTCGCTCACACTATCTGTGTCATTTAATTGATTCTCCTGATATTGTCACTCAACTGTACTTGAGATTTAGTAGTTTTTCTACAATCATGTAAACAACGTTCTAATGTAATAATAAATACATATTCCAATCTACAATATTTCCATTCGCTGTTCTCCAGAAATGTTGAAGTTATTTGTCATCATTTAAATTATTCAAAATCGCACCTATACCTGCTCACCGAAAGAAACTCACTTAAGAATTCCATTTTCCTTCACTGGTTGCACGATTTAAACACCGAGAATTTAGCACATGCCTCTATTATATTATGATAAGTAACATAAAACAAAAACAAAAACAAAAACAAAAAACAACCAAAGATCGAGTCACAATAGAGTGAAGCTGCATTATCCAGTTATAATTATATCGCTTTTAATATAATTTCACTCAGATTCGAAAGTTTCCGAGAGTAAAGGGTCCTCGGTATTACTCAGGTACGTGCCACAAGTTACACACACATCATTTGCATGCAAGGATAAGACATAATAATGTATGTACTGGTACATGTATTAATTAATATATTACTTTTAATTATCAAATAATTAGGCTAGATCAATAGTATGCAGATGGATATCCTTTTAATTATGTATTAAATATACATGTATATGATAGTACACATTTGGATGTATTTTAATATATTTCAATATTATTAGTTACACCTTATTATTTTACCTATATCATAATACTAATATGTAATTCATTTCAGTTTGTTGTCTCTATTATTATAACAGTTAAGGTATAATAGCTGTACTGCTTCAGGAGAAACAATGGAACTTCCTTTCTTTACATGTTAATTGATATGTATACAGGTATTCCCCAAAGTTTATTCTATAATTTTTTTTTTTTTTTTTTTTTTTTTGAAAAGAAAATCTATATGATATATAGATTTTATTAAAATCTAATAAAATAAAATTTAATTTTATTAAAAATTATTGCTTTGTCTGTTTGGTTGTCCGTCCGATATTTGTTGATATATATTTGCCGATATTTGTTGGCACAATATAGTTACTTGAATATACGAACGAATGACACCAAACTACACAAAGGCATAGACAATTTAGTTCCCCATTTGTGATTCAAATTTAGATACACTAGCTGTGAGCCTTAATTACTCAGTAATCAACTTTTTCGTTTTTGTCTTGCAGATTAACGGAATTGAGATTCACAATTTCCGTAAATGCAGAATTATTGTTGCCTGAAACAATATCACCGCGATACTCACAAATCTAGTAAATTGAAGTGTAGTGACAAAACAAAAAACTCATTTGCTCATAAAATGCTCATCTTTAGGAATCGAATCCGATCAGACGAATTTGTAAACGTGCTCTAGTAAAAGCTCACTCTGATTTTCTCGATTCTCAGGAAGGAGCATTCGTTTTACTAAATAGCCTGGAAAATACACATACTCGTTTCCGTGGATTTATACGTCATTGATTAGTCGTATTTCTGACAGTCTACGATAATAATACATTTACATCAGTTAACTTAGTTTGAAAGCAATTATTCTCGTGATTTCAGCGCGTTCATTCATTACATTCGTGACAATGCAGCTGTCTCTTGCGTTCCGTAAATTGTGTGAACAGCAAAATTAGCGTTATATCACAAGCGTCCAAATATGTGGTTAAATAGGTGGTTATTCGGACGCTCATGCATACGTATGCAAATTACAGGTTTTTAGTTTGTTGGTGCGAAAGCTAATGTGGATTTATGCGTCGTTGAATAGTCGCATTTCTGACATTCTACGATAATATGTCTTAAACTACATCCGTCCGATTGTTGAATCGGTATGTCACAATCGTCTAAGCCTCCGAACGAGACTTAGACGTTTAAGATATACTGAGTCAACAATCGTCTAAACTTCGTTAGGAGGCTTAGACGATTGTAATATACCGAATAAACAATCGTCTAAGCCTTTGACAGTACATTGCTAGCATATTGGTCGGAGTGAATCAGAAGTTCTGATCCATTAAATCGAATTTCGAGGTCAAGAATATGACATATTTCATTATATTTTTCCAAGTGGGTTACTAACACTTTTTTTGCATCATTTTTCAACTTTTTTTATCGAAACCTTTTGTGTTTTTATTTTTTTTTTTTCTGAACTATCGCCTTCTCCCTAAAAAAAGAACTATATTTCAGGCTTCAACTGATTTCTTGTTTACTAATCTGTTATTTGACATACGTATACCTTATTTGGAGGTTGCATGAAGAGCTCTGCAATCTACCTTGTGTATCGGGCACCGAATAGCACAGTGGATTAAACCGCTGTCTGCAATCCTATGCTGACCGTGGGGGTCGAGGTCCCGGATTCGAGATCCGATCAGGCCACGGGCGTTATGATTGTGAATTATTATTGTAATCCGTTACAATTGTGATTCTTCAGTGACTCTGCAGTGCTGCCCAGCTGCGTAACAAGACCGGGCGCTGTGTACTACTGTCTATGGTGGTATGCAGGATAAAAAAAACCCCTTGGAATGTATCGATAAGAGTAGGGGAAAACATCCGAATGGTTTGGGTGGAGTCGTAAAACCCCATCATGTCATGCCATGTACGTGGTGCTTATACAACAAAAATACACAGCATGAAGGTTTTATTTGACTTCAACAGCAGGTGAATTAAAGAATTCATTTAATCTGCAAATGAACATCTACTATTCAAAAAATTTGCCGTCTTTTAATCGGATTCGGATATCCTGTTAACCTTTCGGATATTGGGTATCCGTACATCCCTGCTATTTATTATTATGTTTACCTGAAGTACTGTGGCTTACGTGGTCTGAGGAAGTAAGCAGACGTTAAATACCCAAGGACACAAGATTTGTGGCTGGCTCCAAACCTCCAGTGGCCAGCACCAAGCCCTTTCGAGGCTAGCACGCTGACCACTTGACCACTAACTCTCCAGGCATTGGATGGATCCAATTGCGTTTGCTGGATGCATGGTGACCATTATGTCCAATGGTTGCTCAATATTTACTTCCCCAATCAATACTGTCGAAGCCGTAACAGATACATGGCCTTTGATTGAAGGCGATCGAGAGCAGCGTTCTTGCGACAACGTCTTTCATTGCAACTGCATCGGAGCATTCTGTTGAAAGTGCGTTCGGCCGTCAGCCCTCAAACCGTGCTGGGGGAGGAAAAATGACCTAGTTATCGATTCCTAGGATCGTTTGCCTTGAGGAGCGACCCTGCCTATCGCTGACTTTTTTGTCCGAAAGGATCCCGCGTGGATATGTGAAAATGGCATGTGATTGAGGTTAGTGTTTTAATGTTTAGGCCTAATTTAGAAGCAATGGGTATATGTGACGCATACAATATGCATTTATAACTAGCATTATACCTTTTCTAGTCTCTATCACTGTTCGAACATTGCGTTGCAGTTGAAGCTTGCCTTGTGCTGTTAAAAGAAATGCAAAAGAGAATTTGATCTAATGTTGCTACAACAGGAGATAATTGGAAGCGTAGGCTGAAGACGCAGCTGAAAAGCTATTAACGACTTCTTTTTTTCTGTGTGTAGGTCTATTTACATAGCCAGCATGTCATTACTTTATTACAACGGTCCTGGCTTCGTGTAGGCTTTGTATTGCTTGATGGAAAACTATTAACTACAGTCTCAGGTGGAATTTCATTAGGACGTGTGCTGACGTGGCATTTTCTTAATATGATATTGGATTTCGAAAACAGACACTATGAATCCTGAAAGGTGAATTGTGCAGGCAAATTGTCACACAGCCTGGAATATTAGCCAGGTGCAAATTGGTTTTTGTCGATCTGCATTGTACAATCTTATAATGTTACAATTGGCTGAATGTTTGAGCAAACAGTAATACAACCTTAGGCTTAACCTTTCTGAATGATGCAATCCGTTCTCAGTCTGAAGGGAATAGGGCACGTGTTGGCACGTGTATTGGGTAGAGGTGGGCATGCACTCAGGGCAGTACATACACGCGCAGAACATGTTTTTACCGTACGAAATGAAATAAATTATTAGATATATCATCAATGATTAATTGACTTCTCTTCGCTAAGTGCCACCCTCACAGCCAAATAGGCTCCCAGGTTTTTTATATCCGGGCCAATTAATCACTCCCCGCATAACACGAGCTCAAAGCTTTGTCCTCAAAGGGAAATTGATCTGAATCACATACACAGCCCTGAGAAACCCTCTGTCCCAATTTCGCCAATTTAAGAAACGTACCTGCTCAACAGTACAACCAAACTCAGTGCCTATCTCATTTTCGGTACCTCGATCGTAGCTGGATTCCTTTCTTTTAGTTCTATGCAATTCCCAAATGCCCCAAATATGGGTTCTCTTCATCATCCCCATCATCCTTTCCTGACATCTTTTGCCGATTTCGGCATCAGCCACACGAGTGAGCATCTGAACAAGCAAGTTAATTTGTTTCGAAGGACATTCTTATTTTTGTAGATCTAAATTGCTTGCGTTCTTTTCTGCATTTCACTGCCCAGCAATGGAACATTTTCTGTTTTCCCATTTAATGGTGATTCCAACGCCGGAACTAGGATATCAACACCAACTTTATCTTCTGCAGATTCTGACAGAAATATATCTGATACCAGGATCACCTTCTCGTATATATCAATTAACAATGGAAACAGAAGCACTCTTCTTCGAGCCAATCTATAAAAAATATCATGCTCTCAAGGATCGATGTTATTTCGTGCATCTGGAAGGGTTTATGTCCTGCTAAAAAGAACAATTACAGCAGCCACCATAAAGAAATCAAAAATTACAATTATACAACTTAGCAACCTAGATGTATCAATGTATTATTCTCAAAACCCACAGGGAAGCCTAACAACCACAATAATAAAACTCGCCAGAGATCATTTGCGATACCAACTATCCTCTGAAAAGCAATCGCGAGTGGGAGCCTCACTTAAATCCCTCGCATTCGGTATTCAACCAGGACCTCCATTTCCTCGACACAAAGCAGTATAATGAAGGCCCCCCATCAACCATCATCCCAACTTACTTCATAAAATTCATCCTTATCTTCCCCACAGAGTTTCGCAAATCTCAGATGAGAGAGGCAATCAAGGGATCTGTCCTGATGTCACACGTTCAACTACTGGGGTCCATTTTAATTAGTGCATACCTTTATGTTCATTGCATTCACGTATTTTTTCAACAAACATAACCTCCAGACTCTGAACCAAACTTACTTCTAGATTTATCTGTATACATATTATATTTTGCGTTGTTAAATAAAGTAAATAAAGACTTTTTTTCTTTAAGCAAACCATTACTTCTGCTCCCATTCCGTACGGTTCGTCTGCATGATCGTCAAAATACTAGCACACGGCCATATGCACTCGCTCATTCCTACTCGTGCACTCACTGGGGTCGATACGACCTGGTCTACTTTTTTTCTTTCAAATTGGCTGCCCTCTTTTTACCATAGAAGAGTCCCGAATCCCCCCCGTACCTCAATCAGTGTGGTTTTCTGTTATGGTGGTTTACTTTTGTGAACCCCTTTGATATTATGATGCTCAAATAGGAGAGGGCTGCGGGTGGCTTTCTCCAATCGGCATCAGATCCAGGTAGTAGCGCCCACGGGCTAATTTCGATCATATGCTACGACTGCAGAAGGCGCCTATATATTTAGAACTTTCTGACACCTACGAGATTTCCACTAAGTTTCACAAGGCTGAGATACATTTTGGGAAGCACTTTGGATTTGACCTTAAGATATGTTCACCGCTGAGGTTCCCATGCACTTCCCAGGAGTTCTCCAATGGATGAGCATGAGGGGGAAGTGTGTTATTTGCATGATCGACTGATTGCGTGCATAATGGGCTTTCGTGGAAGTATACAGCATTTATGAAAGTACACAGCTTTACCTCTTTATACGTCACATCTAAATGTTGTATATAAAACACACAGAGCAAAACGACCTTCGTGGAACTCCATAAGACATGTTTTATTCATGGAGAACATTCCGTGTCGGAATTCGGACCTATAAACAACTTAAGACAAGCCGACCAAAGCACACAGACGAGAGACTTATTTACCCGGTTGGAATTCATATGTTCGGGTAATAGATTGCTGTGTCAATTATCCGTCTTGCGGCAGCAATGGCTTAATTGGTCACCCACAGTATAAAAAGGAAACATTTCCCTAAAGGGCTACTTCCCCAGCGAGAAACCCTGGATCCCGAGGGCTTTTGCGGGGGATCACTTTATATCCCTTCTGAATGCATTTCCTCAGATCCAATTCGCCTGGCACTCGACTCATTCGCATAATAGTAAACACCGTTTATACATGCCATGGCGTTGCTTTATTCCTAAATCACAGCAGAGGTGATTAATTAAAGTCGCATTTATAAAGGGTGCTCTAAATTAACCGTCTCATCAAAACTCCAGACAGAAAAAATGTCAATCAAACAAATCAAAGTCAATCTTAATAATGCATTCATTCTGGGAAGTTGTTTGTCCGAAAATGGTAGCCTTGCCCAAAATGATATGAGTCATTTTCCCCTCCCACGAGAAATGTGTTCAAGGGCTTATAATTGAAGAGGCCTTCGCGTTGCGTACCCCACTGGTATAGTTCAGTTGGCAGTCGGCTCGTGCAGTAAAGGTGAAGAGATGTCTGCTAGACTTTTGCACCGCAGTCTGAGGCCGACGTCGATGCAAAGCACAGCTATGGATTATTTCCCTCTCGGCTGAATAGACAGGTAACGTTGGAAATCTATTTATACTTTGTGGAATTCTGAATTGCAATTGCATTCGTCGGTTTTCAATAGACCTTAATGCTTGCCATAGTGATTGGTTGGGTTACCGAGTATCACACTGAAAATAGTCACGCATTGTAGTTGATTCAAATTTACAATTTCACCTGTGATCAGGTACGAATACCTTATGACTATAGCCTGAGCAGCAATATTATAAAGAGGAAAACACTTCACAATTCCAGCCTTGGCCTTATAGCCTTATCACAGGGAGTTATTATCAAGAGAATTATCAATCATTATCCCCAGTTGCTTGCGACACGTGCCCTGAATTCAGCGTACCAAGAATCGAGGTCATACGTTAACGTCAATGAAGCTATGAACTAGTGGCGTGTATTTTTCTGTCGCCAATCAATCAAAACAGGTGTAGACATACCTTAACGTCATACCATGCAGTTGCACCTTTGTTGTGGCTATAGAAGCAGCTATGAAAGGCATTAGATATATCATGGGCAATATACATTGTCATGCATTATCAATCATTAGCACTGTGTATTAGCCATTGGCTTTCGCACCCCGCTTCCCCTTTCTCTCCATCTGTAAGGCTGTTTACCATGTTTACTAGCAGACCTCAAACGACCTTGACAAAAAGGTCAAGGACAAATGCGCTGAGATCCATGCTGTTGGGTCGACCGCCAGTGCAAGTTCTCACGTGATCAGTTAGCTGTCGATGCGCACTATTTATAGCTGATACCAAATGCCCGAAGTGTGCTCACAGTTCCTTGTACGTCTATCCCTTTATTTTTTCTATTTTATTTTTTCTATCTGACCTATCTGTCATCTCGGCGTTGTTTTGTGAATTTGCGGTGCGTTCATGCAAGTCAGATTATTTCCGTATTGCTCGGTTGTTCCGAATGCATGCGTTGTTGATCGGACGTTTTTCTCGGAATATGCAATCTAAAGATGCCACAAAAACACATTGTCATCTATTGACAATCACACTAACGAAACAACAATTATATAATATACTAGTATTATGAGCTCATTGTTGATTACACTTAATGGCTTCGCCCGTAAATCGTTAGTTTCACATTGAATCAAATTTACATGTACGCCCTTAAATTATTTAAAAAAAAAAACGAGAATATGGAACCTCTGAATAATTACACGGTCTGAGAATTGAATACTTATTCCCTCAAGTGTAAATTGATCTTAGTAAAAACCATTAACTATGATCACATTGCCAAAATAAATTCAAATGATAATCATATTATTCGGATTACAGTTCCCTAGATTCCACTGACAGGCTGATTCTTGATCAAAGCCAACCGACCTCACGATGGCCGACAAACATCCAATTACGAAGGCCATCCTGGAGGATGAGATGGCTCCTCTGACGTCATCAGCACCCGACCTGAACAAGTCACACCCTGAGTTGAGTCGCTCGGAGAAGAAGCCGACCGAAATAGGGAGCGACACTGCCCTCAGCGTGGGAAGCAGCGCTCTGTCCTTTGGTGGCGACCCCTTCCGACCACGCAGTCAAACTCTCTCCTCAGGTTAGTAATGAACCATCAATGATCACTCATGATGACGTTGACATTTCAGAGCCACAAGAAAGAACGGATTATATGAAATCACTCTCCTCATTGTGAGTTTCAACCCTTTTTAGTCCATTTTCAGTTTTTCTAAGGGGATGATGTAACCCATTATGACATAACGCTGATGGTTGGACGTTCTTCAGGGGCAGTGACCAATCTGGTCGGCCACCGAGTGGCTTCGCAAACCACAGAGACAAAGAGCGACGCTCAGTGGAGCCAGATGAGGAGGAAGTCGCCATGTTGGACAGCCCAGAGGCGAGATATGCGTTTAAAAGTGAGTTGGACTTTTGTATTGAAACCCACAATTACCAGGGAGAAATTTCAATGTTTAACCATAATTGGAATTACATGTGATGGATGTAATCTCTCGAGTGAAGCCTGGTATGAAACATGCGGCAATTTCATTATTCATCAATTTTAAACAGATTTGAAATATGATAAATAATTCGCTTTTTTAAATAAATTGGTAATTTATTGAGTAATCCTGACCTAAACGTAACAGCCATGTAGCCAATGCATGCATCGAGTTCAAATAACGTGGAGATTTTTAGCATTGGAGCTCTTACTAGACTGGGTTCCACCAGGAGAGATTCGATCATAGTTCAATGGGCATAAATGTCAGTTGAACTCCCACAGAACAAAAGAAAGCGCAGTTGAAAGCATCGAGGCGGAGGAGGATGTCGTCGCATTGCGCTGCTTTTGATGCCACTGACCTCGAGTTGCATCATAAGAAACACAAGAAGAAATCCAAATGGCCTCTATTCAGAGGAAAATCCAAAATTGACCACAGCCCGCATGACGTGAGCTAACTGGGCTTATCCATCTAACATATAACATGCATTGTCACCAACAGATGTTTGTTGAGCTGGACGAGCTAACATACTGTGAGGATGGGCACCTGAGGTGGGTGGAGAAGTGCAGGTGGATTAAGTATGAAGAGGACGTTGAAGAGGGAGCTGAGAAATGGGGGAAGCCCCACGTGGCTTCGCTCTCTTTTAGAAGCCTCGTCGACCTCCGCAAGTGCCTCAAAAGAGGTAAAAAGAGTGGCCTTAGTGTTGACATCGATACTGACCCCATGAATCCACAGGAGCGGTTCTTCTTGATCTTCCTGATGAAGATGCAGCAGACATAGGAAGAGCGATTGTGGATCAGTTGGTCAACATTGACCAGTTGGAACCAGAGGACAAGAAAGCTGTCTTGCAGTGCCTCTTGCTCAAACGAAGGTTGGCTTGGTAAAAAATGTGTCACAACTGATTACAATGTTTACGTTTTACAGACACGTCGGACATCGTAAAACTGCCCTACCTACTGGTGCACAGTCGCCAAAGTAAGTTAACCAAAGATTACACAGAGTAATGAACGTTTTTTATTCCTTTAGCCAGGGACGCAACTTGCGTGAAAGATTTAGAACCTCCATCCGATCAAAGAGATCAACTCTCAGTCCCCCAAAAGTGCCTCCACTTAAAGCAAAATCTGACGAAGATAGCCTCAATAAGAACCTCTCTATGAACTCCTCTTTGGAGGAAAACGTCGACCGCAATCACGACCACGTCAAGATAGACGTTGATGACGCCGTCAAAGGCCTTGTTGACGGTAATGTTCCTAAATCGCCCAGCCCAGAGCCTGACCTGGTAGGCCAATCGATGTAGCCAACACAAATGGGATCTAATTTCTATGCAGTCCAATTTAGGGGGACACCGAGCATCCATAGACAAGTCTTACAACCTCAATTCTCTATTGCAAGGTGATGGAAAAAATCAAACCAACATCTTCTTGCGCAAGATTCTAGAGAATGCCGAAGCTTGCATTGTGTTAGTCGGAACGGTGGATTTCTTGCATCGACCAATAACGGCATTTGTGAGGCTGTCCCAAGGAAGGACACTCGGCCATGTCACTGAGGTTTCCCTTCCCATTCGCTTTATCTTCCTCCTTCTGGGTCCCAAAGATCCAATTGTGGACTACTTTGAGATTGGTAGAGCACTCTCGGGTCTGATGTCACATCCAGTGAGTTGGATTTGTGAAAATGCCTCGACAATTTATCTTGTGTTCAGAATTTCAGGGAAGCAGCGTATATAGCTGACAGCAGATCTGACATCTTGGATGCTGTCTTGGACTACCTGGATGAAGCTATGGTGTTGCCCTCCGGCGATTGGGACAAAAATACCCTCCTGCCAGTCATGGAGAAAGCCAAACTCAAAGCGGATAAACACAAGGAAGATGACGCAGACCACGGTACACTTTTAACCTTACTGACCAATGGTCACTAATGATTTCTTTATCAGTCGATCATCCAGATATTGACCCTTATGGAGATCCACTGAAACGGACAGGTAGGCCATTTGGAGGACTTGTTAATGACATTCGACGTCGGTATCCGAAATACCTGAGTGACATAAAAGATGGTCTCAACATCCAGTGCTTAGCGACCATCTTCTTCATCTACTTTACTTGTCTCTCTCCTGCCATCACCTTTGGTGGTCTGCTCAGTAAGCTGGACCAGCGTTGCTTTCATTCTTTATCAAACGCGTACTCTCTTTCAAGCTGAGAAAACTCACCGTTGGCTTGGTGTCAGTGAAATGTTGGTCGGGGTATCAATCATCGGTTTGGTGTTTGCTATCTTCTCCGGGCAGCCACTACTCATTGTTGGTGCTACAGGACCGTTATTAGTCTTTGAAGAAGCTCTCTCAGAGGTAAGTAGTTTATATTATATTTCTTTCTAATAAAACTTTTATGGTTCTCCCTGAACAGGTTTGTGAATTGCTGGACATCGACTTTATTTCATTCCGAGTGTGGATCGGCTTTTGGGTGACGTTGATGACGTTCCTGGTTGTGGCTGTGGAGGGCAGCTTCTTCATCCGATATTTCACTCGCTTCATTCAGGAAATCTTTGCGATGCTAATCTCTTTGATCCTTATTCTGGAAACACTGAAGAAGCTTGTCATCGTTAGTGGGACCCTCCGACCTGAATCAAAGCTTGAAGTGGTATCTTTACAGATCTTCATCAAGCATCCACTCCTGGATTACTACCCACCACAAGGAGAGACAATCCTCGACCGATGCTTGCACTACTTCTACGACCACCTTCCGTCGAACATCACTTCAGATGACATAATGAAATCAACCTTGTCTCCCATTGACGAAATCGAAGGAGAACATCATTACACTAAGGAGGAGCTCAACTTCCAACCCAACACCGCCTTGCTCTCAATCATCCTCTGCTTTGGGACTTTTGCCATTGCTTGGTGGCTCAAAGGGTTCAAAACAGGTCATATGCTTGGAAGAAGGGTGAGTCCAGGCATGAACTTCTAACCATTAAGTCCTCCACCCCTTTCAACAGCCCCGTCAGATCCTGGGAGACTTTGCCATGCCAATTGCCATCTTACTCATGGTTTTGGTTGATTTCTTCATTGAAGACACTTACACTGAGGTAAGAGGTCTCTATTTGTCATTTACATCAGAAATATGGTGGAATATCCTTCAGAAACTTGCTGTCCCCGATGGCATCCAGCCCACTGCTGGATACAAGCGTGGCTGGTTCATCAGTCCTCTGGGTTCCAGCCAGAAGACGCTTCAGGTCTGGGCCTACTTTGCAGCCATTATCCCTGCCTTCCTCATGTTCATCCTGGTTTTCATGGAAACCGAGGTTACCAGGTTAGCTTCCACCATTCAGGAGTGATGTACAACTCATTGGCCCATTTACAGTATGATCTTAGACCAAAAGGACCGCAAGCTGTCCAAAGGCTCAGGCTATCACCTGGACTTGCTCTTAGTCGGCAGCTTTGCCACTCTGTGCGGTCTGTGTGGTTTCCCATTCGTATGCCCAGCTACCCTGCGATCAATCTCTCACATCGCTGGACTGAGTGTCTTCAGTCAAACCCACGCCCCTGGAGAGAAAGCTCACCTGTTGGAAGTGAAGGAACAGCGGTTGACTGCCTTCTGTGTCCATCTGCTCATTGGTAAGTCTCGCAATGTGTCATGGTTTGCATAAGAGTTGCTGACGTTATAGGAGTGTCCGTGTTGATGGGGCCACTCTTGAGACAAATCCCCA
This sequence comes from Capitella teleta, assembly GCA_000328365.1. Lineage (NCBI taxonomy): Eukaryota > Metazoa > Annelida > Polychaeta > Capitellidae > Capitella > Capitella teleta. Next base: position 77,824 of record KB302404.1, read on the forward strand.
TCGCAGTCTTGTTTGGCGTGTTCTTCTATATGGGAGTTGCGTCTATGCATGGCATTCAGCTGGCTGAAAGGTTGAAGCTTATGTTTATGCCAGTGAAACACCATCCTAACGTGGGCTATGTAAGAAAGGTCAGTCAAGGCAGAGGGTGGATGTATGTGAAATTCAGCGATGATGCTTTTATGCAGGTGCGACCCTGGAAGATGCATGTTTACACCTTCATCCAAGTGGGATGCTTGACTCTCCTGGGGGTCGTGAAGTTCACCAGGGCCTCTTTGTCCTTCCCTCTCCTGCTTCTGCTTCTGGTTCCTTTTAGGCTCAAACTCATGCCACTCATCTTCTCAGAGAAGGAATTGGCTCATGTGAGTATTTTAATGCACTAAGGGTCCAGATAAAACAAGGAAAAGAGTTATACTCAGATAGATTGGGCAGATGATTCTGGAGCCAATTTAACAATTCCAAGCCAATTTGAGTTCGGTTATCTGGCTTCAAATCACGAGAACTGCTCTATCTGAGTGTAACTTCGCCATCTTGTTTACTTGTTTAATCTCTGTTTTCGTTTCATGCTATTCTAGCTGGATTGTGACGTCGAAGAGAACATGTCAAAGAAAACGACAAAGAAAGAGGAGGAAATTGCAGACAAACAAGCTTGAAACCTTTTTAATCCGTAACTTTTATGTTTATGTTTACTGGCATCAGTGTATTTTTAGTACCCATAGAGTCTATTTTTTAAATAATTATTATGGATACCTGCAGAACTAGGAAATAGAACCACCTACTTTTCTATCGCGTGAATCTCAAGGAAAATGGTTGATAATTTTGTGTGGTATTTTTTCTCATATTCTTGGAATTATACCGATATCTTTGTTTATACTCTTGCCAATGCTTGCTCATTTGTTTGCCTTTTGCAGGCTGTTTATGCATTAATCTTGCCATATTAGGGCATTTAGGATACTTATCTTGCCTTGCTATAGAGCATAATTTGGGAAATTTATTTCTTAGTACATTGACACGTGTATCAGTTCATCTTCCCATGTGCCATTGTGTGCATTGTGTTCTGTTTTCTGCTTCTTGTCCTGTCCCGGTAACTTTTATACAAGTTTGCATACGATGCGGCACCGTGATCTTTATAGCGTTTTTAATGTTACGTTTCAGACACAGCGTATACGTTATCCCAATTTATCCTCTAAGAGGGTTATTTCTGCCCCTGTTTTTACCTGGACTCAGTACCACGCTGCACAATCAGCTTTTATACTTGTTGCCATTATTTTGATTACGTGGCATCATTTATTGTGCCATCGGAATAAAGGGCATTCTGTTGCTTTGTTTTGATGTGTTTCAAAAAATTTTCTTTACTTTGTATTTGTTCTAACTTTGCGTGGACTTTTATCACATGATTATTCAGGGTAAATATATATTGTGACACCACTGAAATACACGTTGACTTTCTGTACATTATTGCAAAGGAATTTATCCAAGCCAGGGTGTTCAGGGCAAAGTTATTACATTATGCGAAAAAGAAAAATGGCGACGGTTTCCCGTTGTTTTCCACGAGACATCTATGCACAACTATCGCTTTATGTGGCTGAACATCCAACGCACTCTCATGGCATGGCATCATCTCATGGCATGGCATCATCTCATGGCATGGCCGTCGTGAACTTTAGCATCATACGAGGTATCAAACTCGAAAGCTTGTGATAAGGATTCATGTTATCACCAGACTAGAATTTACAAAGATTTGTATGATATAATTTATGTAGATTGTGTCACTATCATAACGCACTTTGTTGATCATCCACACTTGAACTCATATCATAACGCACCAGCTGAATCTCACGGGTGACATTCATCGCTTTACAGTTCATGTATAGAATACGAAACTTTCGAGAGTCGAACGGAGAAGATGCGCGAACAAGATAATGATATCAAAAGGCGTAAAGTCGACTTACTGTGGCAATATAGGTACAATATAGGCACAATATAGGCACAATATAGGCACTGGTCGTA
>KB302404.1:80481-93130 GCA_000328365.1 Capitella teleta
GCCCACACAAGGAATATCATCGCTAACGATTTCGCGGGCGATATATTGCTAACTAGGCGTGACGTCAGCAGCTGTGATGAAACACCGAGTTCCCCATCTGTTACAATGGGCCTCGTCATATCAGCGTGTCCTGCGACTCAACCCTTGGATATTTTTTTATTTTCTTTTCGGAAATAGATAGAATAATCATTTTGCCACCAGTCAGGCGCGAAAAAAAAATATTTTTCGCTATTTTTCTTATTTTAACAAGCGATTTTCTAGGACACCTACCATGTTTCTCATCCTGAAACAGTAAAAAGGTCAGCCAGAGTGCACCACGCATGCGCTTTCGTTTCGTAAACAACAAAGATGTCCTTTTATGGCGAAGATGCTCTGCTCTGATTGGCTGAAATCGATAGCTTCACGAGGGGAACGGAACCAATCAGCCATCAGCCAAACCAAGCCATCAGCTGACGTTTGCCTCCTATACTTCGCAATGGAAGCCATTCTCCCATAGGCGCAATGCTAACCCCGATATTCGGAATGCATTATTTCCTTACGCTTGCATCCAGGCATGGTGTTTTTGGCACGGAATGCTATCAATTGGTGCTATGAGTCAATAGAACATCACTTAAAATTTAGTTCCCCATCCCTTTAATATTACCTTTTGTGTTTTGTTTAACTTTGCGTTTGTATGTTTGCTGTTGCGCGGAACTTGGTGAAATTAAATTCTGCAAAATAATATACTCCTTGATAAAACTTGATTTTGCGTCTCCCAGAAAAATGCACTGTTTGAAGGTCGAAGATCAATGTCACAGCAAGGTTTAGAATTTGATTGCTTCTAGCTCGCTAATTAATTGCAGTAATTAATTGCAATAATTAATTTCAATAATTAATTGCACTAATTAATTGAGCAAGCCTGTTCTAATCTGCATCAAACAATGGTGTTGTCACTGCTCTCAGATGCACTGTCCTTGCGCAATCTTCAATAATAATAATTAGGATTATCTGGAACGTTTTCATCTCGGCAATTATGCTACTCGTATCATCGAAATATGTCTAATTGAGGCAACACGATCTCAGCTTTGAGATCTGGATAAAAATAATTTCCCTAGTCACCTAGTCAATGTGTAAAGAGCAGACGATGGCAGAACTATCGGTTGAAGGGGTCCATTGAGTCCAGTGGGACTTGAGTTTTGAAAGTTATAAATCATCCATAAAATTAATCTCTTCATGGAGTTTATTTAAACTGTCTTCATAAAGGCTACCGTCACCCAGGATTCATTGTGAATGTTTTATTCGACAACAACAACAGAGAAATCCAAAGTAAAACTTAACAAATAAAATATTAAAAATCTAAATTAAGTTCATCAACAACAACTGAATTTTTATTTTGCAGGATTTGTTTTCTAATTCAAGAAAAGGTGCCAGAGAACAGGAGTTTTTCGGAACCAGATCAAAGAATTTGAGCCCCCAACGACCAATACGTGTCTTGGGATATTTGTAAAGGTCAAAATAATATTATAAGGAGGGGTGGGATGCTCTCCAGCCAGAGTGCAGTTTCTGTTTCATGTCCTCGACGACATCCTTGTATTCAGAAGCATTAACCTTGTTACTCATCTGATATGGATCATTCTCAAGGTCAAATAATTCACTGAAGACAAGTTCATTCCAGCGATGAGGAAGACTTCCATCAAACGGAACCCACTCGGTATAGCGATGCTTTCCAGTGCGAACTGTGTGTCCGGAATACTTGATTTCCCCCTCATATAACGGATACACCGATTGCGAAAAGACGCTGTCCTTCCACGTGGCATTCTTCTCCTCGATGAGAGGCATCAGACTGGATCCCTCTGTGCAGAGCTTCTTCTTATCGGATCCATTCTCTGGGCACACCGGGATGCTGCCAAATCCTGCTGCTTCCACCAGTGTTGGATAGACGTCCACCAGTTCCACCAGCTTCTCCGATTCCGCAGTGCTCTTGCCTGGTATCCTAACCATCAGAGGCACGTGCAGGCTTTCCTCCCAGATTGTGTTCTTGCCCCACACCCCTCCTTCTCCCAGATGGTAGCCGTGGTCTGACATGAACACCACCACCGTGTCCTCCCATAGGTTCAGGTCATCCATCTCCTTCATGATCTCTCCGAACAAATCATCGACAAACGACACGCAGCCGTAGTATGCTTTTCTCAGGTGCTTCGCGACGTCATCGGGCATTGAAGAGTTCATATGGTATTCATTGACTTTGAAGTAGTGCTCGATATCTTTGTAGTGGACAAATTCCCCAGCGGCTGGCCATGCTATAATGTTGGTACCATTGGCTGGGTGAGGATTTTTGGCCAGACCGATGTCATCCAAGGAGTACTGGTTTACGTGCTTGTCCGGTACCGTAAAAGGTAAATGGGGTTTCTTTAGGCCGACAGCTAAGAAGAAATGTTGACCATGGTTTTTGTAATGTTTGTTGTATTCCTGCAATTGCTTAACGGCGTAGTTCTTTGAGTTAAGGTCTCCAAATGGATGGTCAGTCGCTTCTTTTTCCGATACCACGTAAAAGCTGTGGTCATGCTTGTCGTTGACGCCATCTGCCGAGTACGCCTCGAAGCCGTCCGACCAAGAAAACTCAGCATCGTTGTACAGTGAGCTCTCAGCATGGAAAACCTTGCCAATGCTCCTCGTATGATATCCCTTATGCTTGAAGAATTCCGGTAAGGTCACCAAGTGACCCTCAGACGAATCCCGGAAGAACACCCCGTTGTTGAAGACCTTCGTCGTGTCAGGTCGCCGCCCAGTGAGGAAAGATGTCCGACTTGGGTTGCATCTTGGGGCCTGAGTGTAAGCTTTCTTAAAGACAAAACTCTTGCTGGCTAGTCGTTCCAGGTTGGGTGTCTTGATGCCGTCGTACAGCCATGGTCGCTGGTCCTGATCATGGAACGGTTTCACTTCAGCTCGTAGGTCGTCGGATATTAAGAACAAGACGTTCAGCTTCTCTCGTTCATTTTGAAGATGACTTCGCCGGTTATGCTGTCTATGGTGGTGTTGCTTTGCGTCCGTGATGCTTGCAACCAGGCACAAGAGGAGAAGGAGAAGTCGGCACGTGACCTCCATTCTGATCGAGAGATGTTGCTTTATCCACAAAGTACGTCACTCTGCGCTCTGAGCTTCAGTGATTAACTCAGTTGTTGGTAATTAATTATGCAGCGATTTCAGTATTTTTGCCATATTATCATGATCGATTTTGTGTTCTATTGGTGATTTCATAATCAACAACACAATCAGCCCTTGACAATACATTGAGGTCTTAATTAGAAGTTCAGTAATCGTCATAGGTATTGGGTTTATTGTGCTGGAGACTGTAACAATTATACTAAACTTAAATAAGCAAAAATGATTGACTCTTGATTAATAAGACACTCTATTTGCTCATTTGTATTCATGTTGTCAATTTTCCTGCCAAAATTAATTACCAGGTGGTGTCTCTGGATGAATAAATTTTGACTAATTAATTTATTTGATTCGGAAAACAAACGCATCGTTAATGAGGTTTCCTGTGGGCAGTATTCATATTGGAATTAGAAAATGTTGCATCAATACAAAGAGTGATTATTGTCATATATACGCATTGTGTTAAAATTAATTTGATCGATTTAATGCCGAACATCCAGCGTAATTCCCTTTAATCGTTGAATGTGAATCTTTTTCGAAAATGAAATTATTCAGAAATATACCAATGAAAATAGCCCTGTGTTTGTATGTCTGCTGGATGCATCACGTGGTTCTGATCGGGTCAGGTTTGACAAAATATTTAGGTTATTACTCGAACGCAATACATGCCAGCTAGTAATTGAGATGGATTATGATCTCTCGGAGTGCTTTTGTAAAATGGGGTGATTCTAACAGCCAAATCCTTTATGTGAAGAACTAAGTTAAGCAAATTGGCGTACTGTCTCCGATCATGTTTCTAATTTATCTCAATGTCCTTGAATCATCGTCTGCAAGATGCTACGTGTCATCTGGTGGTTTTTTTGTTTTTTTTTTTGTTTTTTTTTTGTTTTTTTCAGACGATGTGGTTCAGCCTGCGCCCTCACTGCCAGATTTAAAGACCATGCTGGAAATCTGCTCAAAATAATTATGCTAATGAGCTCATTGTAATTTTTAACAAAACAAAGAGCAAGATTATTGTTGTTATTATCGGTAATGGGGGAGGGTTTGCCCAATACGATTTATGGAAGGAATTAAACATGTGTCTGATGAGAAATATTTTAGATAATTGGTCACAACATCAGCGTTTTTCGAAATTATCAGAAAAAAATATGACGAAAACAAATACCCAATGTAGGTTATAATCTCATGTCCATCGATGACATGTACACTTTTTGTAGAAGTCACTCTATGGATCCAAAATCATCGACCTCGGTTATCCATCATGCTGATTCTTTGGTATTTTCTAGTAAAACTTCCGTATTTTTTTTTCCAGTCGCTGTCCTCGAGAAAAAAAAAAACGAAACAAACAAAAAACAAACAAACAAAAAAACAAACAAACAAAAAACAAAACAAAAAAAAACATATTGACATAGCTTTTAGACCCGGGCAAGAACAAATCTCAGTTTGTTCTTACCCAGGTCATATAGGTTGGTTGAGTGCGGCCGGCAGATGATTCAACGATCTGAATTTTTTGGGAGAGTACAATGAATAATTAATAAGTATTCCCCATTTGATAGTTGTTGTTGCTATTGTCGTTTCGATTGACCTGCCCTCATGTAATATTTACAGCAGTTGTCGGATGGGATCAGCAGATTGCATTGTCAGGTGGTTGTTTCGTTGTTTCTTCATTGCTCCATGTTGAGATGCACAACAACTGAGTGCATGCACTATTAAAACTGACTCTATTATCCTCATGAATGGGTGAATACTGATGGCCTGGAACAATGGATAGTCTGAAGAATAATGAAATAAACATTGAATTCCAATACAACCACTATAAGCCATACATTGAAATAGGTAGACCAAAATTAACCCAGACAGACATGGAGGTGCTACTTTTTCGCCTCCTTCTTCTTACTCTGCTAGATATAAGCAGCGCTTACAGTGAGTATCAGTTTACAAAATTATAATGAGCACTTACTTCATATATACGCTTCACTCACGCTTCATTGCACCATTGTTAAACAAACCCGATTAACTCACCCAGGTACGGCTACGATTTGCCAAGTTTTTGTGTTCCTGTTACAATAGCACTAATCCTGTTGTATCAACTTGCTGCACACTCACGTTCAATAGTCAATCAATAGCAGCCAATAACCTAAGAAACATCATGTCCATATTAAATCGTAACTATTAAACTCTAACTTCGTTAACTTTAATGCAGTATTCAAATAACAGAATTCGAAATTTTATTCCAGGACTTGTCACATGGGAAGTGACCGAAGACCACTGCCTAACTTCACCAATTCTCAACAGCCAAACCACGACGTTATTTGAGTGCAAAACAGCTTGTTTGGAGATCACAGACTGCCGAGCAGCAGAGCATAGGTCAAACAATGATCTCTGTCAGTCTTCAGCCCTCACTCAATGGCAAAAACCAAGTGCATTTCAGCCCGAACCTCTCTGCAATCACTACGAATACACCACTCTCGAGACTGGTAAGTCAACTGCTTCGTGATAGTTCATCGTTTCATGAAGTTATTCATCAGCGATTGGGGAGTGGATATCAATCGCAGGGTATCAACTAGGAGGGTCTTCAACATCATACACTGGATTGTCTCTTGATCAATGCAAGAATTCCTGCCTCCACCATCCGAGCATTGTTTGCAGGTCGATTAACACAGGCCTCGACACATGTTCGTTAAATCACTTTACAAAGACAACCCATCCCAGGCAATTTACAGCCGATGAGAGGTACACTTACCACGAGGTTGATAGAGGTAGGAAGTGGGCTCATTTATAAGTTATAGAATTAATTGCTCTTGTCAGTGGGCAGTGTAACATGGAGAGAGACATTGAACACGCGGACTTCAGGCCACGACGATGCTGTATATACTGAGCAATCGAAAGAGGCATGCAAAGAACTCTGCTTGGCGCAAACGAACTTCCAATGCAAACACGCCGAGTACGGAAAGACAGATTTTGTCAGCCAATGTTTTTTGGGAGATGTTTCCATTGATGAGATGGGATCAGATGCATTCGTCGGGAACGGTGTCAATGTGTATGAACCAATAAAACAGCTATTCCCACAGGGTAAGTACTAAGCAAAACAGGCAGTATAGTCTATTGTGTACATGTATAAGTGACAATTCTTTAACACCGTAATCCCTGGTAAAATCTGATATTATTGCAAGACGTACAACGAGTATTTTCAGTAGAGCAGAGGTCCTCTATGCTGTCATCCGCACATACTACTGTTTATTTTAAATTCATATTTTCACCTTTACCACATTGCCAATTTTACTGGATATTCTTTGTACATCGGAACAGGATTATGCCGAGATGAAACTTGGGTGAAGAGAGGATCCTTCTGTTATATTGCTGAGTGCAATGCAGGAAGCGCAGGTTTCGCCAGGCAAAAGTGTTCTTCTTACGGAGCGACTCTGGTCTCAATTCATGACCTCCACGAAAACCTCTTCATCGGTTGGCTGGGACGCAGTGCAATGGATGCGAGTCGATTTCGTTGTGGAATTTCTGGACTGATGTACATTGGATTAGGCACCAGCAACAACGGTACCAGTGAGTTTGTTCTATTTGTTAATATGATGCATGTGTGATACATGATCCCTTGTAGCCTGGCAGTGGGATGATGGCACAGCATTCGATTACGTCATTGGTGAGGCTGAGAGGGCTGCTAGTGTGATGTGCGTCGCATTGAACATCACTGGTGAAGCATGGAAAAGCATAGAATGTGACGAACATGCAGCAGGATTCATTTGCAAATCAGGATTCAGATGTGAGTACTAGAACCAAATATGTATTAATAATTACAATTTGAATTTGTTGTAATATTATATACAGGGTGGCCCTCGAGTATTTCATCTACTCCACAATCTCCATCATTACGAGAGAGCTTATTGACTTCGTTTGGGCCACCTTGTACTCGTTTAAGTATTATTAAGTATTATAAGAGCGAAAGACAAAATTCCAATACGGGAACTGGCAATGCAAACTCATAACAAGTCATATCAGTTAAAAACATATTTTGAGCATTTTCTTTGAAAGTTGAGCATCTGAATTGAAATTGAGTATATTCTATAGAATATAGTTTTTATATTTCTACATTGAAATTCAGTCATGATGTAAATTTAAAACCCAAAAAAAGAAAGTTGGGAAACCACGACACATGACATGAGTCAAGATGATTAAGATTAATTTGCAATTAGCATGCAGTTAATTGCAATTAAGAGGCATTATGCTTCGAAAATGGTCATAAGAGGTAGGATTCGTCACCATGCCATGCAATATATGAATATCATCTCTGATATACCTGCAATATAAATTTGAAAAAGCCGAGCCTCATATGGGGATAACTGTAATGCAATATGATTGTAACATTCTCTTAGTCAAAGGTTTATCAAGAAATCTATATGATTTATATGATGATCAAGCAAGTATTTCGATGACTATTTCCAATGCACTTGTTGTCTCTCATCGAAGAAACTCTTTGGCACTGAGATAATATGATTATTTCGCCATTATGTGTATTTAATCTCTTGCTTTATCCTTCAGCTCCTTTCACATTTTTTTTTTTTTGCAATAATTCTTAATGCCAACCAAAGTACATAGATTTTGTTGTAATTTGGAGTACCATTATTTTTTTTTTTTTTTTTTTTTTTTGATCAATGCCTCCACGAGAACCGTTACATTTTAAGTGTTTTTACATTTACTTTCTGTTATATGGAATGTTTTGTCAATGATAAATTATATATTAGATGTCGCATTATTGAAGTGAACAAGAATTATAACGCACAGTGTTCTAGATTCCGAGCACTGGCAATTTTGTTTTGTTTTCGTCATTCGGGCTAATGAGACCAAACCGTATCTGAGCAACTACATATTTATTTCAGCAATGTACATGCAGATGGGGGAATTCTGTGGCCATCGGAGCAGAGATTATATGTGTATAGTGTATACCGCTGAATTGCGAATGATTTGTGGGCAGCCCTCATATAATTTTGAGCAGCCAACAAGAAAAGTATAATCCTCCGGGCGGCCAGAGATAAACAAACCATTTTTACGGTTGTAAATTAGTTTGAGTTGGACCTCTGATCTCTGACTTTTGACCTCTGACCTTTGACCTCTGAATTCTGTTCTTTGACCTCTGACCTCTGTCCTGGGTCTTGACAAAACCTCCCCGCTTGCTGGTGATCTGGCGGTTCTAAGTAAGTTTAAGTTATAGCCCTCCACAGTAAGTATTGGGTCATACAATACCGCGAAAACACAAGGCTAAGTTATTACCGGCATTAAAGCAACACCGACTTTAATCTTAGGCCAAATTGTGATAGCCTTCATTTCATGAATGAGCTTAATTAAAATTCACTTTCCTCTATCAGCTTCTTTCCTAGCACGACATTTCACTGGTTCCCTGGTGCATTCATGCATTCATTTTTTTTTTTTTTTTTTTTTTTTTTTTTTTTTTCTCTCCAGTAGGAGTCAGCAAGTGTTTTTTCATAGTTCCACTCTCTATAAATGTTTTCTTGCACACGCTGCATTCATATGTGGTCTTTCTCCGGTTTGAATTAACATGTGTGTTTTTAAATGTCCACCCCGGGTGAACTTTTTCTTGCACACACTGCAATCGAAGGATCGTTTTCCAGTATGTGCTCAAACCGCATCGCTGTTCATGATTAATAAATGTCAAGTCGAACTGAGCCTTCTATCTGTTGAACTTAAACTCTGTTCGGGTCGAACTTTGGCACGTGTTATCGAGAGGCTGCAGTTTTCAAAGCACATATCGTACTATTGTCCAGGGCTCGCGCCGCAAATTGCAGGCTGTTAAAATTAATTACTTTATCAATTATGTAAAACAGTTAACATATAATTAATACAGTTTAAACTTAAATTGAATGAAAAAATATTGGCAGCGGTGGGATTCGAACCCACGCCTCCGAAGAGACTGGTGCCTTAAACCAGCGCCTTAGACCGCTCGGCCACGCTACCTTACGATAATTGCTACGTGCAACTGGAAGCCGAAATCGTACGCCGTCATTATCGGCTCAAGTCAAAAACACTTATAGCCAAACCTTGATTGTACCCCCGCATTAAGATCCATGAATTGGCTTTGTGATATTTCCACGGCTACTACGACCGCTTCCAGACCCTCGATTTGTTGCTCGGTCGATGGTGATGCAAACAAAATGTCACCACTTTTACGCAAATACACATTGGCCCAGGAAACATCGAACCCGTCTTGCGTTGGAAAGTCGACCAGCGTTTCGAAGCCTGAAATCCACAATGTACGCCCTCTACTCACACAGGTATCTAATAGGGTAAATAGGGTATATGCGAAATTCAGGGTACGTGCTGAAAACCGTTGCTCCGATTGCGGGTTACAAAACAAATCCAGCACATTCGGTTCAGGGTAAAGATGAGGCGAAGATGCAGTTTTGAAACGAAGATATAGTTTCCACGTGGGGGCCACTCTCCGTTCGGTTGACAATCATCAGCTTCTATAGAGGGTCGAACGATGCATCTAAAAATGATCAAACTCTGCACGAAGCATGATCTGGTCGAGGCGGTGATGGTGCAAGCAGACAGGTGGGCCGGTTGTGGAGATGTGATATGCTGAGGAATCGAAAACGCAAAATTCGGTTTTGTGTTGGGTTGCGGGAGACAACTGAGTGTAGATGTCATTGACACGGAGTCCAAGCGGGGAGACGCCGATGGAAGTTTATCAGTCAGCGCTGATTAGCATTCTGTGGCCAATATGGCCGACGCTGTCGCGCTGATGTTTCTTATTTATTCTCCTGTAACATATACGCCTCCTCTCACCCCGGCGAGATGGACAAAGACGACAGGAAGCAGAATTACGCATTGAGCAACACACATGTCAATGAGATGCGTTGTGATTTACCGCTTATCGTGTAACTTGATAGTCATAACGCACTCTCTTTGCTTATTGACACGACGTCATGTTTGTTGAAACGAATGCACCTCTCGATCATAAGGGATGAATGGTGTCAGATCCGGTATAACCACGCCTTAGAAACCTACGAACATACATGTAACGGCTCAACTCATCTGCAGTCATCTCATCTCATCTCATTTCATTGTGATCACCTCATTGATTCTTACCTTACTTCATTGCTCGAACTCTCCAATATAAGAAGCTTTTTCATTATAATAAGAGATCAAAACCGACCTCTTATAACGAGCCTTACGTCGTAATAAACCATAAATCACCGTGAATCATGAGTCTTTTTAACTGAAACATAACATTAAATTTTATCTTCCTTCTTTTAGCTTTTCTTTTTTGACGTGCATCAATATTTCATTGTGTGAAATAAACATTTATATACAACAATCAAGCTACTATAAATCATTCATGCATATAGTTTCCTGGTGGCATTGTGATCACTTTTCATAGCAATTATAATTATTAATTATTAATAAAACAATAGCATTCTTCCTCGTGTCCATTTTTTATTCACCGCGCTATAATTAATTTCTGACACGAACGGACTACTCCGTCATAACTCCTGTTACGGAATTCGATGGACAAAGGGAATCATTACGAAGCAGCCTCCGTGAGCAACTCGCTACTAAGACTATCTTACACCTTCCATCACGGCCGACTTAAAAGTCCATAAAAGGCAGTATGTCGGTGGAAATGGTTCTCCTTCAATTCCTACGATGGCTCAGCGAAAGAGAGGGCGATTCGTGACAGTAAATCCTCCATTCTCATGAACGCAGCATAAAATTAATCCACATTGGATGGACTGCGTGCTTCATACGGCACACGTGACGTCAGCTGGACAATGGTCACCCAGTGGTCAGGTAAAACATCACACTGGCATCAGAGAAGGACAAGTTATGCAATTCAACTTACTATCCAATGAATACGGTTGAAAACTTGAAATCGACACAGTGGTTTCATGAGAATTAGTTTGATGATTATTTTGTTTGTTCGGCGAAATTCACCCAACGTCATTTCTCGTTGTCATGGTAACCACCCAATAACATAATAGCTCAATTGCGTATAGACTCCTCATCTGACCTTGAAGTGACACTCAGATGACCCGTCGTCCATTAGAGGTCATTTTATCTCCACTTAGACCTGCAGTAAAGGAGCTTTCAAAACAGCAAGATCACGTGACCGCGGTGTCAATCTCGCGCATCTTCCGTGACCTCAAATCGCCACTACATCTTTAACCAGGCCAAGATACAGTATTGCAATCTGCAGGTACGTGACCTGGCTGACACTGCATCACTGCTCATAACAACATCATTGTACACAAATAAAAATAAAATCTTGATCTTTTGCACACGTAATATATTATATCTGAATTTTTAAGTTCATTATTAGTTTTATTGCAGCGTTAAGAATGATCTAATAACGTATTTGTGACAGAAAAAAAATAATGGACCGTTAAACATTAGATTTTTTTGATTTTTTTTGATTTTTTTTTTTTTATTGAAAATTCTAATTAAACATTTCACCTGGGTAAATTCACATACCTTATCCAATATCAGAGATTTCTGAGCCCATTTCAGTGGCCCATTTATAGCAAACTTGTGCACTATTTATACTTTACAAATCAATATTATATGCTATTTTAGCCACAGAAAGGTGGCTACCATTAACTAGAAATGAATAACCTCTGATTTGACATCTTCTTTTGTCAGAAATTTCCCTTCTATCGTTTCTCTTATCAAACTTTCATCTCAGCTCAGCATATAAAGCGATGTTTAACAGAGAGTACATCACGGCACAATGTATCTCTTTGCACTAGCACTCACTGCCTTACTAGGGCTGACCTTTTACGTGGTGTATCCTCCAACTCGAGTCGGTTCTTGCATCTCTCCGAATCCGCAATATCGCTTCTACGCTGGACAAACAACCCTGGAGGAAGCGACAAATGGGTCGCTGGGTGGTATCGGATGGCAGCCGCCTCAATATGGTAAAGAATTATATATTTTATTAGTATAATATAATAATAATTGTCTTTTTCTTCCAGGGTATACGCCATACAAGTTTATCATGTTGTCCAAGCATGGCGCGCGGCATTTCGACCTAGATCAACAGTTGCAAATTGCAAATACACTTCTCGATTTGAGGTTTCTGCTTAACAATGCGAGCTCACCAGGTAAATCATTCTTCTTGCTACGTACTTGTTTTTATACTTGGGCAATCCTCGGTTTGAGAAATTCCGCGCGCCTTATGTGCAGGTGTACACATCATTAGTTGCATAACGATGGAATTTGTATTTAACCCGGATTCACCATAACGGAGTGAGTGCGTTATGATTGCATGTTTACTGCCACTCCAAAGACTATTCATCTTAATGAATAGTCTTTGGCCATCCCTGTGTCATAATAATTAAACTTACAGGGTGTTTCAATCAACAGGATATCTCTGTCAGGAAGATTGGGAATATTTAGAATCGTGGACGCCGCTCGTAGAGCCAAGCAATTCCCTAAAATTGGCATATGAAGGTTGGCTGGCATCTCGCGATCTTGGTATAGG
>KB302404.1:93731-143507 GCA_000328365.1 Capitella teleta
GTACAATATCAACCTCCAACTCACAGACGACGCTCTCACCATGTACGACAGTTGTAGAAGCGAATACAGCATTCGGCATGGCAACGCCCCCTGGTGTGTTTTGTTTCGCGAGGAGGACGCCGAGGTCATGGAGTATGCCATTGACCTCTTTGATTATTATCGCCATGGTTACGGGTATGACATCAATCATGAGCAATCGTGCAACTTATTCTCTGCACTTGTGGAGCGAATCTTGTGCGTATAATTATTATTCATCTACTTTCATCTACTTTCAACTACAAAATCTTAATTTCTCGATGCACAGAGAGCGTTCACCAACACCTTACAGTGTCCATGCTTGGTGGATGGAGCCTGAAGCCTTCGATAGCCTCGTCGCGCGTCTTGGTCTGTGGGCTGGGGACCCACCGTTGACGGCTAACAGTTACCAAGAAAACAAGGACAGAGAGTGGAGGAGCAGTAGGCACGCAGCTTCGGGCAGCAACCTAGTGTTCGTGGTTCAAGACGCTGATTTGCCTAATTCGTCCATTGCATCCGACATCCGAATCCAGGCATTCCACAACGAACACTTGATTCAGCTTCCTATTTGCCAGACCACGGAATGCACAGAAGACGAAATTCGGGCAGGATGGGAGTACGAGGCCAATCAGTGCGACTTCGATCAGCTGTGTTCAATATTAATCGCCAAAGAGTAGCCCCAGCACACGTGTACAGTTGCAATAAAGCACATGTCTGTTGAGATCCATTTCGGTCATGGTTCATTGATTCACCTTGTTGGCTTGGTACACTATGCTGGTCACTTATGGGAAATCTTAACATCTATCCTTCCCAAGCACCCAAGGAAGAAGGAATTTGAGGAAGATGAAGGAATTGCTGGATTCAATTGTGAGTCGCTGGACCAGCAATTCTTAAATTCCTTTGCAATGAGGTGAATTTGGAGAGAATTGAATTATTTAATCTTATATAAATGTAATGTTCGGTGCGTTGGTCAATTTATTTCGTTATAGTGTTTGGCAAATGACAAACATATAGATGCATCGTAGCGTAATAAACTTCTGAATTCATCGATGATTAGAACTTATATAGAGTCACACTTCTGTAAATTAAACTTCATGAATTTCAATCTTTAAACACTTGCTTCAAGAACTAACAGGAAATTCCACCTCAAGGGTCTCAGACCCGTTGTATCGAATGCTCTCACGGCATCTCTAACTCCTCCCCTCGCAGGATGTAACCTTGATCTCGCAATTCATTAGCCACCAAAGAGGAAGCGTGATGCAGCCTCTGCTCCCAGAGGTCAAAGTTCGTTGGCGCAATGTCTCCGCTGTTCTCTCGTTACACGTGCAACAAACATTTCGTTTGCTTCCTTTAGTTCCACGCCATGTAGCACGTCATCAAGATAATGCAGTTGGTGGAGACAAGTGTGCTGCAGACATAAATGCATCTCTTTGTTGATGGTTTGTGAGATTCCTATTGTGAGAAATGAATTAATTGCTTATTCCTGGAATCACAAAATGTTCACTGTAATTTTATGCTCTGTTTGTCGCTCGGTGAATATCAAAAGCGTTGTTTACCTGCCTGTAAGTTTCTGTGAATTTATTAATTTTAATTCATCTGTTTCGATAGTATTTGGTACGCAGATTCTACATAACAAGTTAACATTGTGCCTAATTACAACTACTACTTTTTGTTGTTGTTTGTTGTTTTTTTCTTTTTCATGAACACCGGCTTATCTATAGACAACTGGTTACACCTTTTACCTGCACAATTCATCGTATGATTGAAAGTTACATGCAGCATTACATAAAATAATATACATATAACATGACTAAACTGTAGCTGCCAAACAGACTTTCTAGCTACATCTGCCCTGAAGTGTTGACCACGCGTGATCAACAACTGACCAGCGAGAAAAGGGGTTCGTCCTTGCCCTTGCCGTGTTAAATTGGACCAATCAGCGGACGTAGTTTACGTGGATTGATGTGACCGTCTGCCTCAAACGGCGGAGACCTTGAGTCGGTTCTTGATTCGTCCAAGCGGCTCCTGTTCACGGCGAACATTTCATTTGGTTACACCTATTTCTAGGTCAGCAGCATTAGATTGATAAATAAAAAGCTATTCTGTAAAGCTCACCTTGTGCGTTACAATTAAAAAGCGACGAGTGTCATAATTATAGGAACTAAAGACTAGTACAATTGCAGAATTTCCTCTTAGCTTTGTTTCAATGCGTTGGTTTTACAGGCGTTCATCAGCAATTCGCAGACCATCGTCCCACCGGAAGGGAGTCCGGAAGGGAGCATGCATTGCGTGGAACGTTTGTTTAATGCCTTCCTTTCCTCGAAATTGATCTCGTCGTCATTTTCTCCGTGACTCAACTCTGGAACAGATGGCGCGAATTCCGCTGCTGCCTCAAAAGGCCCCAAAAAAAGAGCATTCCGTTGAATAACGGAGGAATTCGGATGACCTCTGTCTGACCGACGAGGTCATTTGCATGATAGATGAAAATTAATCCCTCTTGTTTCGCCATTTTGATCGCTTCTTATGAAACGCTGCATGCTGCGCGAGGGCGTTTGCACCAAGAGTCTATTATTGAGTGCAGTTGCGCAGTCGAGTGATTTATTCGACGAGTGACGCGCATCTTTAGCCATACATCATAACGTACACTCACATGTATGTTATTCGCACAAATGCTAAGCAAATGGTATGAATAGATAGCGGTGCTGTACAAATATAGATAATTGTGATTAATGGGTGTATCTTTGTTATTAATCATTATTCATGAGTTGATAAAGTCGTCTGATTTCTGCCACCATTGCTTCTGACAATGCTAACAAGCGCACGCAACTGTCACACAAACCATACTGTCACACAGGCCATACTGTCACACAGGCCATACTGTCACTCAGGCCATACGTTTGGTCGGTAACCCTCGCCGACACACGTGCCGGACTGCAACGCGTATCTGAAGCGATCTTCAGTGGACATCTTCATTTCCATGAAAGCTTCCTTCCGTTTTCCTGATGTCCAGCAACGCCCAGCTGCCTCTGCAGAATCGTGCGCTGACCACCTCGCTGCGGCGACCATGAAAAGGAATTGGTAGCTTGGCTCTTCATGCGCATGAAATGTGCTCCTTGGCCGCTAATTGCAATCCCTCTGGCGGCAGTCCGCCTTCCCCCAAGGCTACCGTTGAAATGGAAAGCTTTGAATATACATTTGCTGGGCGTGGATTGCAATCCGTATGGCGAGTGTAAACGGCGGATATAATTATATAAAGGAGGTTAGAACTAATCCTATCAGTTCTCCTTTGTTTCAATAATTCTCACCAGATGACGTTTATCCACGGTGGTAAATAAATATCTTAAAACATAACCATAAACATTGTAATGGAAATCTGTATAACACTGAATGATTATAAAATTACACCTTAACCAATCAATAAACATTTAGCAGAAATATCAGCCTCAGCAGCCATGGATACAGTCAGCCATGATCGGGAACTGCAGCAAGTGCACTTAAGCCCGCTCTCCCCCAGAGTGATTACGCATAAATCCTTCTCTTGAGTGGAACAAGAGTAAAAGCGAAACCTCACAATGCGTCCAGTAATCATGGATGTTATGGTTGAGCCACTTGTGCGCTATCAGTGTGCGCTGCTTTCACTCTTTCCTCTATTTATCCCATATTTTTCCACACCACCTTGACGTGCTTTCTCTGTTCATTAATCTTCTTATGCATAAGCCGTGAATTCCTGCGTATATAATGCGTATTGCTGGGTGTGATAATTAGTTGCGTGGTGAACTATGAAATGCCACAGAGGGTGTTTTAATATGTATGCATGTTGTCCATGGCTCATATATTGACACAGCGTGATGGGCAGTCCGTGCGTGCGTGCGTGCGTGCGAATAGCACGCATGATTAGCGCTTTGATGAATCCATTTGTCTCACGAGCGACGATGGGAGCATTCCAATGGAACTTTGCACTGCTCTGATTGGCCAGCTGTGCGCCAATCAGAGCGCTCGATCTAAAAATAGCAGCAAGCAAAGCAGAAGCACGTGGCGTGGGCTTCAAAGGCGGGTGCGATGGCGCGCAGACCGGACTCGCGTTGAGGCATGGGAGCGGGATAAGGATAATGCCGGATATCGCACACAATGACCACTGACCGATGCGTCCACAACAGATGGCTGCCACTGGTCTGGGTTGCCATGGTGATGTTGTTGACCTCTGCTGACCCCGTACAGAATCGCCGCCGTGACGTCATCAACGCTGCCCGATGCCGCGTGCGCTGTCTTCAGAATTCCGTTCACGCATCTCAGGTGAGTCCTTGATCTCTGTAAACATGGGGTCAAGCAGAACCTGCGAACCACTAGACCCTGGACATAGGCCCTCAAACAGGCTGATTGATGTGGGCTTCTCTGTCAGATCCGAGACATTCGTAATTCTGGATCATCTGGAGGAATGCACACGTGCATTGAATCTATTGTTGCAGCGTGCAATGCATGGTATCAATTTCATTACGTAACACTTCATGTATAAAATCAGATCAAAAACGCAATAGTATTATATGATTTATATAGTATGTTGCACTGATTAACGTGGTTGCGTAACTCTCATACGTAACACAAAACTATTTAGATTTAAATCGTAATAATAGAATACACATTGATTATAAATCTGGCGATGCGAGAATATTCCTAAGCAAAGAAAGAGTGCGATTTCGGCATTAAAGCACTCCGATTCCACATATGCGGTTTACAAGGAGCTCTCGAAGCCCGCGCCACTTGAGTTGAGGCTATAGGCAGACAAGGGGCACTCGAGAAAAATCCGCCTTTCTTTCGTTGCCTTTCAAAAACATTTCTCTTTGGCCTTATCGCCACTGCAAACGTCCAAAAGTGTTTCTGTCTATTGAATGTTCTTAATCCTTCTCACGTTCGCATTGAAGCTATAAAGAAATGCTGAAAGCGGTGTCACACGGTTGACGCGCTCGTTCACTCACCTTGCTAATTAGCTTCTCAGAGATTCAGTTCGCTCAAGTGGCATTTAAATAATATATCCCTGGGCAGCCAATATTTAATGTGTGAGAGTATATTTGTCTACGTGGTCATACAGGATTTGGTTCGGTGTATATACTTTTGATTTATAAAGTGTGGCTGGCTTTGTTTAATTCTCCTAACGATCTTGATAGAGTGGATCGATATTTTAATCATGATTTCGGTTCCTATACCACTCTTTACACAGAGCCGTTTTAGCCATCTTTTGTACTCTTAGAGCCATCCTTAATTAAATCGCTGCACCAATGGTCTATTCATCATTGTTTTACGCACGTTCGCAGAATCGCATCTCTCAAAACACAGACTATGGGGTGGCTTGATGTAACCTATTCTATGAAAGGATTTCAATTTAAATGAAATGTTGCCAATGTAATTCTTTCAGTCACGTTTGCAGATAAGCAAGAAATCCTCGCTTAACTCTTCAATCAACATCCGAATGCATGACTCAATTACCCCCTCCCTTAGGCCCGCTTGCTTCTTGGATGCTTGCCGGTTTTTCACATGCATGTTATATCCATTACTTCCAGTTATCTACCTGTGCCCTCAGCCTAATCGAAGTAGGCAGCCATCCTAGAATTCCCTGATTGACAGGTTATGTAATCAGGAAACTTAGCAGCAATTATATGAAGAACTCTTGAAATCAATCCGCGAAGCTTACGATTATTCCTTTCTCCTATGACAATGTTATGACTCTCGTCCGTCACACGAATCGCATCGCATTCGGTGAATGGCCTGGATCAACCTCATCATAGCAGTGAGCATTTAGTCAATATGCCCCATTCATTGAAAGTCTGAGTGATATCACATTTCAATATATATCTACGATGCATTAGCCTTATGTTTCAGCTCATTAACCAAGAGCTAATAAAAGTAACAATACAACCGAAGCAATGCATGATAGAGTACGTGTTTGTTGTTGCTTGCCATCTAATTGGCAATCTCTCCGGGATTATTCACGGAGATACCAGCATCTCTAACCGCATCTGAGCAGCTTACTTGTCTTCCTACGCCACAACCAAGAGAGCTAAAGTCACGCACGCGACTAGAAACTGGAAACCCAATCACAATAAAGACGCACGTGTGCATCTTGGCATCATCAACGCGTCTTGCATCTGCGTGCAACGTATGCTTCGCCTTCTTAATTCTCAGCATTCCGTATTGAAGCATACCTTGGGATATATGTACAGTCTTCCAGTGTAATTACCCAATTTGATTGTACTAGTATGACCAAGCCAATACTACAATCGAAAAGTTGCATGATCACCCCAAATGCACCGAACAATTCTCCAGAATGATACAGGTACCCGGGTAGATATAACCGCTATTATTCACTGTAAAATCATAACACATTCAGCATATTTAACACATCATCTCCACTCAATTACTCACAGGTGTGCCTTTTAAAAGCCAATTACTTCAGCGCTTGTTCGCAAACCTGTATTCACCTCTCTGTGTACCAGCAACATTCATCTTGGAGCCTTAGCATCTCGCGTGGACCACCAGAGTTTTCTTGTCTTTTTTTTCCCTTCGCAACTCTCCACCCAGATGCGAACTTTGCTTTTCTCCCCTGCCGCTTGTAAACAGTTATCTTCTCATGATGTCGAAGTTTTTTTGCAATTCCATGTTGATCTTCAGCTGTTCATTGCAACCCATATATTTACTCCCCTGTGCATGCATGTTGTACAATGAATCATGAAAACCGGTTTCAAGAAATCCATGCCCTCCCGCGTCTGTAGATGCAACTTTGGGTTCGTTCATTCGCTTATTGGCGTCTTCAGTGATGGCGCGCAGAGGCGCCTGCATCGATAACAAGATTACACGTCGCTGCTTCAACCAATTGTCTCTGATGACGATTGAGAAGTCTGATCAAGAATTGACCCAATTATAGAAATTGCGTATTCTAAACTGAACCAGGTCACGGATACCCTGCAATCCAAGCGCAATGGGGAGGGTGCACTTTCATGGGAATTCCAAATTTGAGAATACTCCTTCTGCAATTCTCAAACTTGATCTAAAACAAATCCGCAGATATACAGTATGTGAAGTGAGATGCCGAGGCACACGCTGATGTCGTTGACCTCGGCATTAGCATCGGCAATGGGTCGTCCACGCGATGTCTACGCCGCTGAGCTGAGCCAGGCAGCATTCATCCCAGCCGAGTAAACAGACGCACGGAAATCGAGAATCGGCGCCTGATCCGATTTCGGCGCCAGAGTGGATTTGAGGTGCAAATGAACGAGCAATTGGAAGAGGAAGTCATCCCGTCTTCTCGCATTCCTTCCGGGAATTCCGACTTGCGAGGTTTCAAGGGTTTCTCTGCTCAGCGAATTCACCCTACCAACAAATGAATGATCCCTGCAAGGGAGCATGCATTACTAGAACTTAACTTATGAAGACAAACGTGTTTCACTTCGACTTATAAACGTTCAAAATGAGCAATAAGATATTTGATAATCCGCTGACCGATCGCTGTTTCGGATTGCGGGTTCTTTATTTCATTAGCGACAAGCAGCCATTGGCGGACAATCTCCGAAAACATGCCCGTAGCTGTTTGCAAAGGAAGGAGATTTAATAATCGATCTCTTTCCTCGCGCACAAGAGGTGCAATACCTTCGCCCGAGGCCCCTTAGAGCACGCTTTCAATTTGCCAGCACCCACCGGCTCTTGTGAGTCACTAGGATGACACTGGGTCCTGCCCCCCCCTACCCTACCCCACGACGGATTCTCTTCAACTTACATCGGGCTTTTTATCTGCTGCATATTCTGCAGTTTTATCACGATATATTACCGTGGTTATTACAATAAAACTATTGCAAACTGTGCGATAAGTGTGCCAAGTTGTAATTGGTGATGGTCGCATGGGAATCTCAGCTCAAATCCTGCATGAGCTTTCTTATCAGTGACATTTAAGAAACGTCCTTCACGGGGGAAATGCAGAGCGAATTGCACGTGAAGTGTGCTTCTGGCCTCTCTAATTGCTTTGCTGTTGGAGATGTGGAGAGCCCAAGAAAGGTATACGCACCGAAAAGAGAATAATTATGAGAAAGGGAGAGTAAACAGTGAGAGAAGCCGGAAAAAGTGCTCATAGCCAACCGGACTGCTAGCGAGCATAGAATGGTTGCTATGACTGCATTCCGCAGGCTTCCTGCATGTGTAAATGGGTTCTCCGTCTCACGTAGCTCAGTTTTTCCCAATGGAAATGCTACACCACAATCCGCACAGCCTCTGTGGGTGACAGCAGACCCTAGATCCCACAATCTTGTTACGCATTACTCACACGCCTCTTTGAAGGGATAGGGAGGCATTTTTACTTATAAAGGTTCCTCACAATTGGCTCCTCTCCCTTCCCCTCTCAGCAGTACTCAACATACAGTGTGCTATCTTAGAGTAAGGGCTTCCATCAGCTCATGATATGATGCAAAGATGAAGATTGAGATCTGAGATGCACAGACTCTGTGTTCATCTCATTGCACATACACTGTGTTAACCCCATTGCACCTGACAGACAGGTCCGATCTTCACACCTGTCGATGTTCTCTCATTCATTATCTTAGAATTATACCACTGACACATGAGAGGGGATATAGCTGCATCAAAACAGCATGGACACCGTGAATTGAACGTCAATCAGAATTCGATAATCTCAACAAAACTTCATCAATAATTTCCAATTCACTGATAACGGTTTCTTCGTTTTTAAATTGCAGAATCCATCAACGTCAACTCAGCAGATGCATTCGACATCACTGGTGAACTGCTTGCAAGACGCTTCTTGTACTGAGGTGAGAGAAATTGACGATCTGTACAACGGTGTAAGAATATCACGAAATGTACTTTATTGGTTTTCTGCTTTATGGCACATTACGATGACTATTTTGCACCTGTAAAGGCGGCCAATCACCAATATCGATGATTGATCTCGTCCCATCCATCATCGACGTCTTTTGTTGCATGACATGGACACACAGTTTGTATCAATTAACACTACAGCGTCGATCAATACGACATTTCGCTGACAACATTGTCACCGTTTTATCGGCGTAAAGTGTTTTTTGATACCAGAGTACCTCTCGATATGGCATTGACATCGACGTCGCTGCCTCTAGCACCACGTACCTTTTATGCATAAAGAGGGAATCGACTCCTTTCTTCTTGAGCCTGTCAACTAATTATAGTCCTTAGTGTTATGATCCTCAATCAACAATGGACTCAATTTGAAAACATCTTAAATTCTGAACAGGCGTTTTTTATTGGATGAAAGAGGGTAAAACCTTCCTTTGATCAATATTCACACCCTGTGCATCTGTGTTGTGTGTATCTCTGCGCAACATGTATAATGGACAAGTCCATGTTGCTCCCGCGCTTTTGTCACTGTCCATTCTACTTTGCCATGTTGTCAATGTCATCATTGCATTGACATCGGATGGGATGAGCTCAGGGCTTGATCCCTAAAAGCCCAAGTGACGCATGCTATCCTTAGCTCCACGCACTTGCTAATGGGGCTTGTCAAAACGTATTTTGTCCATTGTGGGTGCTGTTCGGGTTCAAGGCGGAAGTTCGGAATGAACAACCCAATATATGCCCTTGTACTAATGCAGCGAGATAGCTTTAGATCGGCCATATATCTCTTGAACAAACATAGATTGTCGTTGCGCTTTGTTGCGTTGTGTGCTGCCCGTAATTCTCGAAAGAGAGATTTTTGTTTGAATCTTGATTAGATTAGCACATCTACAGCGGATACAGGGCGTTACTGTCGCTGCAGCCATTCCGATCACACAGCCTTCCTCAAAGACGGCTGCAAAGTGCTGCGAATGAAGCACAGACAAAGCGACAAATTGCCAGCTGCAGAGCGAGGAGGTCCCCCCAGCCGCCAAGGTGTCCGGGCTTCTTCCTCTTTTCACCCGGTTCCTGGCGTTTTAGTCTTCTTTTGTACCCTGAACCCTCACACGAAGGGTCATAGGTCAACCAGGATTGATTGAAAGAGCAAATTAAAGCCCTGTGAGAAATGAGAAAAGGATTGATTAGGGGTTTAATTTAGAGAAAGGGGTCTCTATACGTCGCGTATTCTGCTCACCACTGGCGTGGGTTTTTTTTTCTCTCTCTATCTTTGTCGTCACACGCTGCAGCTAAGTAGAGAGAATGACAAAAACTGTGTGTGCCATTGGCCACGCACTTTGCAAGCTAATTGTGCAACATCCCAGTATTCCTGTCAGGCGCCAGCTAAAAGTGGACGCAGTTTTGCCAATCTGTGCGTCTTTGTTGCAACCCAAATGCGCTCCCCTGTTTCTCCCTCTCTCCTTTCTCTTCTGCTTCCTGGTTTCATAATATAGGAATGCGTTGTTTTGAACATAACGTACGTCAAGTGGAAGTCTGCGCTTAAACTCCACTCAGTGATAAGAGAGGCGCGTGGCCTGCCAGCCCTGGTTTGAATGATAAAGTTGCTTGGTTGCTGCTCATCCTCGAGGTCAATGCGTGCAATAGAAGGAACATACAAATCATGTATGGTCATAATGTACACAAGTGCTATTGCTGGTGAAATATCTCTATGATTCATGTTGTCTATTTTCAGTGCATACAGCCGTGCAGTCAGCCGTTTGTCAGTCTGACCCTGTGTCTAGGTTCGTGCAAGGTGGGTTCGCCATTACACTTACTCAAACCCTATCCGGCCTTGCGACCTATCCACCTGCATGCAACATCTACATGCACGCGATCTTGATAGGCAATTTGCGCTCGTGTCTTCGTGAAAAGGGTTCGGACAGAGGGCCATTGAAGTACCTCTGTAACAGATAACACAATAGCGCTGCAGGGCCATAATGATGAGGATCCTTCGCTTATTCTGCTTCGATACATTGCTATAATGCATGGGTATTATTAGAGAGGAACGTTAAAATTAATTAAATTAATATCTTTACTTAACGATGTGGCGTGTCAAGCGAGGTTTTCCACGTGGACATCGAAGCCGCATTTCACAGTCATCTGCAAAACCCATCATGGCTCAGTCGTTGGGTATACATGGCGGTCGTTAATTAAGATCAAGGGTTCGATCCCCACCGTAGCTCACGTGAGGGCGTTGCACGATTGTCGTCTCGACCGTAATCATGTCGTCTGCGTCCTGCTCGGTGAGTCACCATGAACAGATGGCGCGCATTCCGCCCGGAGGCAGCGCGAGGCCGGCGAGGTCTTAGCGCCTAATCTCAACTGAGGAGGCGAGCATTCTTATGCTCCCGGATCGAATGCATTTGCATGTCGCTTCCTAATTATTCATTGCAGCACGCGCAATTTTTTGTAAAAGTGGAATTCTCAAATCTGAGAGAGCATTCATTTGGACTCTTGTTTGAAATTTATATATTTTCATTTTCATTTATGCTTTTCAGTATGAATCAGAGAGCTGTGAAGAGAGTTGTGATTTCTTGAAACGCATCGACGTCGAGCGTCCTGGGTCGTGTCCTCGTGAAATCGCGACATCGCTCGACGACGAATCGTGCGATGTCGTCGCTGAGTGTGAATCGGACGCTGATTGTGAGGTCGCTGACCTCAAGTGCTGCCCCCGCAGAGGATGCAGTCCTGTCTGTCGACGACCCACGCACGACACATTTGCTGGTATGCTTATTGATAATATCAGTGATACATGTATGCCAACAGTGTAGAAACGCCGTGCAAAAATGTATCAAATCATGGCATTAAAAAATGACTTGAAACTTTGACTTATCGATGTTTACTTCTATGTTCTATCGGTTATTCATTATTAGTATGTCAGGCTATCAATATATACGGTAAAATATTGAGATATTCCATCCACTCGTGAAATCCCTCTGATGACCTGAATCTAAGACTTCGATTTCATTCGTCATTAGCCTCAATGTGTCCCATTACACTGCATCTCTTCCATATTGTAAACTGAGTTGTTGCCATGTTCAACAGAGAATCCACTATATGGAACAACAAACGAGTTTACAATGCACATGATAAACAATTGGCGTGACCATAGCTGCATATTTATACTGTTGACAATGTCATCAATTTTTGACTTACAGGCATGCCCCCGGTCCCTGGGGTTCCATCTGTGAGGGAGAAGTCGAAGGGAGGTTCGATTGAGTTGCGGTGGGATTCGGTGCAACAGACGAACTCGACGTCAGGTCCCGTGCTCTACATCGTTGATTCGAGATGGAACGTCGGCCAAGAGCACTCGGCTTCCCTCATGACCCCCTGGCAGCAGATTGCACAGGTGAGACCCTGATCACATGAGCCTCATATCCAACGCCACGATACTGTGCTCGACTCTTTGGATTGATCTCAGGGCGAGATTGTTATCAATGTCATCAATCACATGTGCAGATGTCACATTCATTCAGCGGGAGGATATAATCCGCATTGCACACACTCACTGACCTTATTCACAACCCATTAATCATTCATTCGTGTGCACGCAGACGACTGGTTTGACGACGACGATGCGAGACGCAACTCCTGGACACTGGTATGAGTTCCGCGTGGAGTGCGTCAACCTGTCCGGCAGCCGAGGTCCATCTGCGCCCACACAGCCCTTCAGACTCTTAAAAGGTACGCAAAATAATAATAATAACATTCCTTCATACATTATTTGGCTCCCAGAACCCGAGCCTCCTGGAGCACCTACGAACCTAACTGAAGGGGAGACGTTGATCATGGAAGGCAAAATGGCCGTGACGGTCAAGTGGATGCCTCCCCACACCTCACATTTAAGAGTGGATCGATACAGGGTACAT
Organism: Capitella teleta; assembly: GCA_000328365.1. Taxonomy (NCBI): domain Eukaryota; kingdom Metazoa; phylum Annelida; class Polychaeta; family Capitellidae; genus Capitella; species Capitella teleta. The sequence goes on from KB302404.1 coordinate 106,520, forward strand.
TTGGTCGCTTCTAGATTAGAACATTAAATCATTGGATTTTTAAAGGTTTTCTGGAGCAAGAGATCAATGCCTGATTCAGCCATAGAAGACCAGGGAGAAGAGTTCAGACATGTTCTTCCAGGGGTCAGTAACCTATTGACCTCTTAGATGACCTCTCAACTTGAAATTCCAGAATGAACACCAGTTCCAGATTCCTAGTTTGGATGCAGACACGACATACCTCGTGCAAGTGAGTGCTTCTTTCTATATGACATCATAAAAGTATAAAGAAGGTCAACACCGAATCTGAGAAATAATTATGATGACAATAAAGTATGAATTGATGCTCATATTGCGGCGGGGATTAATTGGAACCAGATTAAGTTTCCGTCCATATAGTATCCTACCACATGTTACCGTGGCCATTATTCATGCACCAACAATGACCGGGGCTTGGGCAATACCCCCGCGGGCAAATTGCGACCCCACCCCTCTTCATTTTCTCAGCAGACAGCCATAAAAACGCCATCGGTGCCAATGGAGCGTCGTGACCATTACCGGCCGATTACGCCGCCGATCTGGGCGCCCATCGCTCTCTCGATCACACGATGTCAAGCCACCATCCTTAAGCATCTGTCGACCAGTTTTAGCCAAAATTCCTTTGTCCTCTGAAGGAATTCAATGCATGTCGATCCTTTGTTCCCCAAAATTCCGGAACAAAACAAAATTTGCATCGCGTAATAATATCGCTCATTGAAGCCCTTTGGAGAGATGTCGTTGGTCAATTTTTGGCATTGTTCTTTCTTTATTTAGTTACATCGAATGATCGTTATTCATCTCTCCTTCGTGATTGTTCACAAAGAGAAGTGCTCAATGAAGGACATTTGCTGGTTCTCACTCCAGGTCGTTTAACTTACACTACTGGATATTTGGGTTTAAAGTACTTGAAATGTCAGAGTTGAAACGATGGCTCATGACTGTTTAGGTTGCTTCACGGCGATAAAATTGCAAACACAGCCAAACAGAAACATCTTTCAAATTCCTAACACGTTGCCTGGCGGCTGCGATGGATGGAAATCGGACGTATGGGGCCATCTCCAGAATCCCTCAATTACGCGCTGTGAACTATTTCTCGCATTTCAAAGGTGTGCTTGCACTAACGATGACTATTTTCAGTTACAAGCAATCTCATATTACGGAGACTACCGACTAAAGAGCGAGAAATCCAGCATATATCTTACAACTTACCCCCTGTATTCACCCCGTTCCGAGAAGAGAGGTGAGTTCCCAGCACATAATATCTCTGTGTATCCGTTATCTGTCGATGTCGGAGGGGTATCTCTATTCTCTAAGCAAACAAAGATCCCTCCATAACCCCATAATGTTTATATGTGCATGTCCATGGTCCATTTTACCTTGAAAGTACAGATGGCCCTTTGAGAGATGCAATAAGAATGTTGATTGCCCATAAGACTCTTCTGGAAGCAAACATTGCGTTCTCATTTGGGGTCATTTTCTCCTTCGCAGTGTCCGGGGCTCACCACCGCGTCGGTCAAGGTCACTCGTCCATCTCAATCGTGGCCGTCGTGCACCCAACGCCGGCGTCGGTCACCGATCTGGCCGCCGGTCAAGCCTACTTCAACAACGGACTGGTCAAAGCTAACGTCTCCTGGGAGCTACCTGAAGGTCAGTGTACGTGCTCAAGGTCAACTGTGGCTGACCAAGGTCATTGCAGTGTCCGAGGACGAGCCTGAGACGGACAAGGTCATTCTATTCTGGTCACCTGAAGTGTGCATTGCTGCTGCGGACAGTTCGTCCGAAGAGGGACTCAGCAAACTCATGTCTGCCAGCTCATACGTAGGCTGCTCTGTGCGCATGCGTGTGAATTCATTGTCACGTGGCTCATTTTGCAGGAGAAGAAGTTCACCTTGTATGACCTTCGCTTCGACTGCAGATACAAGGTCAGAGTGCAGTCGGTGTCTCGCCAAGGGGTGACCGGTCACGTGACACAGACCTCCTTCCAAACGCCGTCTTGTGGCGATATCATGGTCATCGGTGACGTCAGTCCAGACTGTCCAACCATCGGTGAGCCTCTGACCTCTTGCTCTTTGCCCTCTGACCTGTGACCTTTCAGTTCCCATGGTGCCTGAGGAGCCTCCTGAGCTGCAGCATAAGCTGGTCATCAGCAACATCAACAACATCACGGCCGTCGTCTCGTGGAAGGCGCCCCTGTCGGACGCTCCGCTGACCGGCTACAAGGTTATCTGGGGCTTCATGGACGAAGACCACCTGGAAAAGACCTCGGCCTTCACCAGAGTGCTGACCAAGGACGAGGTCAGCTTCAGTCTGAGCGAATTGAAGGAGTCGAGCACGTACCAGGTGCGTGTGCAGGGCCGGTCTCGGGTCGGGGATGGCAAGATCTCCTCCATCCAGTTCACGACGCCTGTCCTCAGAGACCCGCCTCTCGGTCAGTAGCCTCATGCTCCACATCACTCTTATCTTATCTTATGACGACAGGCCCAGCGTACAAGCAGGTGACCGAGTCCAGCGCGGCTCCTTCGTTGCTGGCCACCGCAAAACCGTCGTCCCCAATGGGCGCTGAAGACCCAGCCTCAGACCTCAGCGTTCAGCTTCGGTCGTCGTCATGGATACCGCTACCATGCTGGTTGCCATGGCGATACGCCTTTGTGACTCTCGTCTTCCATAGATGCCACGTGTTGTGGTTCTCGATTACATGAATCAAACATTAAGTCAGAGACAGTGCATTCCTAGTATGCAGCCATACATACAGTCATCGGTTCATTTCATTACCTTTTTCCATTCAATTGTAAACAGTTACATATTTATACAATATGATGTTCTTTGCGTTGAGCAAATTAATGTTTATTGGTCCATTTTGCGAAAAAAAAAATCATCTCATCCATTTCGAATCATGATTTGTGTCCATTTCATGGTGCTGTGATATCGCTTGTGTCATTATTTTGTGGTTGTAATTAATTGCGTAATTATCTTGCTGGGGACATTGACATCGAATGTCCTTCCTGGTTTCCCACCCAGTGGTCACTGCTGTCCGAAATTATGTGTGAATTGTGTGGTACTCAGTGGTCAAATGTGTCAGTGCAGTGTCATGTCGTGTGTGTGTGTATATATGATGTAATTACAAATATATTTATTGATCAATAAAAATACTATTGTCTTCAAAGTGTGCAGCACCTGTAACTTGTGGAGACGGTCATACATGAGGCCTTCGCAACATGATCTCGTACTTCCACGTATGTAAGGACTTGTTCACCTGACTCATATCACCCGACGACCCTCAAGCTGAAGGATAGTTATGCAAGCTCATGAATTGAAACAGCAATTAATCTCCTTTGTTTATATGTTATAATGCGTAAAATGCACTTGGTGTCAAAATGGCGTCTGGATGGCCTAACTTCCGGAACGCACATTACTTGGCTCGGGTAGTAAAGGGGTCTACTTGTTGAGAGTAGATGTATAATGCTCTATCAAAATAATATATGGTACTCAGTACTCACCGACTAATCAAGTGAATCATAGGGCATCTGTCAATTGTCACTTTACGCAATTTGCATTCATGATCATGTCGTGTGGTTTGGTAAGCGTAGAAATTCCGAAATTTATTATTCGCTTAATATCCTATAAAATAGGATCTTTGGGATCGCTTACATCATCGAGATCATCAATAGTTGAATGGATGAAATGGAATATGATAAGATTATCGCAACCGTAATTGATATCGATAAGACCCGCTTAACGTCTTAAGCGCAATCGCGTCATATTTCGCAATATCTGAGCATCGATATGGGGCCCTGCGTGCATCTGGATCCCCCACATGGACAGCTGTTATTATGCGTTATGATTTGTACGTTATGATTCCTGTGCCAACCGATGATTTGCTCTATTCAGACGCATTCAGCAGCATAATGTGAATGCGCCGATGGGGAACAATGTGGTCGTTCTATTCATGCAACATTTTACACGCTGATACACAAGAACAGGAGCAACAGAGATTGATTGAAGTCCAGAAAGTATTCTGTTGGAATCGAGAGAGATACGCCGCTGGGTGGAGAACATTTTTTTTTTAAATTCCCCAAATAAAAAAAAATAAAAAAAGTTTTTAAAAAGTGTGCACAGTTAGAAATGTTGCTGGTGTTGAACTAAGCGAAGTGAGGTGCAAGTTTGCTTGACTCTTTGTGAGAGTGGTGCAGTTCGGAGCTATAGGAGCCGTGGAAAACACGCGACTAATTACCCGGATAAAATAAATGTCGGAATCTACTGTACAATAGTGGGACAAAACTTGCAATCACTGGCATTCATCGAGCAGTTGGTTCCTTGGTATTTATTGTACAGCGATGGAATCAGGGTCCATTCGTCTTTCCATCGATACTCATGATGATCGAATACCACCCGAAATCGACGATATTAGTGTTGACCACTGAAAGTAACAAACATATGGAAATGCAAACCCCAAGAATCGCAACTCGCGCGTGTGCCCTCTTCAAGGTATTATGCAATCCTCAGCCCCTGTTCGATTATTGTGGATAACATTTGTGATCCATTGCTAGGGGGTCGCACCCCATTGCCCGTGGAGAACCCGATTATTTTTTTATTTTCCTTTTTTTTTATTTTTTTTTTTTTCGAGCTCTGCCTATCTCGGCCAAGCTTATCCCACGAATGTCCCACCGGACTCAGATCGGAAGAATATGGTATCCATTGCGTAACATCATTTAACTGTATGAATTCCTGTTTAACTCGGGAGAAATGGGGATGTTGTTGTCTTGTTGAAATGCTGTGGTGCCTGGATATGCTTCAACAAAGGGCAGGAAAACGTTTTCAGGTACAACAAATTTCATGTAACCAGAAGGGTTCTGTTGTATCGGCTGATATCCCATTTGATATATGTTGCAAGACGCTAACTCAATTAATTAATGAGCTATAATATTATGTGATCCAATTTAAAACTTTGAAAAATCGTTGTGATCTTGACCTTTGACCTACAAATTTCTATCAGACTCGCAGAATCACATATACTAGCAATGTGGGAAATTTGCTGAATTACATTCACGGAATTCCGCGCAATTGTGCATTACAAAAAAAAATTGAAAAGGGACTTACAGAAAGAGAGAAAGATTGAAAAACACGTAAAGTAACATAAGAACAAATTTTAAATAAAAAAATTTCTTAATAAATTAAATCTGTTTTATATAGCGTAAAATTCCAAGAGCTCTAATTTAACCGCTACTCATAATAACAAGATAAAAACGATTAATAAAATAAATATTGAGATATAAGAGATATAATATTGAGATATTAAGATATAAGATAAAACATGCAATAAAATGTCTTCAATTGACTTTGAAATGGACAATTGCGTCTGCACGTCTTAAAAAGTAGATCGTTTCACGTGTGTGGTGCAGCCACACTGAAAGCACGATAATGAAATAGAACTGAAGAGGTAAAAACAAGGGTTCTGCTGCCAGGTGACGGTCTGTCCGACTGATGCTCATGAAGTAAGTTGGTAAGGCGCGTTCCATGTAAAACTGTCTCTATGATATTGTATTTGATGAGTTCATTGACCGGAAGCCAATGGAGCTCGTGTTAAACTGGCGTGATATATGCTCACGTCGACCGGTCCTACTGGTAATGCGAGCCGTGATGTTCTGGATCTTTTGAAGATGCTGCTGCAGGTAGCTAGTAGGGGCCCCGTTGAGGAGAGCATTTCCGTAGTGAATTCTGCTCAAAGCAGAGTAGTTTGATAAGTGGTTTTCATCCTTACTCAAGTAGCGCCTGATCTTGCTGATGTTTGCGATCTGCATGTAACATGCCCTGGAGATGGAGTTAGAGCTTCCATCGATGCACCAGGGTTCATTTGTATTCCCAGATTTTGCACTGGTTGCAACCGAAGCTTAATCAATTGATCGCCAATGATGATTTCAATATTAATGTGCCTTCCTCTGTAGATCACAAATTCCCTGTGTAAAGAGAGTTAATGTATCACCTGTGATTATATGTATTTGAATTCCAACTTTATATTTCCCATCAAGCAGTATTCTCTTCGAGTTTTTGTGACAAGTGCGAGTTGACTCCTTCCTTACTCTCCGATATCTCTGCAAACAAAACCCAACTGATACTCTTTCAATTCTATATTCTCGTCATATCTTTTGCCGGTCTTCTTTCGAAATAGGTTCACCCAGTATCAATGGCGCCAGTACGTTCGCATCCTTACTAGACCCACAGACAGTGTGGGAATGGCGAGATCTGCGAGCATCTCTTGATAATCTCTCGTCTTGCCTTCGCACTTAAGACGAGGGAATGCAGCATGTTTGTTTGGCTGAGCGTTGATCTGTCGATGTGGATGATCTCGAAATGAGAGCATTCCGGATGGTTCTCACATGTTAGCAGAAAGGAAACATGCAGAGTCGAGTTACGTTGATTCTGAGAAACGGATCTCCTTCGCGTCGATGCTGGGTCCACTAATTTACTAGAATAAATCCCATATCGCCAAGATGTAGCAGACATTGTGAAATATACCCAAATAGTTTACCCGAGCAGCCATTGACTTACACCGTAAACACGCCATATCGAGGTCTTTCTTCTTTCTTTTTTTTTCTGTCACGATTTCCCAGAGCGGAGAGACTGCAATAATTGCAAGCCAATGAAGAGGAATAGAGCGCAATGCATAGCAATGGACGTCTCAATCGGGGTTCCTCGGTACGCAGTCACAGAAGAATAATTGCCTCAGCAGGAATCCGGGTATTTCTCATTACATAATCTGCATGCTGATGACGACAGCGCATGCAATTGAGGAGGCTCACTTCACAGGTTCTCTCGACTTATAATTCTGAAAAGAGCACGGTGAGACGAAGGACGGGAGTTCAATGCCTTCTTCAGCCAGGGAAGAAAAGCCTCACATAAAACGGAACAGCGATTGAATGGACAGAATGCCTTATTGCGTCCCCTATTATCGCCCGTGAAGGATGAGCGACGCCATATTGGAAGATTGTTATCCCCGAAAAGAATGACCACGAAATGGAACACTGATCACATCCATCACAATCTTATGTTTATATTACATCAGAAGAAGATGTGCTGCCAAAGTTTTACATGAAGATTGATATTCCTTTTAAACGATTGATCTTATAGCAGATTCTGTGCATTGTGTTTTCATGAATAGATGTCCCTTAATCGTTACCCTAATGGCTCCATTGGGAGTGATTATGCTGATGTAGTGTGGAATCAAATGCTTGTGTTTCGATCTCGATTTAAAGACAGTCTCGTGCATCTGTGTACTAAGCATTTTAATTGACACCAATTTTAAAATAAGATCAAAATTGGTTAACAGAATTGCGATGTGGTTGTCATGATTTCTGACCCGAAACCCTGAGAGGCAGTAGGAGTAGCTACTAGTATAGATTATTCAGACTTTCTTCCCACTTCAGGTTATGCTATATTTATGCTTCAATTCGCGCCTCTTCTCCCTCGTCACCTCGAATTATGCAACGTTGATTTATCTACACACATACATTGTTAAGTAATTTGTTTACCAGAAAGTTATATAAACCAGAAATAAACAGATAATATATTCATAAACAGGGTTGTTAACGAGAGGAAGCTCTGTAATATATGACACACCGTTGCAGTGATAAGCGAAGGACATTGCACGTTTCGTGAAATCCTATAATCCCTATATAGGCCAACTGACCATCATTAGACTGACCATCGGGGATCAGAGGCTGAAATTGACGCTTTTTATGGCCGATTTAAATTGTCAATCGACCGACGAAGATTTTCGAGGGAGATGCGTTATAATCCTGAATGCGACGTCTGAGACAAGAAAAACATATCAAAAGGGTGAAATCGACGACCATTGACAATAACTACTGGCAATTGGATGAAGAAATAAAGCCATAGCGACCAACATATCCATTTGAGTTGCAAAATAAACAGAAAACAAATGAGTTCAGGATCCAATAACGCTGTTACAAGGACGAAATGGACGCTTCAGTTTACAAATGACTCTTTAGAAGTTTGTCCATCGACAAATGAAGCCAGAGGAAAGTATAGAAAAGAACCCATAAAGCGGAGGAAGGGGAAACGAATGACATGGACGGAGGCAGCAAACGTCCATGAGTCCCTCACGATGAAATGTACGTTCTCTGAGATTCCCTCCTTCTCATCTTCTCCAGTCCATGAAATCTGTCAGGCGACGTCGTCTGTGTCAATTAGCTATGAATAGGGAGGAGTGCGGTCAGTGTGTGTTATTTCTGCGTTGCTAAGGGTGACGAATTGTCCCCTTGTGAGCGTTCAAAGATGAATCAGAGACGGTGGAAATGAGCTGGGGAGGACTGATTTCAGCAACCAATGCATGGACAATCAGCTGTGATGCAGGTCTCTCTCACCTCATCCTAGCTATGACCATGAAATCGACAACACGTGGGCATCCACAATGCGGGTAGACCGGGAGTCGACAACACATTATAGATTGCTACGAATAGCTAGCGCCATACTGTAGTTGCAGAGTGTCAGTTCATGGGGCGCTTGACTTATGTCATCGCAATGTATGGATGGTCGAAGTTTGTTTATCATGGAATCGGACGTTCTGCGCTGGACGCGGATGAAACCTTGGCTCTTAATTTCCTTTCCACCTGTTTGCTTGACCTTCTTGTCGCTGGTGCCACGTGGTCGGGTTTCGCTCGCTCTGAGAGGATCTGTCAGGATCGTCACTGCTCCTATTTCCCCCCAAACACTCGCCTAATCAGTCCGCGCGTTTTCACCCGGGTCACGTGACTGTGCAACCCGCTGCCTGCGAATTCTGCGAATTAGCTGTATCGTTTATTTATAACTCATAGTTTCCTTTGAATGCAAAATAGAAATATATAATATGAAATATTTGCACCCTGACAAGAAGGGCTTAACGGCTACTCATTGCATGGCTGAAACGTTCCGAGTCGGCATACACATAGTTTACTTCCACAAAATCGTGCGATGTAGCCCAAAAGCAGGCATATCAATAATGATGGGTTTTTTTGGGTTTTTTTTTTTTTTTTTTTTTTTTTTTTTTTTTACATTTGCATCAATGGTAAAAGTTTCATATACCAAAATCTGGATAAAACGGAGCACAATGGATAGTATTAGCTTTCTCGTTACAACTCATGAGTCATTCATCTTTTTCAATTTGTCTTTTCAGTAGCGCAACAATCTGCGTTTAATGGTCGAATTGGGGAAACCTTTTTGGTGTTTTGTAGCATAATTGATGCCTGCCTCATTCTAAATTAGGGTTCAACGGATCAAATACACTTCCCTGCCACGACGAATTTGAGGCGTGTCATGGGGAGATGTAGTATTCGTACATCTGATAACCACCAATGAGTTCATCGTGCTGATATGGGCTGATAGGCTGATATGGGCTGATATGAGCGTCATTTCTCTGAACAACACCTGTGCTTTTTTTCGATAAAGGTGTACAGAGTAGAATGAAGCAACTCAATGCAGCAGTTTAACTTTTATAAAACTTTACTTCTCAGTATACATTCTTGTTCACGTAAAGAAATTCAAGCTAAAATTCGCTGAGGTAGGAGATTTCGGACTCGGATTTCGTTTGATAGAAGATGTTTTTACAAGGTTGCCGATTAACCTGAGCGGTTGAGGTGAAGATAAAGGCGACAAAAGATCCGATAATGACATCGTTATCTCGGGTGGTCACATGATTATTTCTGCTGCAATGGATACTCTGTGCGACTCCTTGGCAAATTTTGATAAAGCTTTTCATTGCATTCACAATGGGACTGAACTCTTCATATCCACTACACAACAATAAAGCCTACCTGACAAAAAGATCTTGAATATTCATAGGTTATTATCATTAATTATAGGGAGGTCAATCAATCGGAAAGTAGAGAGGTTTCATGCTCTTCTAAAACGCCGCATTTTCTCGCCTTGGACCGTGATGGATGAGTGTGTCGGTATTCTGTGGTTCTCTGATAGCACGTGGCATTCACCGAAACACGCTCCAATTCAAAGAGACGAGATATGAAAGAAACCCAATTGATTTAGATGCATGAACCAATTAGGTAAAAGAGTATAACTACTCCTACCACCGAGATACCACAGCACCGTCCCCACAATCACTCAGCGGTGAAATCGCTATCACACGGGACTAACTTAGTCGATACCTTGGAGCGAATTCCTTCAGAAGACAAAGGAATTCGCCACAGCGACAGATGCTCGGTGATTAAGAAAACATTGCTAGCACTGATCAGCCTTCTAATCGATGCGTAACGCAATTCGTTACATTGCCTCGTGGGTCGCTTGCAAATGGAGCAACCGAATCTTGCCTTCAGCCACAACGTCGCTGCCAGGCGACCGGCCACTTAACATGTGATTTGGGGCAAAGGCGGCGAGAAGCAACGACAATCTCGCCCGCTGCTGACTCCGTGGGCGGTGAAACATGAATGATGATCTCGATGATCGTCGCTTCCATATTGTCCTCAGCCACCAGGAGAAAGGAGGAGGGTCGCTACTAAAGACAAAGACTGCGATGGCGGAGTGCAGCAAAGTGCAGCATCCATTCCAGCACCGCTTCCATTAGCAGCCATTGGCTCACTAAACCACGTGACAGGCGAGTGTGGGCACAGAATGGTGTGTCCTTCTGAGATGGAAGACGATCTCGAAACATTTCAGTGTGCGAGTATGGACGATTGTTGTTAATTAGTGGAATAAGGTCTTCTCAATGTTTTGTGTCATTGTATGAATTTGATGAATACTTCTGATGTCGTTATCATAGTGATATGATGTTATTGCTGCAGTTATAACGTCATTGTGCGTACACGTTTCACTCTCGGACTCTCTTTTCTTTGCTCTGCCTCAATAATGACATAATCGTCCACTAAACCAGACATTATCAATAATTAGTTTGTAATTCGTAAAGGTTTAATATCCTATAGGCTCAGAAAGCAATTTTGTCAAATATACATTTTATCAATTAGTGTTCAATAATTACCATAATTGAAACTGTAAAATAACCTTCATAAGAAAACCCTGAACGGACATAAGCGGTTGCAAGGCTGTAACCACACTATAGATGAACATCACAATGCCACATAACCTAGAAACCTCCAAGAACCCGAGATACATGTCCTAATATCATGGCGACATTTGGTCCAACACGCATCACCATGGCAACCGTTGTTATGGACGCCCAAGGGGGGCTGCGTGATGTTGCACAATCTTACTCAGTGCGCGCAGAAGAAGGCCCCAGATGCGGCCATTACGCATGCACCAAGTAAAAGGGGTTTTAGACCTGCCCGCTTCTCACCTCACCGGCCGTAAACGGAAGCCCGTATGATGAGGGTGATTAAGACCCGTTACCGCGTCTGTGGCACGCTGTAGCAATCTACGCTGGCTGCTGCACTCGCAGAAATTGCTCACAATTAGCGGGGGAACTTTTCTCCCAGACGAAACTCTTTCTTTTATCCCCCCCCCACTAGAAGATTGGATCTCAGTTGATGAGCTAACTGGGAAATCTTGGTGATGGAGAGCAGTTTACGATGAGGACCATGTTCAACATTCGCGGCTCTGCTCGCTGCGTGTTATGATGCACTGGATGAGCAGATTCAAATTTTGACACAACAAGACCAGACGCTATTTATGCAAATGCGAAGAGGTCATTTCCGGGGTCAGTGACAGCATGCGCGCCCCACCCCTTTGGAGAGGGTGCTTTCTATACAGATTCCTGTCCGATGTTATTGATGGCTATGAGTGGATCTCCCGAAGGAGTTGGTTCCGCGCGTGATGAAGAATTATGACGTAATAATCAGCTATGTTCAGGCTTCATCAGATTGCAAATGGATCAATGACACGTGGGAAATTATGTAATTATTATTATGTGTTTGTGCATTATCTTATTATTACACCGATCACAAGATTAACTGTTTATTATGATGTGAAATATTAGAGATTTGCACGGATTGTAGCAGTTATTGACAACTGATGACGATTACTCTTAAGTGAGGGCTCCATCCTTTACTCGATCGAAGGTAAACGATACGTCTGAGGTCAGCTAAAGGCGTCCAAACTCTGAGTTGTGAGTCCTAACAAAGCAGCTATGAAAATACACAACCGACAGAGAAGCAAATTGAACCAAGATGCGCGCAGCGCAGAACAATGCAATGGATCAGTTTAGAGTAAAGACCAAGTCAGATTAAGAGCAGACGGCTAAACAGAGATGACATACAACCGGCGAATGGCCGGCCAGCTGTGGTGATGTCTTGCAATGACCCCGCGGAGGTTCATCAAGTGAGCTAGCAGAAAAAGGCGTTGGAGCAAATACCTCGGTTAATCTATCTCAATAGTCGTCTACGGACTTGTTTAATCAGGGTTCTGCGAGCATCTGCTGCTCGACGCTCATCAGAGATATTCCAAAGAAGCTAGTCAACGAACTAATTAAACCGGCCAATAGGAACGGGCGACACAAAATTTGAAGACCCAATGCAACAATAAATCCAATTGGCTGCAGCTGTTGAATGCGGCTCACAATTCAGTGGATTAATCACGTGAACACTCCGTGGGGAATTCTTCTAATTTGAGGCTTCATTGAAACGAGGAAAACTCTGCGACTGTAAAATGTGATGTTTACCACTCAGAATGGACATCCTTTATGGTAGTCCTGCGGTCTTCGATCTGCTCTACAAATGTATCTATAATTGCACCAAGTGTGCAAAATCCGCTTCTGGTTAAACTATATACAGTCTGTCTTGTGTATAACTTGGCATATCTTACGTAGGATCAAGCCAATCACGGCAGAAATGAAGCTTCGTCAATTCTTTCTCCACGGATTGAGATAGCAAGTGCGTGGGGAACGAAGCCGGGTGTGTACTGAATATGGGAGCGAGATAAGACGCGGAAACAATGTCGTGAGGTTAATCGAACGTTTTATCATTCGTTATTAGCTCCTGATTACACGGCACGCCTTTGTTTTACACTGAACGCAAAATTGAATTGAGTTTCAGCGAAGAAATATGACTCTCTCGCTGTTGTACCTCGACGCCGGCAATTCTGGCCAAGATGGCCGCCGGTATGTCGTCTCGACAGCTAATGAATTGTGGGATATGTCAGGGTCGCACCATCCTGCTGAATCAAGCCACGGGTAAGAAGGAGGGACATTCCGTGGTCTTATTGTCTACAAACACGTGATAAAAAATCCTGTGGCAGAGCAGCTTGATTGGAAAAACTAACAGGTTTGGCAACTGACGGGAATATCCCTAGAATAAAACCATGTTTACGATGACTGCACACACTTTGGGTCATAACTTCACGTCGGCAAAAACGCCACCGGCGAACGATGGGAATTCTGATGCCGAGGAGTGTTTGCAGCGTATTTTGACCTCAACAGAGAGAGAAAGCTCACCTTAGGAGAAGAGGGCAAGATAAGAGCGATGGGGTGCATCGGAGATACTAATGGACAGGGGCAATTTTGCAGGCTTTTAAAGGGGTGCGAAATGGAATTGATCGCGCTGACATGGACACAGGTCATCACAAAAGATATTTGAAGGTCGTATAAACAGCTCTAACCCATCTTCTCTGTATTTCACCATTCCGTGCATGGTAGTGATCCATTTCATCAGGGCAGGCGAGATCGACAGCAGGCTGCCCAGGAGCACAGAAACGGGGTTTTATTGGACGTGTCATCAAGGAGGCAAACCGGAGCAACGACCTAATTGAAACCAATAGCAGCCTCTACAGACTTGTAGCAATGGTCATCCCTGCTGGGAAACGTCCTCTTTGGGGCCGCCAAATTGCCTGTATCGGTCAATACACAGCCCACGGCTGCGTGCTCAGTGCTGGACGACGTGTCTTTCGGCATTGGCATCGGAACCAATTTGGCGATTTCAGCGAGGCTTTCATTTGCAGTCTTAATCAGGCGGTTGCATCGGGGGCTGCTGCTGCTCCTGGCCCTCGGCAACCCGCGAAGACGCGAGCGAATCAACAGAGCAATTTGTTGCTTTGTCCGTCTTAAGTCGCTGCACTTTGCGGTTCAGGTTGCCTTGTATCTGACCAGAATGCCGTAGTCGATGATCATGTTGATGGAATCGTAAATCCAGAATTGGCCATTGCCCGCAGTCAACATGCTTCAGTGCATCTCACAATTGCACGGGCTCACAGATTGGTATGCCTGACATCTATGTTGAGCAAATAAAGATGCCCAAATAGTCCAATGTCTGTGTGACAGTAAAAAGTCATGAGCGATTAGAACACTGCACAGGAAGGTTACGTCTAATGATAACACACACATAAACAACAAATATATTATTAGCGACTGCTTCTAAATGAAAAAAAATTAACTTCAATCCTTATGTGAGAATAGATGCATCGGACATTGTGTTCGCTGTCCCAGGCACAGAGTGCAACAGGGGACGATGTGAGAAGAATGCCGCTCGCTGTCTGCATGGCTAATGCACGCCATGCCAACCCATTTGATCCCTCGGCCTGTGGACCACGTGTGCCTGGCTCTCTGCCCCTCGCGGTTCCTCTGTTTACACACAAAACTCCCCTTTGGCCTCGTGAGGCACCTGTAAAGGACTAATCAGTTTTGACAGTGCAATTTTTCCAGGTGCACGCTTTTCAGCATTCTCATTTGGCTACCTCATCTATTCTTTGAATAACATTAATTTTTTTGAAAAATAACAAAATATTGTTTTCACTCCGCGGGGATGCTAGTTCACTCATTCCGCTGAGTCACGTCCGGTAGTCTTTCTCCGGTAACTTAACTCAAACGTTTCCGTAACGTTTCCGTAACGTTTCCGTAACGTTTCCGTAACGTTTCCGTAACGTTTCCGTAACGTTTCCGTAACGTTTCCGTATAATAACCTAAGGCGGAATATATACACACCCAGAATGACAAATCATGAGCTATGACGTAGCACTATGACCTTTGACCTGAGATGCTCTCCATCCCAAAATCCCTTGCTGCCTGTCACAGCGGAATTCAATGAGAAAAGAACGATCCGTTCGCAGGTGATTTCAGACAAAAGGATGGACGCCTGTGCCAGCCGCGCAGGACACAATCAGCCCCAGATTTAGCGCCACCCGTTGCTTCTATGTGATTTTTATGGATCGTAGATAACCAGGAATATTCCCTCGTGTCGCGGGATGGCCATATGCCCCGCTAAGCACACAAGAATTCACAACCAATGGACAGGCGGGCGCAGTGGGGAAATAAGGATAACGCAACGACTCTGCGAGGGGAAGACGGGGATTTCCTGCTGCTAAGACAGCGAGATATCTTCGGAATCATGCATGTTATCCCTGGGTGTCTCCACTGGGAGACACTATTCAAAACATTTGACTTTCTGCAGATGGAGAAAACTTATCATCTTGCCTGCGGGTTGTAAACATCGCGGCGCTAACTACTCGGGATTTCGGTTTGTTTTTGCGTGTGATCCAGTCATATATGCATTTGAATGCAAAACCAGGTTCATAGCGATGGATTCTATCTCCATCTGCCCAGGAGAGTTCCGCGGGCGATCCATCACTCGTTGTCTCTTACGATATCCAGATCATTGAGTATTGCAAGAGATGGATGACCGTGAAGAGAGTCGCTCCGCTGTCACGGATGGCCTCACCGAACTGTATATCAATTGATCTAAGCAGAGGACAGCATTAGGCTAGCGGTGTAAAGTATACATGTCGCTGACGTCAGGGGAAACTGACGTTGCCACTTCACTGCGAAACACGCCGTCAAGGAGCAAAAAAAGGGGGAAAGTTCAGCTAGCATCACGATCCATTAGTTCAACAGAAACCCTTCTTCTTCGGTGGTAAATGACTGCGACGCAAGATGGCAAGGCCGCCAAAAGTGATGCCAATGAAATTATCTGCCGCATAGGTCAATGCAGACCCTTAATGCATGTTCGTGGCATTTCGCTAGCCCCACACTTCATGTCAATCATTCGCATGTGCTTTTGAATCAAGGGTAATCAGGTGCAGTTTTGTACACTAAAGCAACTTTTTTGCCATACTTATATCCGCCGTAGCTGAGAACGATTCAGCCGGTTACTTCTTGGGAAATTAGGTCATTCTATGCTGTTAATTAGGTCACGTTTGCTTGATAGTTCCATGGCTTCCCATATCAAATAGATTTACGCTAAACCCCTATCAAAGCCTGTGCATCCCCAACGGAACCCTGATAGCCAAATAATTGCACAATTAGCAATGACAATGTCTGATTTTGGACGGCAGCAATGCATTCGATAGCATAGCTCATTGCATCTTGTTCGATAGCGTTTTATCTGTCTATTCATCCGTTTATCAGAATAATGAGCCGCATTGCTCCATAGAGCGGCAGGATTGATAAAGCTTATCGGATAGAGCCCCCCCACACACACATTGCCTCGTATATTGAGAATATTAAGGGTTTCTGATCAGGAATTCAGTTATAAAGGCGGAGCTGCAAAGCCACTCTGTCCTCTGGGCCCGAACTGGAAAGAGCAAAATTTGACATTTAAGCGACGAAAGAAAGAAGTCCTTTTCATGTACGTAGGCTAATTACTTAGAAGAGCATGCAATAAAGCCGAAAGAAAGGGGTAGGGGTCATTACCTTACCTGGAACTAACAAAGGTAGATGCAGGCACGCTATGCACTGTGTTTTTTTTCCGTGGAAATTCTCTTGCATATACATATTATCATAATTATATGCATGTCGCATTAAAGATTCGAAAGGCGGTTTGCGAAATCAACAAGTTTTAGGATTCACAATCAAATATTGTCGTCCCATGGCTGACGCAAAGCACGTGGTAAACTTGGCCGATTTCAGACGCTTAAGACTTGCATCATGTTCTTTCTTGGAACCGTAGGTGCAATTATCTGCAAGAACAATTCACACGACACGGAGCAAACTCTAAAACGCATGCAGCCAAGGGAGGAGTTTCTTGTGTTTTTCTTGGAAATAACCCGATCTTGGAAACTGGAGGCAGCGCCGATGCCGAAGGGCGCTGCTCTTGTGCCCCGATACAGACAGCTGTGGGAAACCCTAGATGTTCGCTCGGCTGGACTGGGATTTCAAAGCAGGAAAGAGAAGTTCATTTACAACCACCTATTACGGATAATTGGAGAGAGAAGCTGCCTTTTGAGGGTCCAAATGTGAGCACATTGGTGGCAGTAGCAACATAATTCGTGCACTTTAATTCGGCTGCTTTTGTCTAAAAGAAATTGTTCATCTTGGTCTACGAGTACTTTCTTATAATATGTACTTGCATTCTAATTCAGAAATTTTGCTTTGTGAACCGTTCTCTTTGAATACACTATAACTACAGAAGTTTGTACCCATGATAATTAATATTATCTATGATAAGCATCGCCTTGATTGACTTTTGATTTTAAATTAAGAATGTTTTGTCAAAGGCAAGTTACGTAACAACATTACACAATTCCCTCACCTCCTTCTTTTGAAGCTCACCGACAATCCTTAATGATTGTTCATCACCTGTGTTTATCATTGTGTAATGTTGATCTTTGAAGATGCAAGATGAATGTGAGATGCTCTGACTGATCTCCTAGGCAACAGATATCTGACAGTAAATCTTGAAATCGTCTGACATTAGACGCGGCTGAGATGAACCCTGATGCGATACACGGTTTAATCTCGTCTTGATGAAGACGGACGAAGTGAGAATAATACATCACATTATGAGCTGACTGTCAATGAAGGGTGCAAATTTTTACCTCGTACATTCCTCGCAATTGGGAAGTATTTTGTTATTTTCTGGCAGAAAACGTGTTTTACAGCTCTTGAAATCATATTTCACGGTTTAGAATAAACGATTCAGCTAATAGAACGGTGATCTATCCAATAGAATGTATCTTTAATATATACACGCAGGTTGAATAACAATTATTCCCGTTGCGTAACAATGACGGACGGCAAAGAACTCCTTCGTCCTTACGCAGGCAACTGTCAGCCGCAGAACCCACTATCCTCATACATGTGCCTCATCAGCTCCTGATGAAAACCTCTGTATTCACAAAGAAATCTCGCTAGCGCAAAAGGATTCCTTTTGTTCTGACATTCAAGGCAAAGATGCGGCGTGAATGCGAGAGATGAAAGCCAGGAAGACCCATGGCAGATTGACGCCAACAGGACGTCGCTATTCCCATTCTGAGCTGCTCTTTGTTTCAAAGATCACTGGGTTAACATAGCCAATGCAACGACCAGTATCGGCTGCCCAAACCCATAAATGAAAAGGGAACGCCCGCAGCTACAGCTCGGATGAAAGCCCCTACGTCCGCGTGAATGGGATGAGGGAGGGCAGAGGCTTTGAGATGACCCTCCGGCTGCTGACACCGGGCCAAGATGGACCCTAGCAAACAAATCGCTTTTCGGGTTCCGTCCTCTCTCGCTGCTTACAAACAGCCGGCAGCGCAGAGCGATGAATAAAATCTCTTTATCAATTACTTAGCGTTGGAAGGCATCTACAACATCTGTTGCTATGGTGACTGATGACGCCCTAGTGAATATTCATGCATCCATCAGTGTCGGTACCATTAATGAATGGGTAAGTAAGAAAAGCATAACAGCAATGAATAATTAATTTCTCAACTGAGGTGATGATGAAATGATGATCGCAAGAAAGATGAGATGATAATGTTCGTTATAACGCAATGCAGTCATTGTTTCTGATTTTCTCATTTGTCATTCATCCTGATTGATGAACCATGATAAATCGGCACGTCCCAAACCATCCGCTCATTTCTGTGAATGGTTTAACAATTCTTAGTATAAGCTCAGTACAATGTGTATGTCAAATTATAACCAAGACCACAGCAGAATTCGGGGAGCATTCCTTATACCTAAGGGATCATTCCTTTCTTAGGCATTAATCCAAGAACCCTGAAGGGGAGGGCGCCATCGACTTTCGCTTTTCATTAGTGTTTATTTGCATCGGCAAACTAACCTCGCCCGATATGGCGCCGTTGCTTTCGTACGACAGCGTCTCTCAATTTCCGAGCACCTACCAGGTCGATAATCCCTGATATTGAGCCTAGTTGGTGAGATCTCCTCTCGGGGTGCCAATAACCCACCCCGGCCCCCTCGTAACCCTAACTCAGTACACGACTTCTTTAATATAAACCAGTACACAAACGTCCTATGCAGCGCCATCTACAGGGACTAAGAGATGTGACATATGATTTCATTCCACGTGATTAGATCAGAAGAATTCTCCATGGAAAATTGAAGCTGTCGGCGGAGGCTGATCGCACATTTCTCTTCGGCGTTCTCATCACCGTGAGTTAGCAGCGGAGAGGCAGCAATGGACGCATATAATCACATTACAATAGATTTCTCTTTGCTAATTCCGTGCTCTCAATTGCTCGTTGCTATCGACGCTTTTCTACTTCTAGTGTGCCAAACATCCACAGATAGCAGCACGTTGACGGGACTCCAAACTGATTTCTTATGGCATCCAATTTTCATTTAGTAATTGCAAAACTGATTCATTTCGCGTGTGGTTCTGGTTTATTTTCACTGATATAGCTTGCTGTCGGCGGTTAATATAAACATTCCTTGAGTCTGCCTAAGTCAGATATATTTCTAAATGAAAGACCTTTAGTGTAATGTTGATCTGAAGAAAGGATCTTTGTTTGTCCCTATTTGTACTGTTTAAGCATAGCACGCAATATTCTTCGATTCAATTAGGACAGTTTTTATTGGGGTTTGTTCAAACAGAATTCCATCGAATTACAGAAAGATCTTAAAAGCTAGAACGATCACACAGATTTCCGGCTTTTACCTATGAAAATAACCTTTGATACCGATTGGTTAGGCTCCTGTCCAATATATCATTGATTATTTTCAAAGTTATTTGCGTAGCCGAAGTAGGAACCAATTTTGCAGTGAATTATTGAAAAGCTGAATTTATTGTGATCTTACAGCGTGCTAATTTCTGGACTATCACGTGACCTTCGCTTGCTTGGTTCCAGGGTCGAGAAAACAATATTCGGCTGCCTTGACTTGGGAGCTTTCGTGAATGTTCTGATTTCTTGGTCGATTCACTTGAATGCTTCCGTCACGAATTACGGAATAGGGCAGAATAAGACCTTTGTTCGACAACACCTAGCTTGCATGATGCAATTTATTGACCAGCATTGATCTGTAATAGCTACCTGGCATTCCGGTCTGAGACAATTATTTATAAATGGACCAAGTCATATTTTATACATTAATTGCTGTGATTTATAACAAAAACAAAAATGTCTTATGCTTTTCGGTGCTGCATTATCTCACTATTTGAACCAACAACACGGGACCTGCAGGTTTTCTCATTCCTCTGCGTGGTTGTTATGAAGAAGAACGTAATCAATTGATTGAATCCATGGTGATGACTACTGAGTGTCAAGTAAAGATTGCTGCTCTTTAACTCGGCCGAGTGCGGAGGCAGTGCGCCTATTCGTCCTGTGAGTAATGATTGAGGGAGTCGGGGGCCGAATCCTTCTTGTAGCAATTACTAGTTGACTAAACTCTGACATTCATCTCTGTCAATGAATGTTTTGAAGAAGCCGTGCAAATTAACAGATTTGCAGTTCATCACAAGCAAAAAGGAAGAGTCTTTTGTGAAGGTACAGCGCATCTATGCATAACATCCAATCTGGTTAGTTATAACATCCAGAAGTGATCAATGCATCATATGTGGATTTGGTTGTTTAAACTTTGGGAATTGGTTTCTATGACAACATAAAATCTTGTTTTTAACTTTGACTTCTTAGCTGAGCTGTTTTTCTCGATGATGAAGCGTTTGCATCCAAATTGTAACTCCTGGACAATTCAAAATTAAAATGTTGTCCACGCAGTTGGCTGCTTCCTAATTCCTCTCATGTTTCTTCCCTTGCTCCCATTCTTCAACAATCACTGTACACCATCGGCACTGAAAGAGCCAAAGGTATTTGTTATAATGGAACCTGAGCTCACTGGCAATTGCCGTCCAAAATTATCATACCTCATGGTGCATAATCGGACCAAACAGAGCAAGGTGGCTGACCTCACATTAATTACCTCTGTTGCAAGGTGATCATCACCAATCAATGAAAACGTCACCCAAATATCCATATTATTGAATTCTCGTTCACGGGCGGAAAATTGGGTCAGGAGAATTGGTTGTTGCACTTAATTCAATCACACCTTCCTGTACAAGGAAACACCTTCGCGCGAAGAGCTCAAGTAGTAAAAAATACTAAAAACCCATTAAATGTGAACAAAAGGACGGATTCTTTTGACGAGCACTTCAGATGATTGTCATTTCACGTTCACAATAGTGCATGTGGTGGCTTTCCATGCTCCGATTGGCATTAGTCAATAGAGCATTCCAGTTTATAAACGTTGCTATTATAAACATGCTATTGTAATACTACCCAAGTATTGTAGTACACTGAAGACATCTGTAATCATCAATACTTTATTCATCTTTGATTTGAAACGACATTCAGACGTCATTCGTCAACATGAAACAACAAACGTCTTCTACGCGAGCAGCAGTTTCCACTGGAAGGTCAAATCGGAGAGGGAGCATGTGTTATTTAGATATTAGAAACAGAATGCTCCCCTTTCAGATCAGGATATACAATTATTAGTTGATTATATTTATATACAAAATGAAGACTTTTATCACAGAACAATTCGGGGACAAGTGTTTCCCCAAAGAGGGGTGGTAACTATAATTAAATATTAATTCGTTTTCACAATTCACACATTTTCTAAGACGCGTTAAGTAATGTATATATGAGACGGTTGAGACCAGATTATAGACTGCACAGAATCAAAGCTACATGGAATGTAGAAAATATCAAATCTGCATAAGAATAAGTATAATAAGAATGATAAAAACATGTCATAATACAATTTGATGAATGATTGGCTAAATGATTGGATGATTCAAGATTGCACGGCAACACAATTGCAGATAAAGTTTCGATGCAGTATGCAAAGCAAGGTAACACAAAATGATTTGATCATGTGATCGAAAACCATAACACGTGGCATCTATGGAAGATGAGAGTCACAAAGGCGTATCGCCATGGCAACCAGCATGGTAGCGGTATCCATGACGACGACCGAAGCTGAACGCTGAGGTCTGAGGCTGGGTCTTCAGCGCCCATTGGGGACGACGGTTTTGCGGTGGCCAGCAACGAAGGAGCCGCGCTGGACTCGGTCACCTGCTTGTACGCTGGGCCTGTCGTCATAAGATAAGATAAGAGTGATGTGGAGCATGAGGCAACTGACCGAGAGGCGGGTCTCTGAGGACAGGCGTCGTGAACTGGATGGAGGAGATCTTGCCTTCCCCGACCCGAGACTTGCCCTGAACACGCACCTCGTACGTGCTCGACTCCTTCAATTTGCTCAGACTGAAGCTGACCTCGTCCTTGGCCAACACTTTGGTGAAGGCCGAGGTCTTTTCCAGGTGGTCTTCGTCCATGAAGCCCCAGACAACCTTGTAGCCGGTCAGCGGAGCGTCCGACAGGGGCGCCTTCCACGAGACGACGGCCGTGATGTTGTTGATGTTGCTGATGACCAGCTTATGCTGCAGCTCAGGAGGCTCCTCAGGCACCATGGGAACTGAAAGGTCACAGGTCAGAGGGCAAAGAGCAAGAGGTCAGAGGCTCACCGATGGTTGGACAGTCTGGACTGACGTCACCGATGACCATGATATCGCCACAAGACGGCGTTTGGAAGGAGGTCTGTGTCACGTGACCGGTCACCCCTTGGCGAGACACCGACTGCACTCTGACCTTGTATCTGCAGTCGAAGCGAAGGTCATACAAGGTGAACTTCTTCTCCTGCAAAATGAGCCACGTGATAATGAATTCACACGCATGCGCAGAGAGCAGCCTACGTATGAGCTGGCGGACATGAGTTTGCTGAGTCCATCTTCGGACGAACTGTCCGCAGCAGCAATGCACACTTCAGGTGACCAGAATAGAATGACCTTGTCCGTCTCAGGCTCGTCCTCGGACACTGCAATGACCTTGGTCAGCCACAGTTGACCTTGAGCACGTACACTGACCTTCAGGTAGCTCCCAGGAGACGTTAGCTTTGACCAGTCCGTTGTTGAAGTAGGCTTGACCGGCGGCCAGATCGGTGACCGACGCCGGCGTTGGGTGCACGACGGCCACGATTGAGATGGACGAGTGACCTTGACCGACTCGGTGGTGAGCCCCGGACACTGCGAAGGAGAAAATGACCCCAAATGAGAACGCAATGTTTGCTTCCAGAAGAGTCTTATGGGCAATCAACATTCTTATTGCATCTCTCAAAGGGTCATCTGTACTTTCAAGGTCAAGTTAGACCACTCAACATGAGAACAACAACAAGTGTAAGCGTGAAAGATCTCAGGATTGCGACTGACCCCTCTCTGCTGCCCGGGGTAGGGGGTAGGTCGTGATGTAGAGACTGGACTTCTCACTCTTCAACCGTCGGTCGCCATACTGACAAATAGCTTGCACCTATGAGACAAGAAAAACAACGTTAAATTTCATGATGGTCCGGTGTTGTTTTTCGCGGTGTAAAAGTGAGACAGCCGGTTATCAAACAGCGGAATCAGGGTGGAGCTCAGCACTCATTTGGGGCGATTCTTCAAGACAAATGCAAATTCGTGGCTCTGTCGGAATTTCTATCATTTCATATTGCATTCCTTGAGAGGACAAAGGAATTTGCAAGAAACTAGCCGACAGATGTGGCGAGGGTGGCGACTTGATGAGATCGACAGAGGCAACGATCAGCCGTCTAATGCCCTAGTAACGAACAAGAATGCTTCGTTGCTCATTGAGGCCCTCGGCGACTGAGAAAATTGTCCACGAAACATCTCAGAAGATCGAGTAATAAATAACGTTAACAGATTGTCTTCTTAATTTCCACCACGCTTAAACGCCTTTTGTCGAGATGGACAGCATTGTGAGCGTGAAATGAGGCGGAGGGATTAATGCTCTTAATCGTTACTGCGCATGCGTGCGATGGATATTCCCAAGAGGTTTCCTCATAAAAGACGCGGGCGTCAATGGGGAAAGTGAGCGAGGCCCTCGCTGGCCCGAATAACGGCCTTAGGCCCCTTGTCAGTCGCCCGATGTGAAACGCCAATCGATGTCATTTCTGAAACCCCTCTCACCTGAACAAAGTACGTGGTGTCAGGGTCCAAATCTGGAATCTGGAAAACTGTCTGTTCCTGTGAAATGTAAAGATTCATCTCAGCAATGCATCTCAACTATATATTTTTTATTAATTACTCAACCAAATAATTATCAATGGTTTTCATTTCGACGTACCCCGCCCAGAACATGTCTGTGCTCGTCCGCAGGTTCCTCCTCCGCGTCGACATTTCTCGCTTTTCTGATCCACAAAACCTGACGACGACAAAAGAGATAACGACGTGGATGACATGGGCACCACATACCTTGTATCTGCTGATGCGCAGATGTGACTTGAGGGGAGGCAGCCATTTGAGGGTGACGGCTACTTTGCCCTCCATGATCAATGTGTCACCCTCTGTCAAGTTCGCCGGGGGTCCAGGGGGTTCTGGTTCTGAGTAAATAGGTCAGAGATTTAAAACAATCTGCGGTTGCGGGTGAATATGCATGTAAAGGGAGAAGCTACACCGTCGACCTTGACAGGGGTCTCAAAGGGTGTGATAAGGACTGTAGTGTGGACGCCCTCCGCTAGGGGGAGATATTGCCGGAGAGAGGGGTGATAGGAATACGGCGACAAATATTCCACTGGTGGCGTCCATGTCGCAGGTTGGTCATATTGAACGTCAAGTGGCGTGGAAGCGGATATTAAAAGGAAATGGCGTCGATTTCGCGTCTCATATGCGAGGTTGCACTCTGTTTGTGGGACTGGTGGCGAAATTCCGCGGTGGCGGTTACGTCATTTGGCATTGAGAACGAGGCTTGCTGCGTTGCGGTATTAAAGATTAAAGTGGCTCACCTCTTGAGAGTCTGAAGGGTTGTGAGGGCGCAGATGGACCTCGGCTGCCGGACAGGTTGACGCACTCCACGCGGAACTCATACCAGTGTCCAGGAGTCGCGTCTCGCATCGTCGTTGTCAAACCAGTCGTCTGGGAATGAGATGTCAATAGTTATATAGCTTGCGCTGCTTAATCAGTTTTAATGCTTGGTTACGTATCAGATACAGCCGATGAATCTAGCCATTCTACAGCTCTGCAGCTGAATTCTTCTGGAAAGTTCCACTGATTATTATATCTTGAGCGTTCCCCAACTTCGATGATAACAAAATTGGAGACAATCTTCTTGAGCAGCAACAGCTTTCCCCGTTGCATGCGGAGACAAAAATTAAAGTGTCGGCATTTTTTCTTTTTTTTTTCTTTTTTTTTTTTCTTTTTTTTTTTTTTTTGTGTGACTGCCGCAGCGCTCACGCTGACGCTAAAACGTTAACAAGTGCGCGGAGGGAGATGTGTCCGTGCGGTGTAATTCGGCGGCAAACACGTCACAAAAGCCGGCTGTTTGCTCAGTCGATTGGACCCGTAAAACCGGCGCAAAACTGCCGAGCTCAGCTGCGTAACTTAGCATCAAGTCCTGGCCGTCGATTGCATCCACGTGAGTAATCACGGATCTTCGCCTTCCACCAATGGATCCGAATTTAATCCGCGCTCAGATCGACGACGCTTGCGCAGCCACGACGGGCACATCCGGGCATCTCAAGGCACGCGCATGCGCAGATACAAAAGGACAGCGGAAGCAGGCCAATTAATAGAAAGCAAGGCTGTGTGGGCATGCGCCGTCTAATTAAGCTGACGGATCTTGTGTGCCAATTGTGGTACGGAATTGACCGGCGAGGCTCAAAGATGGACGCAAGGATTAGTGGTCAAATAAGCTGATCCCATGCTGACCACAGGCCAGGGCCTGATAAGCCAACCAATTACTTCAATTTCAATCTCAAGCACATGCATCGAAGCCAGACATTGGCAAAACACAGCCTCCAGATGCACGTGTTCGAAATCCGCATTAAAAAAAAAAAACGTTCAAATAAACACAAGAACTATTCGCATGTTTCCTTAAGGCTAATTTTCATTTTAATGCAACCCGGATTTGTTTGTCGGACGTATCAATCAAATTCCGACTCCTGTCAATGAGTTTGACCTTAAAAATAACGACCAACTCATGTCTGTTTTCAAAAGAGCAGCGTGTCATTGTGATTAAGCACGAAATATAGCAACAATTTGAGGCTATAAAAGTTGTAACCAGATATGGATAATTTAAATTCCTCTCACCCGACGCAAAAAAAAAAAAAAAAAAAAAAAAAAAAAAAAAAAAAAACTCACCTGTGCGATCTGCTGCCAGGTGGTCATGAGGGAAGCCGAGTGCTCTTGGCCGACGTTCCATCTCGAATCGACGATGTAGAGCACGGGACCTGACGTCGAGTTCGTCTGCTGCACCGAATCCCACCGCAACTCAATCGAACCTCCCTTCGACTTCTCCCTCACAGACGGAACCCCTGGGACCGGGGGCATGCCTGTAAGTCGAAAATTTGAAAAGACGTTCAGACACTGAGTACACGAGAAATTGAAACTCATGAATACTGAGTGTTGTAAGTCTTAAGGCAATCCTTGGAAGAAGAGAAAAGCCTCCTAAAAAAGTCGTTTCCTTTTAAGGTGCTGGATGCAATTTACATCATTACTCAACAGGAACCTCTAGCTGAAGGCGCAGGTATTGGAGAACCCTGTTCCAGTTTCATTCGGGCCTCATTGTCATTCTCACACGGTTCATGCCCCTTTAAACGAAGTCAATGGGCAAACCTACAGCGTACAATGTACTTGTACAAGTGCATCATAACTTTAGCATACCATAAGTTTAGGACATGTTTCCCATCCTTATACGTCCCCGCTCCCCCCTTCCCTCAGTCTCTCTAACTCTGGCTGCCATCGCCTCAACCTGACATACTTTCAGGCGTCAGGATGATGTATAGCAGCAGTCCCTCGTGGATCGGCCGACGAAGCCAGCTGAAAGCCAACGCGCCGAGTGTGCTGGCTGATTACCCACAGAATTAGCCCGCGTGGACGAATTCACAAGAGCCGAGTGACAGTGGCTACAAATGCTGCCGGTCCGCCCTGATCCCTCGGCCCATTCCGCTCGCAAACGAGCCCTGATCGACCATCCAGGGTGATGTAAGGAGGGATTGCACGGCTTAGTTTGCTGCGTGCGGGCGTATACTACAGGGCAGCAGCTGACGAGCCCCCTCGTGGAAGCCCATGCAAGACCCCATGCTGATTTAACACTGTGAACATCGATTTATTTCTCGAGTTGTCTGTCCTTGTGTAGGTGTGAACATCGCCTTGGCTGTCGATCAATTTTATTGCATGCTCATTGCAAGCATTGTAGACAATTGGTGCAGTGTGCGGTGCGTCTAAAATTAACCCTTTTGATGGTAACGTTGTGTTTATAATGTTGATTATAAAACTGTTATCGAATTCACATGGAAGGTTTCGTACCTGCAAATGTGTCGTGCGTGGGTCGTCGACAGACAGGACTGCATCCTCTGCGGGGGCAGCACTTGAGGTCAGCGACCTCACAATCAGCGTCCGATTCACACTCAGCGACGACATCGCACGATTCGTCGTCGAACGATGTCGCGATTTCACGAGGACACGACCCAGGACGCTCGACGTCGATGCGTTTCAAGAAATCACAACTCTCTTCACAGCTCTCTGATTCATACTGAAACGAAAACTCTAAATAACAACAAATTGATGCAGAGATCTAATCATAATTCCTTTCTATGGCTGCATGAGCACAATACAACAACAATGAAGGATGATAGCTCGCTGTGTGGCGTGAAACCATAGCAATGAGTGCTGTAGGGAAGCAGGTGAGTGGATGAATTGCATGCTCACCCAATCAACATACTTTCAACCTGATCGACCTTCAATCAAGCAGCCAGATCGGCGCATCGTATTGCAGGGTCGTCGGAACAATCGCCAGCCCGCCCACCTTGTTCACATTGCAATGCATTTCAGACAATCTGCGCCAGTGCTCGACGTCCGAAGCACCTGGCCGCAAAGCTTGCTTTGAAGCTAGGCTGTGATTGCCAACATAAGCCTAATGAAATACACAAAGCATATAATGCTAGCCGCTTTGTTGCACTTGGCGTATATATCTGACTGCATGCCTGATCAGATGTCTTGTGTTTATAGTATTACAGTTAAACCGACGTCGACATTAAACTATGATCTGAATTATACAAGCGACAGCCAGTATTCGGTGTACAGCAATCATCGGTACATAC
Source organism: Capitella teleta (assembly GCA_000328365.1). Taxonomy (NCBI): domain Eukaryota; kingdom Metazoa; phylum Annelida; class Polychaeta; family Capitellidae; genus Capitella; species Capitella teleta. The sequence goes on from KB302404.1 coordinate 134,793, forward strand.
AGGAAGGTGTCAGTCGGGAAGTGCGCATGCGTGAGGCCATGCACCCTCGTCGAGGAGGGGGGGGGGGCAATTCGTCCGAGAGGGTGAATGGTACACAAAGAAAGAGCGATACATCATCTCTGAGAAGACAAGCAATGCGGAACAGGAGAGTATAGTAAGGACAGTGAACGTCGCATTCGATTCAATTCACAGATTGCAGCTGATATCCTTGAGCTCCGTCTGTCCGCGTAAATCCCCGCGTATTGAATGGGTTCAGAGCAGAGTGTAGAGGCACGTCGCCAACGAATGATGAGGCCAATTTGTCGAGACGTCCTTCTCGAGGACACTCTGTCAGTTCGACGCAGAGAACGCGATGCCTGACCAGCATACGACCTGTAACATCATATGGAGTCGGAATCCCTCAGTCCAAAAAATAGCACACTAGCAGTAGGCGCCTGTTGCTGGTGCGGCGTCGAGCTTAAGTAAAGACGCGGTTGAGCCGAGCGGATTATCGGCGGACACCGCGAATCCTCGGTGATGGAGTCCCGACGAGAGAACTCGACGAGGGAATATGGAAACAATCTTGTTTCGCAGCAAGGTGACACGGAGAAGACGCGGATAAAAACACACGCATAATCAGATGATACCTTCTGCATTCCGAGGGTTTTTTTTTTTTTTTTTTTTTTTTTTTTGTACAACGCCTGCGCATGCGCTGATACAAGCAATGAGTAAGGACGCTGTGTTGTAGAAAGAGTCTGTCTTACCTCGCATACTTCTCGGCATAGGTTGACGTCAATGAACGGTTGACTGCACGGTTTCATGCACTGAAAAGATATATGACATGGAAATGAGAAGTGTTAGAATGAGTGATGGCTGCTAATTGCACGTGAGTGATGTCGACGTGTCGTGAGATTGACAAATGATCATAAGGTGCGATTTCGCCACTAGTTGCGAGGACAGATATGAAATTAACACATTGACGCCGCTGAGATCTGATAGCAGATGTGATCCCATGAATAACCAATTAGGTTCTGTGTTGTCGGTTGCACTCTTGTACATTGCAATGGTGTTCATTGCAATGGTGTTTAATATATAAATAATATAAACGAAATGGACATACATGTAATTATTTCATTAAACGTGGTGTGCAATAGTGAAACACTATTGATTGACACATAATTCAACAATGAAAATGCCGAAATGGACATTGATGAAATCACGGATTCCACATCGCCATGCAATGCCTATTAAAGTAGATCAGAGGTGCTGAGCTATGGACAGAGAAGGCTGCACCTCTCCTTTAACTTCTAATGAATTGAGAGATAAGAGTATCGCGTGGCTGTCAGGCTGAAATGGACAGAATTAGCACCGTCCATTGCGAAGTGGGCGGGGTCGGAGCACGCCAGAGTCAGGGGTCCTACGAGGGGCCCTTTCCCTGATTGCAACACGTGTTCTGACTTCACAGCTTCCGGTTAAACACGGATGGTATAGATACTAAGATATGCTGTCGATTACACCGTGATTCGGGGCAATGTTGAAATGTTGTAAACCACGTGCAAGATAAAAAGATTGAGCTTCACATCTGAAATTGGCCAATTGCCCAATTTGGATTTGATCGGAGTCGTTATGCTCTGATATACCCCTGCATAAATGGATGTCATTGGACCAATGTGTCACAACATGCTAATATTGACGCATTTTCTACTCGGACTTAGATTTAAGCAGGATATTCGCTCATGTTGTGTATAAAAATAATCAGATGTGATTCCTAAGTGCCCAGGACTTCATTAGGCGTGACACTACACGTTGCTATTAGATCTCCCTGGTGTTGGGAGCAACATTCGTCATCCCCAGGGCAAGAAATTCCTTCGGGTGTCCGGCAAATTGGCATGCGACGTCGCTCGATATGAGACCAATGTCAGATCGAGGGTAGAGGGATCCAATTTGACATTCCCACTTTGGCTTCTTGTTTGCTCTTTTAATCATGTTGTGGTGTTGGGACACACTTGCATGGGTCTAAAAGCTAGCACTGCGAAGCAGCTGATGCGGCTGGCGCAGCTGCGGCAGCTGCAGCATGGCAATTTGTCGCTTTGTCTGCGCTTCATTCGCAGCACTTTACAGCCGCCATTCAGCAAGGCTGTGTGATCGGAATGGCTGCAGCGACAACGCAAGTAACGCACATTGCCCCAAACGCCAATGAAATTAGGCGGAATGTCGGGCTTCTCCCCACCAACCCATTTTCCAACATGATGTGATTATGTAAGTCGATGCTAGCAGTTTTATAGCAGACCCATTTTACGCCAAATTGAACCTGCTTGCTCAGGCTCGCAACACGGAGAGGTTGTCGTGTTGCCCCGATGCCTCATTGCTCTTCGCGTCTCGTTCGGAGCAGCAGCCTTATTCGAAATCATCAGCTTTCTGTCCACCGGAGGCACGGGAAGAATTCCAATGAGGTGTCCTCCCTGTACCGGAGTGCTGGCATTCTAACATTGCGCATTTCCTCATGCCCTGAGGCTATGACTGAGGCTGTGGCGTCGCCGGTAGTGGCTCTTAGCGCACCTTGTTTGCACCTCGGGATCCTTGGCCTTACTGTGTGCCAACCTAATGAGGTTTGACAACATCCCATTTGGCAGACAGCTGAATATATACACAGTTCTTACGTGGGACACATAGAAGAAATGCTTCAATAGCCCCAGCATACTAACTCGCTTCACCAATCGCTCTGCACGCGGCTGCAGCGACGGCCATTGAGCAGGAATTTTGCACCCAGGACGCGGCGTTTATGTGACATTCATGAAGCACAGATAACGACCCATATTTCTGGTGCCTCCAGGAGATAATGTCACAGAAAGCGATAGGCCTTCGAGGCACATGCAGCCACAGCACAGGTCTCGATTGAAAGGAGGGTCCCTTTATCGTTTCTTGAGGCTGGGCACTGAGCATATGTCTCTTGCTCTGAATATGTCAGGCTCAGCCGGAATATTCACAAGACTACCTCATTATGATACACATGTATATTATGCTATACTGAGAATGAATGCTTAGAGGGGTTGAAATTAGACGTATTGGTTGTATAGATAACGTCTGAAGCATTCTTGAAATATATTTGCACATCATATGAAGCACCTTTCATAGATGCGATTGAGGTAAATTATTTACTTCATTTTCACCCCCACCTGTGAGCATTTTGTCAAATTTGTGAGAGAGAAGTACTCTTCAAGGGGGCTGCTTTGTAGAATATCAAACAAAATGGCAGAGAAAGAACTCAATTGAAAGCAGATCTCATTGATGACTTATTCACCAAAGTGAAAGCTAAAATGATAAATGGGGAATTAATAAGGCATTCACATATCATCGCATAAGAAACACACTTGCAGCAACCTGAGAAGCCATGCCTTCTATGCGCAACCGGCAGAGCAGAAAATTTCATATAAAGAAATAAAAAATCAGAATAAAAAAATCGTTTCAGACGACTATGAGGGTATTTGTCATTAGCGTGATTGATGAACGGAGCGTATTACTCCCGCGGTAAGAAATGCGTCCTAAAATACTGAATTCAAAGCAATGTTATCTCTTCCTCAATGGAAGTGAAGTTAGACACAGACGAAATGGCGACGCTGGTGATGAACTGAGGCCGATAAGAAGTGCGGAGAAATGTTCCGCGTGAATGTCGCGCAGACAAATGGAAAACAATGATGAGAGACAGGGGTTTGCCAAACCCTTAGGGATCAGGGAACGGCGGGAGATCGAACTGCGTTATCTGATGGTCACCTATGAAAAATTGCCACAACCCACGATCTCTGACCGCGGTCAGCTACAATCAATGATCGAAAGCGACACGGAAATTCAATAAACTCGGTGGCAGCAAAAAGCGGGGTTTTGTGTGACATAACGAAGCTAAACAAGGCTGTAATGTTGCCTCACTAAGCAATAAACATCGGTAGCTAACCATCAAAGAAAAAATAGCGTAAGTCTCGTGGGAAGTCGCTCGAGAAAGAGTGAGACTTCCGGTCGGATATACGCATGCGCAATGGGGATTCAGAATCGGAAATCCCCGGTAACACTCTGTTCTTTTCAAGATTCCAGCGTTGAAGTGTCAGAGCGGAGGCCGTCTCATTCACACCTTTTGACAAGGTAGAATGTTTCCATTGACTACCGTTGCAGAATCGGTGGCTTTAAACACCCCTCATGTGTAGGGACAATCGATGCCTTTTTGTTCGTCTGAGAGGAGAAGGAACGTTGTCGATTCTCTCCTTCAGACTCCGCATTGTGTTGCAGACAGCTGAGGGCGATCTGAATGTCGATGTCATCTGGAGAGCTGCTCAGATATCTAAGACGAAATTCCTCGATATCAACGCTGAAGATGTTGTCTGCTAAATGTTGTATCGATCAATGTTTTGACGTTAATTGTTAACTGTATGCTGATGTCATGCAACAAAAGATCCCACGATGGATCACAGGTAGCGAGATCAATCACTGATTATCACATCCGTCCAGGGTCGTAATTATTCTCCCAGGTAAATATATAAGGTCAAAGATATTCCAGGGATAACTTCAGGAATCCTGCTCCATGCATGCCATCGCATATAAGTTCATTCATCAGTCGGACAAAATCGAAGCCTAATCGCTTTATGTCCGCAGCAGAATCCTGCAACAGACCGATGACTCCATTAAAGCCGGTTGGCGCACGCCTTGTCGCAAGAGCGGCATGTCATGCAGGCATTCATCATGCTCCTCGCCAGCGACCTTCTTTCGAGAGGTGCACTTTTTCAGCGTCCATTCTGCTCGCTTACCTGGCCCGACCCGAGCAACGCGTGTTCTTTAATAGACGCCGCGTCAAATTTGCAGAGGGAACATGCAAAGTGGTCGATCTCGCCCTTGACATCTCAGAGATGCAGGTCGCATGGTGCCTCTTAATGTATGACCCTCTAACTGATTGCAGCTCAACGCCATTCAATGCCAGCGGTATCCAGAAAGCCGAACACATCAGTTCAATGAATTCTGAATCCCGTGCCATCTCAAAAGTGACTCATTCAAAGGTCGGGCTGCTCATGTCTAATTCCGCGAAGTGCTCGTGACATATGACTACTTCAAAGGAGTGTAAGTATAAGACCTTCTTCGTTAATTTAATTGAAAAATTCCGCAGGTTTCTAACTTCTATTTCTATCATAGCCTTGATCGTGCATTTTTCCGCAATGTGGTTTAGATATTAGCAAAGCCTTTGATCTGAACAATAGCGATGTACCTACGCGGCTCCTCATCCACAGTACTCCTCTCAATGGATCAAAGCACAATTACCAGAAACCGTACAGGAATATCTGCTGCAGACTGACTACATCGTACAGGCAGCTATGTTTTCGCTGTTACTCGTCTGCTATAATATTGCGATAGATCATCAATGTTTGAGACTAACCGCAGTGCAGTAAGGTTCCTGTAAGCATTTCATCAACGAAGTCGATTGTTTATGTCTTGAAAGTATCGGGTGATCATCGCCCGTCTGAAATGAAAAAAACACCTGTGTGAAACACTGATTACATAGAAACCCCAACTGTAACACCACATTAATACCTTTTGATTGGCGGCAGAATGGGAAACATTTGAGGCTTTAAGCCACTGAGAATCTGGCGGGTTATGGGTCGTTCTTCCGCTGAGGGGTGATGGGAAGATCAAGGGTTTGACAGAACGAATGTCAGACTTTATAATCCCATGGGTTTTATTCCTGTCATCTTTAGGGTTTAACGTGTCATCAGCCTGATCTTGAAATGTATGTCAACCATTTGTGTGAAATGAGGGGGATTCACAGTGAATAAAACGACCCGCCCCCTACCCGTACCTCATACACCTTGCCCACCTGTGACCTCATCAACCAGTGCACCTCCTCCGACGTGACCCTCATCAACATTAACCTGTTCCATTGCGCCGCAAACGGCCAGGTCGCGTGAAACGATATTTGTACACAGAAGCCTTAAGACCAATCACCATACTTTCTCGGAAAAGGTCTTCTGACACTGTCCACCTTGCTTCAAGACTGTTTGTTGAATGCCCCGAGGAATTCTCAAATCACCACGAAACAGGACACCTCTGTGCCTTATATAGAGCATGAATTTTGAGGACGCGCTCTGAAGTGGGAAAGAGGAAAAGGTTGGAAGTGTGCCTAATTAAGCGTTTGAATCTGGCGAATACCCCAGCCCCCCTTTCACGCGCCGTAAGTGGGTTTACAGATTATGCACCCCAACACCAAACCCAAGGATCAAAGCTCTACTAGGCCTGTGAATGGGAAGGGAGCGAAGGGTCATTGCCCTGGGCGAGGACTTCGGGATATGATGGACCACGGCAAACAAATCCGGTTTTTTTTTCTCTTCTAGAGGGCATCTACCGACGCCGTGGGTGCTACCGCCTGTACACAGTGAGTGTTAACCCAAATGAATGCAGTGCCTTCTCTCTGTTGTGTCAAAAGCGATCGCGAGTTTCGGCGTTGTGAGAGAGAGGGTCCTGCTGACTGAGCATTCGTGTGAATATTCATGGATCAATCAGGAAATATGGAGCTATGAGCTGATGTAGATGTCACACTCCATCCGTTGACAGCTTGTAATGCATGAGCAATGAGGATGAGTCGCGTGTCGAGATGGACATTTCATAACGACATGCAGATGAAAACATAATCGCAACACGCACGTAAGATAAACACCTGCAATACACGTGGTAAAGAAGTACTTGTGATGAACAATATACACTGTACTGTTCAAGTAGTGCGGTTCTGAGACAAGAAGATCATATGTCTGAGCGATAAATGAACACTTCATTTGATGGTAAGCCAGCTGCGATGCACGTGTCATAGGCAACAATGAACAGAGAGGCCGCTCTTTCAAGTACGTCCCACTTGATATTATTCGGTTTTAATGTCGTAAATACCTTCGTTTTATGCTCTCATCGAGCTTTGTGTGAAATGTCGCATCATTCCGCCTGAGAAAATTAAAAGAGAATAATTTTATGGCAACGCTTCCGTCTCGAAGTGTGAAATTCATAGGGTGCCAGCGAAATCTTCCCATTTATCTTGGTTATTTGTAGAATGAAATGCTTTCTTGTTTGATGGGACAAGGGGGTCAAATGAACACTGCCGTCTATACCAAAGATACCGAGATCAAGGCCCCAGTTGCAACAATCGGCGCAGAGGGTATGATTGTGTTGGGATTCCTCTCCCTCCCTGTAAAGTCCGGGTGCTGTGTGGTGCTGTTTATTGTATAGGTTGACTCCTTGGCCTCCGTTGCAGTGATTCATTGAAACGATGACGAAGTGAGTTCATGGGGTTTTTTACAACGGTTTTACTTCAACTTATCCTAATAATTATGGTGAATTAATAATGCAGACTGCAAATGAAAGGATCGCATGACGAATCGCGATTTCTAAAGAAAGTAATAAATTTCTCTTGGTTAGTGGTCAGCTAAGAGCCCTGACCAATGTCCACCTGCGCTCTCCGCGTATCTCGAGGACCAGATTTGGATGACGTCATCAGTACATATTGCACCACGGCAGCAAATATGAGTAAAAGGGATGTCAATAGAGTTTATTGCTGCTCTTGAGTTGCCGCGGTGACTTTGCACCGGATTGATAATGGGGCATTGCGTGTGAGGTCGGCCGAGCAGAGGCCACGGTAGACTTTACACACGGCGGTCGAGCAGGTGTTTTGAAGGAACATCAGAACCAAACACGCATTGAGAATGGAACAATGAAATCTAGGAATCTACAGAATCTTATATTAATCGATTTTATTAACCTATAATGCCATAAAAGTGTTATACATAATGAGTCGTAATTAATTATGACAAAATGCAGAACGCAAGAAGCCGAATCGGCAAGGTCAGCAGGCAGGGAGCATTCATTTCGTCGTTGGCTGCCACCGGGGACCATTCATTGCTTGGTCGTGAACAGAGTTAATCCCACATAAACTGCGAACAAGCTGAAGGGATTGGCTGCATGGCTGTCGGATTTTCGTTTGTCATTTATTCGTCTCGCGTGATTCACTGTGACCAAGCCACCGAGTTGCGGGTTCAATAGGATCTGCACCTCGAATGGGCCGACTTTCGGGCGCGATTCGGGCTCAGAAGCGAAAGACCCGCAGCATGCAAAGGGGAGACGCTCGTCTGGGAGACATCACTCCACCAAGACAAAGCTATTGGCGTCTGACTTTGTGTATGCGAAATAGGAATATGTATGCAACCATACAATTATTATTGTAAAAGAGTTCAACCGGCAGCTGAAGGAGACCGACGGTATTGGGTGTGTCTATCGTTTTGCCATAACAATTAACAATAACAATTAACAGGGCAGAATATTTATCATTGCTATACGTTGATTACCCTCAAATCTGTGGAGAATTTAAAAGTACACGACGCAGTGAGGGATGAATTCATTAGTTAATTGTGATGAAGCAACACACGAGATAGCTGACATTTAAAGTCGTGGAATTTAAATACCTGTTCTTCAAAGGGCGTATATGAAGCCCCATTGAAGAGTACTTGGACAGGTTACGTCATCGCTCATACAGGTAAGCATGCTGAGAAGACACCTGAGGTGAGAGTCGCCAGAAAATAATTGAAACTCCTTTGAAAAGGTGTCTAAAAAGCAAGGGTCTGCGAGCAAAGCTAATCAACACCCAGGTGAAATAATCGCTCGCTAGAAGTGAATAGCTTCTATACTTCGGCCGAGGGAAACGATTGCGAACGGATACTTCAGATT
>KB302404.1:195207-207435 GCA_000328365.1 Capitella teleta
TGCTTCGGAATTTTTCAACTTGGACTTTGTAACAAAGTCAGTAATATATAAACACGAAGAAAAGAAAAAAACACAAAAAAAATATCACCCGCTTATGATAAACAGAACAGAGTGGAGATAGGAAACAGATGCCAGCAGACACACGACGGTGAAATCATCAGCGTCTGATTCATGTTTAGTAAACAAATCAAGAAACTTCTGGGCGAAGGAGCGTGGACTGCGTACAATAGATGACCAAAGAAATCGAATAACAATTGAAACACGGCGCAATCAGAGAGCAGAACAGCAAAGCAACAGGCATCGGGAATCGTGTGTCACCATCAGATCTGAGAGCGCAGAAGAAGAAAAACCCAGAAGGCATTGATGGGCTTGATATCTGGCGAGCGAGGAGAGCGGCGTCGATGTACATTAAGAAATCTCCGCTGAGAGGGAAATGGCGGAAATGAAGATCAGCAAAAGAGGTCAATTCGAAGGTGATTCAGGTGTTTAATGAAGACAGTGATGCCATCAACGCTAGAATGATTAATTATATAATATCTCCGAATATATTTTTTGGGTTAGATATCAAAATCAAGGTTTTGTGGGTTTTTTTTTTTTCCTCTGCAATATCCGTACGATGAAGATGCAGACATGACGTCATGAAAGGCGAAACGAAAGAAGCCATTTTGCGATTGGGAAATAATGAGGAGGCAGAAGTTGCCGCGTCCTTCAGCCACACGGATCAACTGATGACCCACTCCTCCTCCGCGAGCCTCGTTTTGGGGAATCAATCCACGAAAGCAGGGAGGGCATAACCCTCTGCTCCCCCCCCCCACCCCCTCCTGTCCCTACAATGATGTAACTCATCCGCTGCGTGCAGAGGAAATGCCACATCGGTTGACAAGATGCGACACTGAAGGCTGTCAGTTTCACTTTCAGATTCGCTCGCTTCATAAAAAAAAATATATATAAATAAAAAATAAACGCTGTTCGATTATTGTTACACGGATTCTATTCTTTCTTATTTTTTCCCACCTGAAAAAAAAAAAAAAAAAAAAAAAGGTGAGTTTTATTCACTGAATAAACCAAAGCTGATGTTATGAGGTAATAAAAATATATGAAGCATATAGCGAACAGTAATTGCGTTTCTTTGTGGGCTCAGCAACAGTCGTCACCAGGTGAATCAACTCAAACCGATTGGCAACGAATAAAGTCCAACAAACGCATCCGCTTAATCAGAACGAATTCTTCCTGAATGAACACCTTCCCCGAGAGCGAAAGAGAGAGAACCTACGAATGAATCAATCAGCAATTTATGAATCATTCAATTCATGACTTGAGCCGCCTACTTTGCAGATGAAGAGTGGACGAAGGGGGCGGGGGGTGGAGCTGTCGGGGTGAGGTCCACTCTGATCCATCTGCGGCCGGCACAGAGCTCCTCTTGCCGCCGTCCAATAACGCAATATATTTCTATTAAAGGCCGGCCACAAAGCCAGCAACAGTGAGCCAACTGCACAATATGGCAGTCTCTTCTCCGATCGCGGCTCTTCATCGCTGCCCTTCAATCACTGGCGCATCGTATCCCACTAGTGTAATTAAAAAAATCGGTTTACCAGGTCCTTCCAGCGCATTCTGTCTGTCTGCGTATAATTTTTACGTCATCGTCAGCTTCATCAGGTTGGCGTCGTAAAATCACGGAGCATGTAATTATTGGCAATGAGACTAATTAGTGGTGTCAGCCGCAGTAGTGAAACCTCAAGATATCAAAAGGTTAGATGTCCGTGTATATCTCACGTCAAGGCGTTCGAGGGTGATTAGCCGGTCAGCGGTATCAACGGGTCATCTTCTTAAATGCCAAATGATGGCAGAACCCGCTAAATAAAATAAGCTTGGCCTCACATTTCATACATATTAATAACATGTTACGTGCTGACATCCGCTGGCTGCTCTAACTCTGGTTACTGTATAAGATTGGGTTCCTGTCCACAGGCAACCAGTGCTTTCGCTCTCTCGGATTTCTCCAACACGAACAAAACGCGAAGCAGACCAGGAAATCACCTGGAATACTGTACATGCAGACTGCGTTCTATTCTGCTAATCTAGTTCTATATGCATGCACTAGTAGGTGAAGTAGCTGGCACAAGAGCAACACTTGGAAGTAAAAGAGACTATCTCCTGATCAGCTCATTCAATAATTCAACAGATTTTTTTTTTTACAAACCGCAGGATTTTTAAAACATGACTGATAACTGTGGGAGAACCGTGAGATAAATCAGTTGAATCAAATCGCCCAAAGTGAATTAAGTCCTCACTCACAAATAACACAATCAAGTGCCAACAGCACAAGATTATTGACACTAGGGGGCGCCCTCTACCGGGTCCGCCAAAAATGACCACGAAACATAGGAGCTCAGAAGACGAGAGGGACAATAATATCATTCAATATTCAGCCGCCAACAACTGCAATGATCAACACGCTGACCTAATTAGAACAGCACAGAAGCAGCAAAGCAACAGGTCTGACTATTCAACCGCACAGATCGACGTCACAACGCCAGCATATCTGGGCAATGTTTCCCTCCACAAAACTACACATCGGCTGAAAACACGGCTTCGGTATTCACAGCGCATGCAAGCCAGGCTGACCGCCTCAATATTAAATGAGAAACATTGGGTCGTGTGTATACAGCACACATGTGAATAATACAATAATGAGCACAAGACGCTCATCCGTTCATGGTCAGCCGGCGATGTTTTCGCCGAATATGGCACAAACACAAAAAAAGAGCTCACCAACGCAAAGATCGGTCGCGGTACTCTGAGCAGATCGGTACGCGCGGTATCTGATTAAGATCGCTATCAGCACGACCCTTGGTGCAGTTTTCAGGTTTGCTATTTCAGGAACTGTGCACGAAAAGCAACAACGACAATTTGTTAAACATCAAAAACCTAGTTGTGACTGCAGATTAATCTGTTTGCTGCGACATGGAGAAAATTGTGCGGTCATATATTGATGCTGTCCGGCATATGAGGTGATGGCGCGTCATTGATTTCATTAATTATTATAATGAGATGCACGAGTGGATTGAATGCGTTTTTAATGCGGATAACAGAGCAAAATCAATTATGCGCATAAATCTAATTTTAAAGGTTTTTTTTTTTTCAGAAGAAAACATGCTGCAAAGATTGAGTAGTTTTCACTTAATATACTTATGCCTTGCTCAAATACTTTCAAAGTATCCTGCAACAAAAATTCGCAGACCCCTAAAACGAAAATCGAGTTGTTCATTAGTCAACGTATCTGAACCACGAGTGGTTCGTTCAATGGTCACTTGCAACAGTTTCCCAGTCGAATTTAGAAATACGCAGCAGTCACATGCACACATAAAATATGCACAACCCAAACTCCAATTAACTCCAATTAACTCCAATTAACCCAACCCATTAAACAGCGCCAAATCATTCATAAGTTGCAAACTGCACGTCACACAACAATGAGAACACAACATGTCGACACGTACAGACAATAATGAACCCCCCAGAAAAAAAAAAAAAAAAAAAAATGGAATTTGGAAACGTATTCGCCAAATTGGTTACGTTTCAGTTGATTTTAGGGCATGGTTAATGATTTGCAGAAGAAATAAAACTGTTTAGCTATCCCTCACGATCTATCACAGTCGATCGAGGCTGATTAAACATGTTGACATGCATATAAATTAGGTAATATTATTTCATGCCAACTTGCTGTGGAATAATATTGCGAAAGCAGAAACATAGGGTCAATCAGGGTCACAAATTCAGTTTCTAGGAATTAGCAAAATTTGATTAATTCCTCTTAATTCATAATTCTGATATTTCACTCTTTCTTCACCACTTGATTGATTGGTTTTATGGCTAAAAACAAAATAAAATTTGTCCACATTTCTGGTAGCAACATTGTGAATTCTCTCTTAAAGAAGAGATCAAAGAATTATATATTTACGGTTTTTCAGATCATGAATATTCATGCATAAATCTGCCATCCAAACACTCTGAATATGGAAGCAAAATAATGTTTCTATTTCTCGAGGCGTTTACTTCACTCAATTTTGGAGTTTAAGGATCTCGATTCCGGTCATTCTTGAATCAGTCAAGATTGCAGGGGCTGATATGGATTAAACGCTTAGTCAATCTGTTCAACTGAATAAGCTCCCAAGAATAAATACATATTAAGAATATTTAAGGAAATAGATCAACAATCGAGGTTCATTAAACCTCCTCATTCATCTCCATTTTAACCCGAATAGTGGAAAATCCATTTTCAGCATTTAATCCATTTCATGTCTTCAAAACCTGTTGAAACAATCTCAATAGTCCACACAGATAACTCTCGACGCGAGTTAACACTTGAAAGACAAAGACCGTGTCAATTACGACGAACTAAAATCTTACCTTCCCCCCCCCCCCCCCCCATCCCGCTAAACGCACACAAACAATGCGGCGGGCTTACAGGCTTACAGAATGCGCGATATCTGCTTCAGCAAATAAAACACATGTAATTATATCAATCTACACTTGGTTATATAACAATATCATCGAGTCCCCCACCCTGTCTTCTCCAGTAATGCCCTTCCCATCTACTTGTATCCACATAAAGCACCAGCTCCAAAATCATTCAACCAAAACAATGCTCCGCTCGCTGAAACCAGTGATCAACTGATAATGCATCGCGCGCCTTCAATCTGAATGGTGACTAATTGGTTGGGATGCATCAGTAGCCTTTGTAGAAAATTGCTGCTGAAACTTGTATCAAGATGTCGACAGATTAGTAAATGCGCACTTGTGAGTTTACTTCAAGTCAATAATATGGGGAAGATTTTCAACAATAATCGCGTTGCCATGGTGATATGAATTACTTCGTGTACTGTGATTAGAGCCATTTGATGAAATTGATCAGCAGGCGAGAGTGAAGAAAGGTCAGAAGTTCACATTTGTTACTGCTGACGTGCATATAGCGTGGAAGTTGATTACAAAAATGGAATGTGATTGAATTGAAACCACGAGGCGGCAGTACAGGAGCATATTCAGGTTATCAATACTCCTGATTTCACAATTCTGTTTATACTAGCGATTATTTTGTTTCGTGCCGTTGATTATGTAATGACTGTATTCCCTCTGATCCATTAGGTCCACTAGTGCATGAAATTAGTATAATGAAATATTCCAATTGATCATTGCTGAGAATTGATCATTGGTTTTAATGGCAAAATACCAGTAGTTCACCAGTGACAGAGCGTGAAATGGTGCATGTGCATATGAAGTTAATACAGAGCAATAACATATCCTGCACTGTTCTATCTATCACACAAGATTCTAATAAAGAGAAAATTGTGATTGTAAAACAAAAACAAAAAAACAAAAAAAATTACAATGACAATGACAAGTATTCGTATTGGGGTTCGGCGAATAGTGACCACCCGAATATTCGTTATTCGGGTTATTTCACTATTCACCCAGCCCTATCAACAATTGAGATTCATTGAACTTCATTCATCTCCAGAGTTAAACACGCCTTTTCGAAGATTATACAAACACATTAATCAAGTCACACCTGCTGTGGGCTGACTCCCAAACAGATCAAGTTTCAGAGATTTAAATTTTTACTTCAATTTTGTGGTAGATTTCAAATTATGGTAATGTCATCTCACTTCCAAGGCTCGAAATAAACGAAAAAATTTACTCGCCACATGGCGGGTAAACAGGGAATTTTTACTCGCCAAATTATATTTTTACTCGTCGGAAATTCTGATGAAAAATAAAGCATAAAACACAATTATTTTATACATGTACTTGAAACATACTATGTGACTTTCTCTACCAATTTTAATTTAGGTCGATCGTATGTGACAATGCACTGCCGTATAGCGCACCTTCATCTTTTCAGCAATGCGTCAAAAGCATTCAGTGCCATCACTCTGCCACTAGAAAAGTATGTTTCCCTCAACTGGGTTACGCTCGTATGTTGCAATGGCCACGTGTCCACTCTGATTAAGGTGAGCCAACAAATGAAAATTACACAGGAAAACGCACAGACGCTGCCAATCCTTTGGTCGACCCCTAGTGGGAGCCCTGAGTATCACCAACGGAAGCGCCACAATTAACTCGTCTGATCTGGCATCAGCTACTTCAAACTTGCCCGTATGACATTAGGCACCTGCATGGGCTCACAGGGTTCAGTTGATTAAATGGGGATTGAGCAGAATTCTACTACTTGGGGTTGGCCAAAGAATCCGCCCTTAATTTATTTGGAGAGCTCAATTTTCACTCGCCATGTGGTGACCACCCTTAATATTTTAACTCGCCAGGGAGAATTTTTACTCGCCATTGGTGAGTAGTTGAGTCTTATTTCGAGCCCGGCTCACTTCTCACTTGAATGTTTGTGTGAGTATGATTATTGATTAAGATAACTTGTAATTCAGAAGAAAAAAAAAATGGCATTCTTGTATTTTGATCATATAAATTTGGTTATTCAATAAGGTCATTTAGGTCAATTAGACAGGGGAGAACTTGTAGTTGGTGCTTCGAGGCCATGTTGAGTGGTGACTTGAAGGGGTTAATGGTAGGCTGAGGGAGTCTCTTCCCAAAGCCTATTCCATTCACAGGAAGGTTTTGCTCACAATTCTTGATCTCTCGTTTTGCAGCTTCAGAGCATTGTTAATTCATGCATCTAAGAGTTCTCACTTGAGGTCTATTTAAACGGCCGTTCCATCCAGTAATAATATCGATTCCCCTATTAATAACAATAGGATTGAGTTAGCCATTCTAACTCATGTTGTTTGGCTGGTAAAAGAAAATTGTATTCTTATTAACCTTGAATTAAACTCATAGCCAACATATTTTTTTTTTTATCCCTCCTCAATCATAGAAGTCAATAGAGTTAATAAAATAAAATCGTAATACAAAACTCACAACCTTCAAGCAAAGTGTTTCTCATTTTTTTTTCAATTTGGAAAACCAATAAATAAATAAAATTAAAATAAAAAACTCAGATAAAAAGATTATTTCCCAAATCCTGAGACAAGATGTGGTACATAGACGTCAGGTGCAAGGTCAAGAGGTCATGATGCTCTGACACCATGAGACAACATCACTGAACGTCATTGCTCCTTTGCTCAATGTTGGCCACTATTTCGATCATAAATTATGGACACACATTTCCATTAAAACATGCAAATCAGCTGAATACTGCAGAACAGGGAATTTCCGCAGACTGTAATTTTCACGTTTTTAAGGCTCAGGCCTTTATTCGCGGACCAGTTACTCGTGCTCAAGTGTAGGGTCGAATAGTATAAGGTCACCCAGAAACATTTCGCGAGCAGCTAATATTCGCGGTTGATCGTGACCGCAAACATAGCGAGAAATTTCACAATCACAATCACAGGACAATCAAAATCATGACAATAATCAAATGGATGAATAAGATTATCCTATTCCTTATGCTATAGTTATAAGTCTCAACACAAGTGAATTAGGACAATACAGTTGGATACAGACTACAGAGTCCTGGGACCCCCAGAAGAAGGAGCCACTGCTAGTGACTTACAGACAGTGAGCTGGTGGTGGCCTTTGGCCATCCTTGGCACTGACCCAATCATTGTATAACTGATATGATATATGATATATCAATCATTGATAATGATTGCACGATTGGAATGATTGGCTCCATCACTAGCTGTCACTAGCTGTCACTGACTGAGCCACTAGTCAGTGTCAGTGAGTGGCATGACTCGAGGGGGTGTTCATGCTAAGATCAGACCCACAGAAGGGCAACAGGGCTGACAACGCGCACAAAAATAACTCAATGGGTGGAATAAAAGCAGTTAGAATGCATACAAGAGTGAAATTAGAATACAAACCTAGCAGAAGACTCAACAGTTGAGCCGAGTTTCTCGACCGATTTTCTCTTGGACTTCACTCGAGCATGCGCATTGGAGCACAGATCTAGGTCAATGACCCAGAAAATAAAAGATGACATACATTTACCGGGCGCAAATAGTATAGGAGAAAATGGGGGGTGGAAGCGCAACAGCAATCCTCCCTGCGGCGTAACCATGCAATTTAGAGAAATATGCGTCGCACTTCCACCGGTCAAACATTGCTGATGAGCCGAAGCGACGAGCGAGTCAACTGACAGCTCCAATCCTTACCAGTGCGATTTGCGATCCTTAACAGTGCGATTTGCAATAGCTGTCTTTCTTTACATCAGTTTTGCCATAAAAGCGTCGCTGCGTACTGCCAGCTATTGTCGTTTTTTTGCAAACCAATATGTAACTAGCAAGATTATCTAATAAGTACTCATAATTATATTTCAAATAGTATTTGCAGCCTCTTTTACTAATATAACGATTCATCATTTTGAGCGCTTGGTGGAGGTGGGTACATTTTTCTCTAAATTCGCTCTAAATTCCCAACATATGTAAAAAGCATCATATCAAACTTCCAGTGGAGATGCCACGCATTTTTCTGGATCCGTTCTCACTAATTGCAGGCTGTCTCTGTCGAGCACATGAAAGTAGTATATAAGTGTTTGCTGCATTAAAATTCGTTGTTTTAGCTTGTAACTTTTGGAGTCAACACAACTAGGAGTCCACATTGAATATGTTCATGAAGAAACTCTTCTTCTCTTCGTCTTTTGCCCGTGGCCTAGGACCATGACCAATCGGTCTGGTCACATATAGAAAGACACCCCAAGTCGACCCCACCATAGAATCAATGTAAAAGTCATATCATCAACTTTGCGAGCATTAACAAAAGTACTATTGAACACACAACCGGAAATTCTATTTGAATACATACATTTCCTGATCGAAAGAAATATTCCAATTGGTAAGGGATAATACGACCTACATGTATGGGAAGATGGGAACATAAAATTAATGGTGACATCCCATTCATATACTCTGTTAAAAATTATTAAAATGTCACATAGATTTTTTTTTCAAGATTAAAACAGAAAAAGAATAAAAAAGAATAATGACTTTTAGAAAATTTTAATTTTAATCAGTGGATTTAATAGCAATGCTACGAATACTACAATGGCTGAACATTTAATCAAGTACCACATGTACCTTTTGATGCAATTTAAAATTAATAAATCTTGTAAACCCTACAAAGAAGTTATTCTTGAAAGCAAAATGGAATCCCAGAGATCACTCAAATAAGAAAACCGCATTCTAAAAGGAAAATTGGAATTTCCTGAGGTGAGAGAAACAAAACAGTTGGAAGAACAAGTTGAGCTCTGAAAAAAAAAAAAAAAAAAAAAAAAAAAAACAGAAAAACAACTAAATGTTAAGTTGACATATTTATTTCACCCAGTATTCCTACTGCATTTTTTCGAATCATCCTCAGGAGCAAGAAGGCAGGGGCTGATTCCAGAAAGAAACTTAAATATAAATATAAATGTTTATTTTGTAGAATGAAAATTGATGCACTCAACAAGGAAGCAGAGAGAAAAAAACAGAAAAAAAAGCATTCAGTGAAATGTGCCCCGGCATGATAATATTGACCACAAAAAGTGTGAGAATATTCATGAAAACATTGATAATTGTCTTTACAAGTTGACGGCGCAGTCTATACACTGCGCGAGTGTATAGACCCCTACAGATTTCATAACGTGCCTCACATCATTGAGCCACACTTTCTACCGACGCCGCTTTGAATGGATTTTTACCCCTCTTTCACACGGAATACCTCCATGAATTTGTGTTATCCTAGTGATTGAAGGTCGGAACTACATATTGGAAACATTTCCAGTAGAAAATTTACCATTACATTTGCATAACTTGCATATTAAAAGAGCCCCTCGTGTTGAATGGTCGTCACGCTTGACCGCACACTCAAGATAGATTCATATGTTGACCAGGAGAATGTCGCAAAGCACGCACGATTTCACCCAAGCTCTGATTGCCGCCTTCAGGGATGATCAAGTGATCAAATTACTTGGGGAGCAACTTTCCGCTAAGATCGCTGCCCCACTCTTCAATGAATGCAAACAACTGAGGGAGGAGGTCACCGCTCTGAGAGAAACCGTGAACCAACTGCATAAGCAACTTGAAATAAAAGATCAGAGAATAACTGATCTTGAGAAAGAGATCGATTCCCTGAAGTCGTCGGCTGATGACCTTGAACAATACAGCCGCCGTACCAGTCTCCGTGTTGCCGGTATTCATGAAGAAAATGAGGAAGACCCTTGCAAGGTAGCAATGGATCTCATCAACGACCATCTCTCCTTGGATCCCCCCATATTCATCGAGGAACTCGACAGGGTACACCAAGTCGGCCCCAAGAAGGCGGAAGATTCACCCACGAAACCGCGTAAAATACTAATAAAATTTACAACCTACAGAGCACGCCGTCGAGTATTTGCAGCCAGATGGCGGCTTCAATCTTCTGAAGCTACAAAGAAGATTTATATCAATGAAGATATGACAGGACTCTGTGCAAAACTCTTGTGGGAAGCTCGCAAACTAAAGCATGGTGAACGTATCAAGGATTGCTGGTCGTCTGATGGCAACATCCTGCTGAAGGACAAGGCAGAAAAAATCCATCAAATTAAAACTTTAAAAGATCTTAGCCCATTTGCTGAATGGCTCCGCTGAATCAGTATTTCCTTTTCACAGATCAGGTTGATTATTATTATTATTTTTAATTTTCTCTCTCATTATTATTTCATAGTTACATTTGTGTTTCCAACGATATTACTATTATATTTTTCTTTTCTCTGTGTATCCTTATTATCATTCGGGAAATATCTTTACTATCTTTATAATTTTTTATTATATCTTTATTATCATTCGGGAAATTGTATTTATTATTGTTCTGGAAATTGTCATTTAACCACGTCACAACTCATGTATTTCGTCTTGGACCGGCCTGATCGTATTACTATCATTTTTATCTTTGCTACGTTTGTTTTTGTCTAGGTCGCCTTGATCATTTTTTGTTCTGTGATTATTCTAGTTCCTTAATTAACTTTCATCAATTTGTTTTTCTCTTTTTTTTTCTCATTGTTTTTCCCTTCTATTTTGTAATCTATTTAGATATAGTGTTTTTTTCTCTGATAACTGTTATAACTTATGTGATATTTCATACATTTGCCCAATATCTGACCTTCTAAACACCTAAACTTGAATGTTCTCTCTCCCTTTCCCTTCTACTATATTTTCTCTGTTCTCTTCTTGCTCCTTTATACTCTCCCTCCTCCCCTCCCCTGTACTACTTACCATGGTTTCCGAATCGAATTTAGAGCATGCCTGCGCACCCCTGGACAGTGGCTAGCACTTGTCAGCTCTGTGGTGGTAACGTTGTGGACCTCACCCCCACACGAGTAACATGCACTCGATGCACTTTTCGTTTTCTGCCGTTCGATAGCATTGTGAATGAAGATGACCGTGCGCAAATCGACCTCAATGCTTTGAATGGACTAGTATTCAATCCATTCGATCTTAACGACGACGCGATGCTTACTGACGCAGATCCCAATCTAAACTTCTTTAACCAAATCCCCAGTGACGCACAATGCAAGTACTTTCTAGAAGATGCATTCATTGCTACATGTGAGCAACCTTCAATTAAAACTTTCAATTAAAACAAACATGTTCTCCATCATTCATCATTATATTCGTAATGCCAACGCCAACCTGAATAACCTAGAAATGTACATCGACTCCCTCAGACACCCATTCACAATTATTGCCCTAACTGAAGCCTGGTTTAACGACTCTAATGTCTCCTCGCATTCAATTCCAGGATACAACCACTCCTATCGGTGTCGATCTCGACCTGGTGGAGGTGTTTCCCTTTTCATACAACAATCACTGAACTATAGCACAAGGGAAGACCTATCTATCATATCGGACAGCATCGAATGTATTTTCGCAAAAATCCAAAAACAACAAATAAACACATTAAAAAATGTGATCATTGGAGTAATTTACAGACCTCCGAATACACAATTTGATATTTTCAATGCTGATCTAAATCGATTACTATCCATCGTAAAAACTGAATCTAAAATATGCTACTTATGTGGAGACTTCAACATCAATCTCTTAAATAATATATATATATATATATATATATATATATATATATATATATATATATATATATATATATATATATATATATATATATATATATATATATATATATATATATATATATATATATATATATATATCTATCTATATATATATATATATATATATG
>KB302404.1:214275-253511 GCA_000328365.1 Capitella teleta
AGGGTTTGGATAGTGAGGGGTGACTGTATACATTCCACTTGACTGGGCCTAAGCTGCATCCTTGAGTGACTCCCATGTCTCGAGGGTGGTCATCTGATTAGGTTAGATTGATGATTATTTTAGCAGTGTTCAAGATGACGAAAAAGAGAGCTAAATCAGATGAGAGTCTGAATAAGCATTGTGGAATGTCATCTGTTGTATAATGCTTTAATACAAACTCTCAATCAAAACAACAACACTCTCAAACAAAATAATAGTGTGATAGCAATGACTAATTTATGTGTCACATGAAGGTTATCCAAGATCTGGAGCCCTGTTGGCTGTCAATAGTGAAATGTTATAGAATGTTCTGTTGATCAAGATATATCTCAGCATTGGACTAAAAATGATACAAATAGTAGTATGAAAGGATAGACTGACACTCCCAATTATTTATCTGTCGTATCTTCATAAGGTTATTACACTGCAACCTGTTTCATTGTACTTTCTCTGAAAAACGCGGTGCCATTAAGAAGCATGAAATTGTTAACATGAAGACATATTTTTGGCCTATATAGATTCTTGGTCTGTGGCCATTTTTCAGAACAATTGATCATTGAAGTAGGTGCAGATGGTATTGAGCACTCTGGTGCATAAGGCATCAGGCATGATTGAGTCTTACGGCTCCACCCAATCCTTTCAGGTGAAATGAGCTGGTCGTATACTACATTACCCTATGCTTGATTGCAAATAATTGGTACTGCTAATAAAGGCCTCAGCCATAAAACGGTCACCCCATTGAAAGTCGTGAATGTGTATTACAGTTAGACCCCGTTAATCCGTTTTTATACGTTCTTTGACTTTGTATGCGCCTTGATTGATTTTTGATTTCCGAGAAGGTATGGCATGTCACATTGGGTGAATAAAGATACAAAGATACGCCAGTGTTTTCAATGATTTGGCAGACTTGTTTTCTATTACTTTTTTGAGGAAAGAAGTACTGTTACCTGTAGGAACATAAACTACATGCTATGATACTGCTTCTTAAGAGTGTTAATTCATTAAATTCTACTGTGATTTTGTCGAATTTAGCGGAAATGTGCGTTATGAGCATAGAGGGTTTAGCGAAACACACCCGTTGATCCTGCCTTTCCTATTTTGGTTTTCTGCAGGATAGCCCCCCTTTTATCTTACTTTAACGCCCTGCATATATAGGTCGATGACACAGTCTTTGTAAATAGGTCAACACCCACAATTTCCGGTTTGTGAGAGAGCAGCCGACACATTATTTACCGGTTTGTAGCAGATGTGGAAACAGTTTATCCATATTCCCTCAGAATACATGCGATAAACATTACATAACAATTGTCCTGTATTTAATTTTCAGAAATCTTGTAAAAAAAATAAGGATGGCGTCTATTGAGGCTCTGGAGAAGCGAGTGAAGGAGTTGGAGGCCGAATTGACAGCTGTCAAAAGTGGCAACAAAGTGGCTAGCAGAGAGAGAATCTGCGAGATGAGTGCAGAGGTCGTGGACTCCAATCCTTATAGGTGAAGTCACTGCACGTGGATTTATTGAGACATTTAGCTACTCAGACTGGAGGGCAGGCCACTGGTTGCATCTAAAATATTAGTATATGCACAATTAAAAACTTGGCCAGTAAGGGCCCGATGTTAATCTCGTTAGAAGAGTCATCCCCCCAAGATGGCTACAGAATAGATCTTGCCCGATGTGGGAGACGTTTAAATTAACCAAATGAACATGGCTGGCACCCAGAGGTGTGATTAAGCCTAAGCTTTTATTATTGAACTTGCAGACTAAATTTTGAGATTGGTGAATTCATTGTTTGCATTTATAGCACAGATGATTTGCCAATTTGAAGACCCATAAGTGCAATGTTTGTCAGCTTTACAGATCGATTACTGGAACAGCCTTCAACCGAACAAAATTATGTCCTCACCACACTCACATGTTCTGACAGCTTGGCCCCAAAATAGAAATTATTATCAGAAGATATTTTCAAAGAGGTGAAACTCTTGTAACTAGTACCTAGAGTACCTTCACTTGTAGCGGTAGAATGCATAATTGATGATCACTGATAGACCTAAATACTGTAGAACAAGATCGACAGCTAATATTAGATATGAATTCCTTCTGGGCGATCTTATAATATGATCCTACCCTTGACTGCGAATAATTGACGGCGAATAAAAGCCTGAGCCATAAAAGCGTGAAATTTGCAGTCTGCGGAAATTTCCTGTTCTACAGTAGCCTGTATCAGCAGTTCACATCCATAATTGTTCCAACATGTTGATGTGAACTCAACGTGACTTTTAATTAGATCTCTACCTGTGGACATAACATCTCTGTCTGAGTTGTTAATTGTGTAATCAATAATTAAATAATGATATCACCGGTATATATGTCCTTAAATGTAAGTTACCATAACTCTAAATAATACATGTAACATAACTTCAGAATTTAATTTATATAGTGTCCTTCCTCATTTGTTTCAATAATTTTATAAAATTTTGTTTGGCTTTGACGAATATCAAGTACCATGTTGAACTAATGAATTTGTTTTCTTGTTATTTACCAGTCGTTTGATGGCTTTAAAGCGAATGGGAATTGTCGACAATTATGAGGTGCGTCACTGTCCTCCAGGTCGCATGTACCGGTGTTAACGACGACAATCATTTCAGAGGATTCGTGACTACAGCATAGCCGTCGTGGGTGTCGGTGGCGTGGGTAGCGTAACAGCCGAAATGCTCACGCGCTGTGGGATCGGCAAAGTAATTAATTTCTCTCTCGAAAGTCCTCTCAACTGACATTTGCTCTCTATCTATCCTAAGCTCATCTTATTCGATTACGACAAAGTTGAATTGGCGAACATGAATCGGTTGTTTTTCCAACCTCATCAGGCCGGGATGAGTAAAGTAGAAGCTGCTGTGAAAACCCTGCGGTTCGTATTGACTCACGAGTGATTTAAATGCTTTAAAAGCGATCGATCTTCAGAGAAATCAACCCAGACGTTCAATTTGAAGCCCACAATTACAACATCACCCTCTTAGACAATTTTGAGCACATGAAAGGACGAATAAGGTTTGGTTTAAAATGCCATGATTTTAATTAATTTTTCATTCCATAGTTCTGGTGCTTTAAATGGAAAAGATTCTGTCGATTTAGTTTTGTGTTGTGTTGATAATTTCGAAGCCAGGATGGCCGTAAACACAGTGAGTAGTGACTCGTTCTTTTTTTTATTCCTTCGCCTTGAACTCTCGACAGGCGTGCAACGAGCTCGGTCAGTCGTGGATGGAGTCCGGAGTGAGTGAAAATGCGGTCTCGGGACACATTCAAGTCATCATTCCCGGAGAGACGTCCTGCTTTGCGGTCTGTTCATCCTCTCTTCTCTTTGTCATCTATTTATTTTCTTACCTCGTAGTGTGCTCCGCCCTTGGTCGTTGCCACGGGAACGGACGAGAAAACCCTGAAACGCGAAGGGGTGTGCGCCGCCAGTCTCCCCACTACGATGGGAATTGTGGCTGGATTCCTGGTGCAAAACACCCTCAAGTGACTATTTAAAAAAAAAGGAAAAGAATTTTATTTCTATATATCTATTTACCTAGATATCTGCTTAAATTTGGCGAGGTGACGTATTATCTCGGCTACAACGCGCTTCAAGATTTCTTCCCAACGATGACGATGAAACCCAACGAACAATGTGACGACCGCTTCTGCAGACAACAGCAAAAGCTCTATCAGGTAAGTGCGTGTGCACTAAGACATCGTTCAACCACGATAACACCACAGGAAGAATTAGCGAAAAAGCCGAAGGAAGAGGAGAAGATCGAAGAAGAGCAGGACGTAGTACACGATGGAGAAGATTGGGGTGCACAAGTGTTTGTTATTTCGCTCAATTTTATGTTAATATTTTTTTGGTCAGGAATTGAGCTAGTGTCAGCGACGACCGATGAAGAATCAAAAGAGGCAGAGGGCGCCACTGTGCAGTTGGTTGCAGGCATCCAGCAGGCGTACACAGTGCCTGGCACACAGGTATTCATCCTCTTCTCTCTTCTCTCAATCATTTGATTTCGAGTTTAGACTTCCACGGACGACGGTCACATTGAAACTTCTGAGCAGAGTTTAGAAGATCTGATGGCGCAAATGAAGAAATTATGAACGCTGTTTGTTCTCAGTGTGATTTCAAAAGGTGACAGACTGGTGACAGATGTTATATAAGTTTTAAATCCTTTATGTGTTCTGTGTTCAACAGCAAAATAAAATATTCTGACTCAACCCTCCTCCATCTTTTTCGTGTATATAGTTGTTTCTGACTGAATATGGTCGCCAGGAATCAGCACTGAGGTTTACACAGATAAAGAAAATTGTGTGGCGAGATCAACTCCTGGTTACTATTATGAATCTTGTATCGACTCATGTAGTTAATTTAGTCATACAAGCATAGTGAGGTGGTTACAATTCGATTTCAAGTTAATTATGTATAAATTTATACATAATTAACTTGAACTTAATTACTGTTAATTCATGTATAAATTAATAAAGTTATATATATTTGTTTTCTGACCAAGGATATACCGGAAGAAAAAAAGAAATATTCTGCGAAAATTTCATTTCATTTCATCTTTAAGCAAAACGAGAAACATTATCACAGAATCTATCACGAAATGTCTCGATTAAATAAAAGTCACAAACCAAACTAAAAGATTGAGATTCAACTAACAAAATAAATAAAAAGAATTTCAGAAAATAAAATATTGGCACAATAAAAACATTGCACAAGAGGAATATCAATGAGTTAATAATTCTAAAAATCACACAAACGGACAAAGGAATATGTACATCAGTGGACTAAACCTGCCTCAAGTCATAACCAAGCAGAATGCTGGCGATGGCCGTGGAGAGGCTGAGCAGTTTGAACGGAGCGTGTTGCGCAATAGATGTTGCGTGGGGAACGGAATCCGTGATCCAGAAGGAATCGAAAGCGACATCTTTGTGATCCGTGAACTTGCGCCAGGATTCCGCAGGAAACACTGGATGCGTGACGTAAGCGCTGATCTTGCTTGCTCCACCTGCGAGCAGGACCTGAAGGCGAAAAAAAGGGAGTTGAGAGGTCATGGAGAGGTCATGGAGGACACTGACCTTTGCGCACTCAATGAGAGTGCCTCCAGTCTGCACAAGGTCATCAACAATCACCACATGGTTGCCTGTAACGTTTCCTGTGACACGAATAACAAATTATCATTCCTGCTTCGGATAATGACGCCCACCATCTCGGATTTTAACGTAGCGTTTTCTGCCGTCGCGTATCTTGGTGCAGACGATAACGTTGCTGTCTTCGGGAAACATTGAGTGGAAGCGCTTGAAGGCCCCTTCGTCCGGGAAAGCGATCGCAATCGGACCTTGCAGTTTGGCCAACTCAATTTGCAGCAGAGGAATCGCAGACTCTAATCTGAGGGGCAAAATAAATCAGCATGACCCATGACCCAAGTAGAGACTGCGGCAGACTGACCGGGGAATAACAGTGTCAGAGAAGTAGAACCTCTCTTGCAGAGCATGGATGTCAAATATCATGACTTGTGACGGCCCGCGCGAGGTGAAGGGCGTGCCAGACAGCAGAGTGGCCAACGTCTGTCACGATGGAAGGGATTGTGCGAAAGGCAAAGGTCAAGCGGACTGACCTTGGCAGTGGCTATCTGTCCCTCCGTGTCGACCCTCTCCATCGTACCAGTAGGGAAGTACGGCAAGATGACCGTGAACGATTTGGCAAGATATCGCGGGATGGCGTAAATAATGGACAGTTGCTCAAAGAAGACCTCGGGGGAATGGAAACTAGCGAGGAAGATGACTGAACGCGGAGTTAGGACGTTATATCACAGCGTTTTTAAGCTCACCGTCTTTTCCGGCCATTTCTTTGACGTCTTCAATGAAGAGATTCGGGAAGCCATCTTTGAATCTGTCCCATCGGATCTTCTGCCGGAATTCGACCGTCCGTCTGACGCGCATCGAGTTCCGTCTCTGCAGTGCGGCGGCAGGAGAAGGAGGCGGAGCTTCCACAGCCGTTTCTGAGCATCTCTGCACGATCGCCTTAGCGACCGGTTCCATGGTGGGGTGGGCGTACAGCCAGATGGGAACGGCTCCGGAGAAAGCCATGCTCAATGGCCAGCGAGCGAGGAGCTGAAATTAGTTCAAACTGACATCCAATCATCAATAATCATAAAAGCTCATTGCAGATCATGAATAATGGATGCATTGATTCCTATTACAAATATATATAATATCAATTTATAATTGAGTCCGGGCTTATATAATGCAATATATTGATTATAATAGTAATCAATTAGGTTTATTATTATTATAAAGGCTGAACCAAAAGAAGTCCATATAATTACATATAATTGATGATCAAAATGATAATGTATAAAGTAAGACCCCGTTAATCTGCCTTAAAATCCCAGGGACGAATCGTTTGTAATGTTAATTATGTCATGTAATCCGCCCTTTGTGTTAATCCGTCTCCGACCACGATTCTAGGGAACATATATTCACTGTACCATAGTAAATGAAATAATCTGCCCTTCGAAATATTGAATATAATGATATAATGATACAGATAATATGAAATATAATATACATAGTTTGTTACATAGGGCCTACTAACAATAACATAGTACATAATACATATATGTATAATGAAGACAAAGTGCATGATGACATGTACAAGTTTCACAAGATGAGAACTGTTTAACATAATTATTGACTCAGACTGATCATTATGAGATAGACCTAATTCCAAAATGATATTCTGCACTTGGTGTGGATTATCATTTATTGTTACAACACCGCATAACTGTTATATCATGTATGAATTTAGCACAAATAAATCGGGCGAGGTCCATGTACCTCATGGGTCTCGATGTAGTATGTTAGCTAATATCAAAATATATAAATATGAATTATTATAATAATGCACTTATCACAGCCGGTAATTATCCCCGTAATAATAACTAAATAAGTTAAGTTGCGTCTCTATCTCTCAGTCTTCGGTTGTTGGTTAACACAAGAACGAACAAACTCACTTACACGGTAGCAGTTTATTCTTGACAGAGAGTGCTCCTAAACAACGTATACGCTCAGGAAAGTGGTCAACAAGTTTGTCAATTTTGCGAAATAAACAACAGCTGGAAGTTTCATTTTCGACGGCACCATCAAAGCGGCTGAAATAAATCATAACGCTTTTTAAGCGTTATGATCTGCTTAGGATAGGTCTCTTCCACCACTGATGTTGTTTTGCAACACAAAATCATAACGCACTCTGTACGACTTCGCTATAAATTCCCACTTGCGCAACAAGTGCGTATCAAGTTAATATCTTTTGAAGCCATGTTTATTTAAGACCATTCGGACTTAGAAGCCCGGTCGCACATTGACACACTCAGGCAACATGATTCATCACAAAGAAAGTTATTTGATAGAGAAATAGAAGGAATAGAAATGGAAGGCCATCAAGAACATATCAACCAAAATGCCAACGACACAACAAACCCGTTCCTTCACAAAACGGCACCCGTCGAGGGAAGCTGAGATGAGGGGTGGGGTTCTGTTTGCGCTACATATACCAATACTATACGAGTATAAGTGCTTATCTCAGTCGTGTGATCTTCAATCGGAAGATCAATCGTCGGAAGCAATTTGAGTTAGCGATAACTGTGCCCCTAACGACTTGGCTCTTCCTCCCAATAAGGAGCACACCCCTTGCACAGTCGGTCCTCCCCCCTTTGATCATCACACGTGATACCAAACAGAGCAATGAATCTGGGGATGCCATCAAAACATCTCTAATGACTTCTCCTTGTTCGGACCCGGTGGCGCAGCATCCACAAAAGTAGTTCCTTTCGTTTGATTAATCTTGTCGGGACAAACGAGCGAAAAAGGAGCAAGAATGCGGAGAATTAAACCGTTTTTTCTTGAAAGGAGAGACTTCTGTCACCTGAACACCGTCAGCAATAAACACCGACCTCGCTACGCCTTAGTCCATCTGTGAGCCAAATGTAATGGTAGGATATGCAACATGCATCGACAGAAGGGCAACATGCATCGGAACTCCGAATAACACGTGTCGCATGGCACGGCCGAAGCGAACGAAGACATCGCCCGGAAACTGATGATCGTGCATTGCGTGGAATTCGGTCACAGATTAAAGAGTGAATGCACTGTCACCACAACAGGTTCATTTCTTGTCATTCAAGATATATTTCTTCGTTTATTATTATATTGATAATTCAGAGACCATAATTATTTTGGACATAATAGTTGATTATGTTCGGAAATCAAGTTCTTCTTTTTTCAACATCACACGCATAATTTCTCTCAGCCAGCTGTAATTTTAGAATTTGATAGATAATGGAATGATTGTAGACAATAAAGCGCCATGGAAGATATCTTGCATCGTATTTTCGAATTATGTTGATAATTTTGTCGTTTTCTCTCTCCTTTTGATTTGATTTGATTTTGTGTTTGTGCAATTTGTGGTCAGTGCATTCCCCGGATCACCTGTGCGATTGAAATTTATTTCACCTGAGGCAAAATATCTCATCAGTCTCAGGTATACAATACAGGTGAGTGAGGGGTTTATTGCATACCAGTCCTCGAGAAATACGGGTCACTTCACGATCTTATCATTTGAGTTTATTAGGAAGCCTAATGTCGGTCGGTCAATGAAAGAACTCGCGGTTTTGGGTTCTCAAATGAGTCTTTGATGAGTAATGATGACACTCGTAAAGATCAAGGAAACAGGTGAGATAATACGGCGCCTTTGGGAGAAGAATCACAGCTTGGGTTTATGAGCATCAGAGATTCATATCTTGGTCGACAGATATCTAATGATGCAGGTATATACCGTGTTGCTGTGCTATGCAAATGTTAAGTGAGAAAACTTTGCAGTACTGCTGGATTGGAAAGCTATTTCCTGCCTTCCTTTTTATTACAATCTGTGACAATTATCTGCAATATAATTTATCAAACAGGCCGTACTGCACGTACTGGTGTTATGCTATATGGTAGCGTAAACCAAGAAATTAATTATAATTAATTATATGCAATTATGACTATGGCAATTGACCATTATTTGAAAGCACGGAAGCAAATCACAAAAGTGACCTGAATCTGGAAACTAAAATTTGGTGCAATAATATTGAAAAAATAGTGTGCTCCGAGCACATGCATGGATGTTTAACATCTAGATTTGACTAGAGTATAATTAAAGGCCAGAAATGACTTCTTTTTTTGTCACCCTCAGTGACGTCATTGGTGGTGGCGTATTGAGGCGTCGGCCATGATTGATGCCTGTTTCATGGCGGTCTTCCTAACGCACTCAGCCATGCGCACATCCTTCGACTCCAAAGGCCGTGCAATTCAGAGCAGATAGAGGGAGGACAGGGGTGTCGAGGGCCATGACGAGCGAACTGAGGGGGGCGGCCTCCTTGTTGACCTCTGTTTTGTGCCAGAGGTCAACCCCTGCTTCCCGATTCATACACGAGGCGGCGCTGTTGGTACTGTGGCACGTGGCTAGCAGCAACTGCGCACACGTAAACACGACGACGTCTTCCAACTGAAATGTTGGTTAATTTCAGCACGTACACCGGATATGCGCCCTAAAATGAATTATAACTTTGCGAGCACTTCAATGATTTGCGGTGCAGCCATTAATTAAGATGGATATTCCTTCTAACCGCATTCAACAATTGTCTGCTAATAATTGTATGCACCGCAAATGAGGATTAATTTCTCTTTGCCTCTTTCCTCTCTGCTTCGATTCTTGCTCTTTTAAGAATGCGTTGCGGTGCAGGAGGAGGGCTGTTCTGCCAGTCACTCTCCTCTCCCCGGACCCTCTCCAACCCCCCTCCTCTCCCTTTTTCGCCTCTCTTCTCATTGTTGTCGCATTTTGCGCTCCAATGCCGTTTCCGTGGTTCCCCGATCTCTGTCTTGAAACAATGCAATCAGGATTCTCTGATCCCGGGGATAAAATGTCTGCATTTTCCCTCCACATTTATTGACTATAATTTATTGCGGTTTCTCTCCTGCTGTGTTATCACTGTGACTATTTGAAAATGAAAATTCCAGCATTCGAAATCAAACCAGTTTTTTTACGGAGTGGGCCAAAGATAGTCTATCTGCTTCATGTTAAACATCTCGATGCTTTCCATTTGGTGCTACGCATTCCCGAGAAAGTGTTGCAAAACAGATCGCAGTGTTAAAATCACATAAATCACACAAAGATAAGAGAAAGAAATACTTGGTATGGTTAGTCTAACATGTCATGCTGCTATTCCTATCATTTCTATTCCAATTTCAAAGAATATTTAGGTTGATTTATCTCAATTAATGAAGTGCACTCATCTTTCCGCAATATTTCCACTTTTGGCGGCAAACAGGGCCCCGGACCATGAATAAGCATCATTGAACGCATAATAAAGGCAACGCTCTCGTACTATTGTTTTGTTTGAGACAATTGTTTGATTGTTGTGACAATAACACTAATGTTCATCTCCTAAAAATAAGAACAAAATAGAGAGTTCGTATTGAAGCACCATACAAGAGATGGCATTCCTTAATGCTCGTTCAGGGGCTCATCTGATTTTGCTCTCTTCGCGATCACTCACCACTCGCATTTAAATGTTCCCCTTCATTCCAAATTGACTTTTTACTTGATTTCTTTGCATAAATGGGCGCAGAATAACATAGTCAATACATACCAGGTAGTTATATTTTCAAATAATTGATACATTTTAGCAAATTTTAGAGTTTGGTTTTTTACATGGAACAGATAGATTACTTTTGACCCTGTACTCTGTACTAATCATATTTTTATGTGGACAATCACCATCTCACTGAGATCACAAATTTGTGGTTTTTAACACCAATTTAACAAGTCGGAAACAATGAATAGTTACAATACTAGTATTGCATGCATGTACTTAACTATGTGTAACAGGTGAATGCATAGTCTATATTATGCATGTATATTATATTATATATTGATATTATGCTGCTATCATGTAAGTGGTGTGACAATGATCACTTTATTGGAGTAATATAAATATTAATTATAAATTCAATATGGGCTCAGAATTCACAATAATTATCAACCCATGGGTGATGGGCGGATCATTTTAATAAATCATATTTCGGTCGCACGGTATTTATTTAAATTAAAATTTCAGCGATGCATAAATCTGTCGACTGGAATAAAATTAAAATATTGTCTCCAGAATTGCGATATGAAAAATGTTTAGGTCTTTTGAAACGCATATATTATGCGGGGGTTTGTTGTTTGAAGAATATCGAACAAAATAATAAAATGGATGAAAAATCGCTACGGAAATAACAAAGGCAGATTACGTCATAAAACTTATTAACTGGTATCTGGTCGAAAAGGTATTTGGCTCGACTGTCCAAAAGGTATAGTGAATTTGTATAAATCGCAAATAAGTTTTAAACGCAATTTCTTCTAATCACAACACAAATTACAATCCCACTTAGGCCTGTAATTAATGATTAATTATGCATACCATTGCATAGGCCTACGTTCATTGATGCTTTGAAGGGCTACAACACAACTATAAACGCACGTTGAGTAATTCTTACACTGTCGGCTTTATATCCGGACATAAATTACACCATAAATTATACCAGCAGTTTAAATATTGTTGAATAAATGCATCATCTCTGAACTGAGACGAAAATCAAAGCAAGGAAAAGCTACGAGAAAGATAAACAGGTTGGTAATAAATCAATGAATATTCATGATGCATCCTGCTGCGTCACTCCTTTGAGTGCATGGAGGTGCAGCCATAACGTTACTCAACCCTTCTCGTAAGCCCCGTCCCATAAAATGTGATAACCGTAAGTTAATTGCCCTAAAAAGAGTTCTTAGGAGGCTGACCAGTGACGCAACTCCTGCTGAGTGACCTCTGTTGAAGATCCTTTGATGGCCACTGGTCAAACTAATCTTTTTTCTTTGATTCATACTAATTAAGTAGCGGACACCTTCAATTTAATAAACGGTGATATTTCTGACTTGTAAGCGCATCAAATAATAGAAGAGCGGATGGAATGGACCGGTGGCCGCCCCAGGGAGCATCACGGCCCAGAAGTAATAGGCCTACGAACGGAGATGCGCCTAATAGACCTGTCAATTTCGACTTTCTTCCATTTCGCCGGCGCGCCTACAGGGACTCCTTCGCTCTGCAACTTTTAGCATTCGACCTAGGATCGGGCAGGAGCACCATAATAATTGAATGATTATACGCGGACGCCAAACTGACAGATTGAGAACGAAAGCGAAGCTCCTTTGAGGCCCGGTGCGCCAGAAATGACGACTTATGATCAATGTCGTTAAAAGACGGCGCGTTGATTTGCGGCACTTAATCTGGTGGCTGTG
Source organism: Capitella teleta (assembly GCA_000328365.1). Classification (NCBI taxonomy): domain Eukaryota; kingdom Metazoa; phylum Annelida; class Polychaeta; family Capitellidae; genus Capitella; species Capitella teleta. The sequence goes on from KB302404.1 coordinate 226,714, forward strand.
AGTCGCGCTGCTTTTTGCAATCAAGCTCAGAGGCCCGTGGGAAATCGAGCGCCCCCTGTTTGGTGGTGTCGCTCTCGGAGAAATAACCTTCCTGCCAAATGAATTGCACTTGCAACTGCTGGCTGGGCTTTTAGTGAATTTTCTGCTTGCGCGCCTTCCACGCAGGACTCTTTTTCCGCAGCGGAGGAATCGTCGGAAGAAAATCCCGCACGCGTCGACGTCGGAAGGAGCGCGTGGCGGTCGCCGTGAATCGCTTTGTTGCGTAGCCAGATGTCGGCCACTCGTCGTCCTTGTGTTGGCAACCGCCGTTTGCAGTTTGAAAGCGCGAATGTATACCTCCCCCATGTTTGCTCTGCTCTCGTTATCAACACTCGTCTCAATCTCATAAGTAGCACCGCAGGCAACTCTGTGATCGACGAAATAAAGACCGGGAGTTTGGAGGGAGGGTGAGGGGTTGGATATGGGGAGGAGGCAGCAGCCCACTGCCAACTGCCACGGGGCATGCTAGCCTTCGACGAAGCCCCGTGTGCCACGCCTCGTCCAACCTTCAAGCTTTGTCTTCGGGCCGCAAATCCTCTGCGTGAAATCTGTTGATTATACTGAAAACGTCGAAAGAAAAGTTATGATTGATTCTAATGGAGTCCTGCGGAGAGCGCTGTATGCATTGTCCGTTTCGGTTGGGCGTGGTCTCCGCTATTCAAATTTGTGCACAGGAAACCGTGACGTCATCCGACATGACATCGAAACTACAATTAGACCTCGCAGCGTTCATTAACGCTTTCTCTCATCTCTTTGTATTCATTGTTTAATTGTCATAATTCTCAATGGAATTAACAAGTTACAACACAAATATATCGAATCAAAATCCGTCCTTCTCCGCAAAGAATCTTTAACGCTCCAGATGCGCCGCGTTGAAGTCGCAATTCCTACGCTACATGATCATCGTGTTTGGCTTAATCGAGTCGAACAGATGCGATCATCAGAAACATCTCGATGCGTTCGCCTTTAATGATAGTCGACCATCAACTGCGAGCGGGAAGTGAGTAAGACCAAACGGCCTAATTCGCCCCTCGCCAATCGCCAAATGACCGGTTGGAGAGCAGAAAGAAAATTACACGTTTCACTCTCGGAGCGAAAGAAGTCGCGAAATGTCATAGAAGGGAAATGAATGGATGTCGTGATTACGGGTTGGGAATCATTCGATGAGCATGAGATCGAATTAGCTAACTGCTGCCATCTGTGCCCTGGAAGAGTCAACCCGATTGGGCCAATATTACACGGCGTAAACTTATAATATTATATGGTATACACTGACCTAGAAATAAAGAGCACTTCGACGTATGGGATAGTTCGACATATCGAGATTGTATTAGTTATCATCGCAATTAGGGACTGGTTAGATATTATTTTCGCTTATTTTGAAGTCGTCCGAGCAGTGATGGCGGAGACACTGAACTCGACGAGGATGGCGATAATTACGACTGCGGCTTAGAGACCTTCTTCGGGGACTCGCGGGAGACGTCTCGAAGTTCTCCCAGAGTCTCTCAGTGCTGACAAATCAATGGAATTAGCATAAACACAACAGACCTTTCGTATGGCTCACCCGCGCCAACGAAATTGACAGCGTTTGACTCCGAGGGGGACAAGTGTGTAATTATCACTGCGGGTTTTTGTGCCGTTGTGGCTCGCGCTCAAAGATCTATTCATTAAAAAGTCCAGCAAAGTTAAGTGAAAAACGAGACATCGTAAATGAGGATAGATTCGCTTTTTTTTCACTCCCCCAGATTTCGCTTTCAGTTGATGTAATGAGATTTTCGCAATGCGATTTAAATGTCGGCAAAGAGCAACGAAGCCTCACTGATGACCATCTTACGAACTTTCGCACTCAGCGATTGAAAAGAACATTTGCCTAACTGCGAATTTCACCAAATTTGCAGATCCCAGATATTCAAATGAAAGGCATGATACTAATGTCCTTTAATGATTGCTCAAGGGTCCGAAAGTGATGGTCAACTTTCCGCTGGGTTCTCTGACCAACAATGTTTCGGTCAATCGCTTGGCAGGTAGAACCAATGACTTCGCCCTTTCGCGATTACTCATCGTTGTTTGTTACTCGCAGGAAATGTTTAAATATAATGTCAAAAATGTCGAATACGTATACATGCACATGTATAGTTAAATTATTATTTCTATAGCACTCACATTACTCATTTTAACTGGGGTCAAGTGCTGTTGTAAATGTAGGTATATGCGCGCTTGTAAAAACTTATACAAATGCATGCATGTATAAGAACTTAATCCGAACGCAATGCCGCGCGAACGAAATCATTACAAAGAGTGGCTTTTTATTGCATAAATTTACACAGAATATTATTGGCCTACTAAAGGAAATGTAATTATTATCTGCTGCTGTGGTGAAGTTCATATTCCGCCCTTTGCAAATGGCGTTTGCACCGCATTTTGGCCAATAGCTGAGTCGCTCACGCTCACCCGGTTATACAGACCAATCGCCTTTTTCTTTCGACTTGCATTCTTGTGCATACACTCTATTCGCCTCAAGTAAGACACACAGAGTCACCCACACCCTGAGCAAGTTCCCTTCTTTTCCTCTCATCCCTGAGACTCATTACAAGATGCTAGAAAATCTCTCTTCGTTAGCGCAAAAGCTGATATACTGAAGAAACACGGGAAGCACAGAAATAGCGTTCTACATTCCATGTCATAGTTATCTCACTAAATATGAAAATAAACTTCTAAGCATCCGAACCCGTGCTAATAGGATGACTTCGAAAACAGCGTGGATCAGAGGACAAGGGCAATCTCCCCCGAGGACCGCATGAGGAGGCCATGCAACCTCACGCCTTCGTGGCCGGCGTCTTCATGCGGAGGGGGTGCAGGGACGCTGACAGGGCGGTCGACTCAGAGCGCCGCATTAAGCAGGGGTAATCACGTTGAAGGCGCCCTGTTAGTTTGTCAATTGGGGAAGCCATATTCAATCTATTTGCGGAGTTGCAATCTAACAAATGGACTTGGGGACAACTGCACGTAGAAGGTTCCACGCTGCTTGAGTGCATAAAGGGCACACGCACACACACAGAGCAAAGGATACAGGCTTAAAGGAATAGCATTTTATTTACAGGGTATAAAATAATCGGAATTGTGCAATAAATAAGATCACGTTTGAAGCACCGATTCACGAGATAAGTTTGCCTCTCTGCTTGGGACTAGTGTCAGATTCACTGGACGTAGAGTTCTCGGTCTTTTTGTTGCTGTGCGTCTTCACATGTTTGCTGAGATGATCGCTGCGCATGAAACGCTTCGAGCAGATCGGGCAGACGAACCTCTTCTCGCCGGTGTGCGTGCGAATGTGTCTCTGAAGTTCATCAGAGCGAGTGAATCGCTTACCACAGAACAACCAGTTGCACACAAACGGTCGTTCACCCGTGTGCCAGCGAAGGTGAGCTTTTAAGTGAGATGTCTTGTTGTAGATCTTGCCACAGCCTGGGATGTGACAACTGTGGATGTTTCTCTTCCTCAAGTGAGCGCCCGCAGGACCCAGTCTGTCCACCTCCTGACAATTCGGACAATCACACGTGGATCTCCCAGTGTAGCGTCTCTGCGCCCGAGGGCTGCAGGCCAGGTTGCTCAGCGACTGCGGAAGGAAGCCGCTCCGACCAAGACTGGCGACGACCGAACCAGGCAGACTGCGGTATGAGTCTTGCAGAAGAGGCTGGCTAGGAGCGGCGAAGGCAGATGAGTTGGTACCGAGAGTTGTGAGAGATGGGTATTCACTACAGCCTCCGTGGAATGACGATGACATCTGAGCGCTGGGGGCGTGCAGGTGATTGCTGCCACTGTCTTGCATCCAGGTGGAACTGGGAGGAACATCCCACCAACTGGATGGAGCAGGGGCGGCCTGGACGTTCGTCTCCTGCTTCACGTGGCCCGACGGTACTGTTCCGTGAGAGTTCGGAAGGCACGCCCATGAGTCATAGCCAGTGCCGCTCACACTACTGGGCCAGCGTGAGTACACCGTTGAACTAGCCACAGGGCTGAGCATCGAGGAATTCCAGTCTGTCTTTAATCCCTGTGGGTTGGCACTGAGTTGACCTCCAGGGGCCGGCGCAGGGGGCACCTGGAGCAGACTGTTGCCACAGGCGACAGCACAAGAGTTCATACTGGAGCGTTGGAATGTGAGCGACGGGTCTGCGGTTCGAGTCTGAGCAGGAGTTAGGTGGAGAGATCCCGTCGACGCCATGTCGGGCTTCTTCCAAGGGTGGAAAGACTTGCCTAGGGTGGCTTCAGGTAGGGGAGGGGGGCTTCGGCTGTTCAGTTTGTTGCACTGGGCGCTGAGCATAGACAGAGGGTTGATGTGATGGGTCGTCTCCTGGCAGAGGAAGAAAAGAGATAATTAGAACTGTGTGCTGTATGTCAGGGGTTATACCCCTGGCGAAGACACATCCTGTTTGAAGTGTGAATTATTGACAATTTTCGGCTCGTAACGAGCTCTCGACACCTGTATTCACCGTGATGAATGAAGCACAAGTTGCGGCATGCTTCACTACGCTATCATTCCTTATATAGATTTGTTATTTTTTTATGAAATTTGTGAGCATGATGAAAGAAAGAGAGGAAAAAAATCAACATAAATGGTCGGAATTTAGTGTCAAATTGAGACATCTTCGGGTGTCGCTCATTCACTTCAAAGCAAACGTGGCGAGGCGGCCATATTGTTAGCTGGCGTTAAGGGTCAGTTGCCAGGTTACGCACCAACAAAGCGTACGGCCATCTTGAAAAGCTGCTTTATTGAAGAGCTCTTGAAGCTTGCAAATTCGGGGTAATTAAGTGGCCATGTGTACATCTCGCCATTCCACGCGATTACACGCATTTCACGCTGCAGCTCTGGGGCCATAGCAACCGGCGATGTGCGACCAAAGTATGAGCGAATTAACATAAAAATTGGTATTGAAGCAATCTGGCGACTCAACGTTGAAATGACACGCCTCCTCCAGGGGGCGCTATGACATGTGCCTCTGGAATGGAATATTCAATTTACCCCAGAAGATGGTACGGTTGTCTAATCCGTTGAATTTGAAAAAAAAAAGAAGAGAAATATTTTTTTTAATGAATTTAAAAAGATAAAGTTTTGGTTGGTTAAGCTCATACTATTGCATATCTTCGGTATTATCATTAGTAAAAATAAAGTGTTATAAAGAGTAGATATCTAATGACTTAATTAGTGATTAATGAGGAGATATTTCCGAGGAATCTGACACATCAGTAATTATACGACCGCATTCTTCAAACTACGATGCATCGTTTTACACAGGTGTGAAATCTCATCAGTCACCTGTTGGGTCGGAGGCGCGAAAAATCTGCAAAAACTCAAGGAAACACTGAAAATCATGTTCGCTAGTTTAGTGAGGCAATACATTGCACGGCATAACAACATAATGAGAGACAGAAACCACCACAATATCCCCGGATTCTAGTCTATTTCTGTTTCACGATGCACGGAGCTCGTAGCTAGAAACCTGATCCTGGATGTGTGAGGCACAATTACTGCGTGATCCGCGGCCTAAATGACCTCTTTGACCATCGATGCCAGTGACCCCTGGCCGGAGAGGGCGTATCCGGAGGGCTTGCTTTGAAGGTATCCTGCAACTTACAAGGAAGCTATCGGCGCGCAGCCCACCCCTTCACGCATCAATATGATCGATGTTACCGCTGCTGTCAATCCATGCTGATAAAGGCACATTGATAAAGGTTTATTAATGTTCTGTACATTGCTCTGCTACAGGTGGTAGCGGCCACTTTATTAATTTCAGGTGAGAAATTACTGCAACGCCTACAGGCAGGTGTCAATCTGATGCACGCGCATTGCTTTATTTCAACGTGTATCTACTTGGGATTCGTGAAGAATTAAGAGAAATGTTCTACTTATTAAAAAAATAATTCGTTTTGACTCTTTCAACGAGAGTTTTTGTGTCTTCTTTTTCGTGTAATTTTCAATCTCGATTGATTGTTATAATTGCATGAAATGATTTCTATATAAACACCGTGCAAATTAATGATAGACGATATAGGTTTCAAATTTTTGGCTTTTTCAATACAAAAGCTTACTTAAAAACGAAATTTATTTGCTGACTGGCAAACTCTTAATAGCTCTTCGCCCGCGTCGTCGTCCGAAGTCACTTTGCTGCGTACACAACGGACGAAATGGAATAGCCAGTGACGACGCATCCCAAACACGCACTTCCCTCTTCTTTTCCTTTGAGGTTCCGGAGCGGGAATAAAGACGTTCATTTGGTAAACATGAGACCTTTTGGCGGAGCTGCTCCTCCGAGGAATCGCGGGGTCCGTTGGTGCCTCTCGATGTTTGCTCTGTGCAATTAGCTATTTCGTTTTGAGAGCTGCGTCCTTTCACGCGGTGTCCGTGCGACCAAGTGCCTCTTTGACCCTTCGCAAACACCTCAGCAAGTGGTTTCCAGTTAACACGCGAATCAATTTGCTCAAATAGTGTTGGCTTGTACTTCTGGGATGACGTAAACATTACGCAAATGTGGTTTAAATAACTTTTATGAGAGAATATTCTTAATTCGCTTTCATTATATGCTTGTACATATGTATCTACATCTATCAGCTAATGTGTAATGGATATATTGAATTATTTATTCAAGAAATTTCAGGTAGGGTATTTTAGTTTACGCAGTAGGGAAAGTTATTGTCGGGTGTTTTTCTCTCGTGTTTCTTGATGTATAGTGGTAAGCGGTTATATTTCGCTATATTTTGCTCTGCGATGCCGGTAGGAAATTATTAATAGCATTTCCATTCTTGCTGAGGTATGTTATTAAATTATATGTTGGATTTTGAATTATTAGTAATCTATCTGATTCCGACTGAATTAAAACAAATACAAAATTGAGAACTTGTTATAAGATAAATAATTAAGGCTACTCGACAAAACTACTATTCCTCTTAAACAAAATTGATAATAATTAACGAAAAAATAAATATCATTTTCATTCATTTCATTCCAATAAAAAGCCACAAAAAAATTCAAAAATCAAAACCGTGACCTACTAACATACAACTCGAATGCAAAGTCAACGCTAGCAAATTAAACGATCCAAACCACGTGTTTCCTCGCGTGCGATTGAATGAAGCCTGAGATCTGAACGAGATGAGGAGAGCGTGCTTCAAAGGCCCTTAATAGATGCTCGTGACTCTCAGAACAGCTTCCCGCCGGCAATAGATACATTTAGTGCTAATCTCCGTTCGTGCGTGGGCAGGGATCGATTTCAACCTGAGCAACACTTCTCTTAGATCATCGAAGCAGATCGTTTTGGCGGCTCACATAAGCCACGATTAATCCGCGCTTTGTTTCACTCATCAATATGCGTTAGAATTCTGGAATTCTAGATCGTGGTTTGGCATATGAATTAAATTAAATCAAATTAATGCTGCTGGAACGATTTATTGTTTATGATTGATAAATTTGCATGGTTTGCAATGAGATCAATTGCGGATTTCCTGGGTGTTCACCATGAATTCAACGGATGCAATTTTTCTATATTCTATATTTTACGCATAAAATGATTGGATACTATGTCAAAAAACAATGAGAGAATTATGAACCGAAATACGCACTCAGTCTTAATACAAGTTATCATTAAACCGAATCTGAACAATACTCGAACAACAACAAGAGTACAAGTGATGCCTACCCCAAGCAGCGTGACAGCCATTGATCGCCTAGGATCCTTTGTTCAGCCACATTAGTCACCGGGTCCAGAATGTGAGTCACACAAATCCCGGGATCTTCTTCCGTTTATCAGGAAAGATGCTCCAAGAGAAAAGTAAACCTAAGTCAGCAGCATTCGACACCTCGCGATGAAAGAGACGAAGGAGGGTTTTCACTTGATGTAGCGATAGCTGGGAAGGCGCCCCGCCCCTTTTCGCACGCCTGGCCGCCCACCGGCCAATAGCAGGGCGTGGAGAGGCTGGGCTGCAGACCGCCTAGGGGCCGAGAGAGGCGGGCGGGGATGGACGGCCGAGCCCCGGCGTGCAGCATGCGACCCTTCCTCCCAACGACTCGGGAGGGAGGGTTTCTGGGAGGGAAGTGGGAAGCAACGCAACAAGGACTTAACAGTCGGAATTGACTGTTTTCTGAAGGCGAAGAACCCGAGGGTTGAAAGCGAGCTTCCTCGCCGATTGATTGATGCATCACAGAGCAGAGCAGGCGACCACACCTGAGAACACCCGAGAAGAGCGTGTATTTTTTGATATCAAACTCAATCGCAAGAAGACAGATTGTTGCCAGCAGCGAAGCCTCCCAGAGCGACGCCAGCAATAAAGTGATTATGTACACGAAAAACAAGCAAGAGATCCTCTTTGAGATGCCATTGACTTATTCTATAAGCCATTGCAACACCTTCAGATGTTTTGAACACTTCGCTTTATCAGTTATTTGTATCGATACTTGTATAGAACGACAATTACAACCACTCTGGCCCATTATACGGTGTGGCCACGGGTATTGTGCGTTGTACTTGAGTATCACATGAGACAATACATACAACTATGCTTGGTTCATCCAGGTATACGATTTGACTAAACTGAGTAACTTTCCTCTCCTCCTTCTCCTCCACCTCCTCCGACCTCCACCCGCAATCCGCCTCCATCTCACCTAATTAGTCGTTTATCACGCGGCATCATTACCTTGATTCGGATCATTACCTTGGCGTTAAGATGCCACTGAAGATTCAATCGCACCTTCCTCAATTCACCTGCATGTTTTCAAAATCCCCAAACAACCAAATGTCGAAGCCGCAAACATTGAAAACGTTTCTCATTTGCATAAACACCCCCTGCGCAACCTGCCAATTACTCGTAACTGAACGCAGATGAACGATTTATCCATTTATTCGATTAAAGAGATTGCTGGTCTTATAATGCGCTTGCTTTGTGAACTAATGTAACTCGATCCAAAAGTCTGATTTATTCTGAGGTTTCTGATTCTGATGTTTAAAATACTCAATTAAAAAAAAAATAAAAATAAAATAAAATGTGACGACATAATTATACACGAGTTGTCTAATCATACGTGCATAATTATAATATAATTATAATATAATTATATATGGCATAATTAAGCGTATATCTGTCTAATTCATAAAATATTTTATCTATTATTATTAATTACATAGTCTATATATTTATTATATTATTTGATATGATATTACTTATTACGTCGTATTTTCTCCCTGCCAATGTCTGCTCACCTGGAGCACCTCGTTTCTCATTTTCCCTCGGAATTTGCTGAATTTCGTTGGGAATTCTTTCCGGGCAGGAGGGAGCTGTCACTGGGAAGAGACAGATGCACCTGGTGGAAGGGGAACAGGTGAGGACCCACCCCTTCCTTCCTCCAATCACACCTCCGCTGTCTCCGAAAAAAAAAAGAAAAAGAACCTTTGAAATCCCATCACAATTAAAGCTCACAGAGAACCCCGATCAATCAATCAAAGAAGTAACCAATCACAATAGTCAACATGTTTATCAGGTATAAATGCAGGTCATAGCCATTTCTTTTTATATGCAGTTTAGTTTATGTAACTTGTATATTAATAAACCCCGTGCGGTTGCAGTTTGCTTTAATCTTATCCAGGGGTCTGAACGAATGCAATTTATTAATCTAGAATTCTTCCTTTGCGTGCATGCCCTGTTCACGGATTGCAATTTTCCTACATTTCACCAGTGCTCTGCATGGCGCTACTGGCCACAGGTCACTGAGTGCCGCCCACTCAGCTGGGAGGTGAGCGTAGAGCCATCGAACAGGAGGCGCGCAGCTCATCGGACGACCTGGCAGCTGAATTTATGCCGACTGGTCCGGCGTACATCTCGCGCTATCTGCATGAAATGCCACAGCTAATTCCCGCAATTCGTCAGTTTCTTCCCTTCCTGCGCCCGCCAGGGAGCACGAGTCCCGCAGAGCGGCGGCGTCTCTCCAACCATCTTTGAAGGCATGTTTCGATGATCAAAGCGGTTGCTTTGTTGCGCATCTAACAGCGTCTTGGCTGCCGATGAAGAGCTCTCTTCGTCGACACCCCACTGAGCGACGCATCGGAAAACGGACAGCATATGCAAGCAAGCCCTCGCTTCCCCGACACCCCTGAACCCAAACCCTGGCACCCCGGACCGGGGGGTAGCGCTTCCCCAGTGCTGGTCCCTCCCCTGAGCTCCATAGGGGGTGAGATTAATTATGCATGTGGCTAACTGAATGCTAATGGAAGTAGCAGAATGGTGTCTCTAAACGGCGCCGCGTGTGAAAACAAGTCATTATCGTCTGAATGGAATCCCCGACCGATTCGATTCCTTTGTAAATCTACCTGCCTTAGCGCTCATGCCTCATTAAGTAGACTTGGCCTAAAAGAACAAACCGGCGTCCCGGGGTGCAAGCGATCTATTAGCCAGCCAAGATGCATAATTGGTCGATGCGCGACTGCAGCGGGGATGCCACGCCCTCCTCTACTCCGGCCCCTGTGACGACTCTCACACCTCGCTCGCCCTTGGTCATTACGAGGCCGGGTTACAATACCTTACTCAATGCCGAGATGAGACCCACGGCTATAATTATCACCAATATAAGCGATGGCAGCCTCGGGCTTTTGCAAAATGATGAGGCCAAGTGCTGCTGCTTTCGCTTGCAACACCATTTCAAATTGCACGTGTGATCTGCTCAATGATGAGTCTCTGATTTCTGCAGCCAATTGCTCAGGTGTCGAACGATGGCGTCGTCTGTGGGGAACACAAATTAATTAAGCATAAGTTTACTACACTGGACACAGTGGTCAGTGGTCAGACATCACAAGAGAACGAGCATCGTGTTGGTCAATTCATTGCCCACACTCCCCAGGAAGAAAGCATGCACGTTGATAGTAATTAAGAGATTATAATAATGGAATTCGTGTAACTATAACGCATGTGAGTAACAAACCGATGTAACGCTTATCTTTTATCCAAAATATGCATTGGATATTTTTTAATGATTGTTAATAACGTGTAGTTATTGCATAATTTTCTTTTTATTAACTTTTTTTTACAATATTTAATTATATCTTTTAATTCAGTGAGATAAATATAGAGAGTCGAGCTTGATTATTATTTTTTGAATGTACAATTGTAAAATGAATTTTCTATGTGCTATATTCCTAGCGCGATAATTTAAAATCGGATCAAACAGGTATGAATAAGACTAAAATATGAGTTGGTTCGGACCACTGGTTCAGATTAGACATAACAAATAAGTCAAAATAATAAGCACAAGGTGCATATACGCTTAACCCCCTCCCGACCCATCCTTTTATCGGAGGTGATTTAAAAAGGAATTTTAAAAGGATGCCAGTTCGTATACAAAGCTTGTCATTGAAGAATAGAAAAGCGCTTAATTAATATGATTTCATTGTTGCTTTGTAAGCAGAACGGAACGCCCGCAGAGCGTCTCATGGAGACGAGAATAGCGCAAATTGCAGTCCATCCAAACCTCTGCTTCCTGTCTGAACCCACAAACACTGTTTAGTGAACAGCAACAGCAAAAGCATTCACCTGGTTTTGGCCACAAATGATACCTTATCAACCCCATGGCTTACTTTATCATGGTGCCACGGAGCACAAAACTCCACGCATATCTTAATTCTGTGCATTACTCCGCTCAGAGTCGCAAGGGGGCAGTGTTGAGCCGTTATGATTCGTCTGATCTCATGACTGTCCATTCCACGATGTTGTCCATCAATTTCTCCCTCTGTTCGTAAATTGTCGTTCATGCACAACGGACATCACCGACCCCCGACCCCCTCCTTATCTTGGGATAGGTAACTCTTGGCATGGTGTTTACCTGTATCTTATCGCGCATCTTCACCATTGTGAATACTACCGATGAAGTTCGATCACAGTTTCCATTTTAGATAAAAAATAACCTAGATTAAAGAATCAAGATTATAATTAATATAATTTTTTTTTTTTTTTTTTTTTTTTTTTTTACATAATTAACGTCACTCTTTTTCCTAGTTTAATGAGACAAGGAAGCGAAGAAATGCTGACTTTCTTGTGTGATTTTTTTGTTTCACACGATTTCATTTTGCAGCCTGCAGGCCAGAAATATAGATCATACAAGAAAACTCATAATATTCCTCATTCGCCAATGACTAATTTGTATATCTTTCAAAATAATTGGCGCCGTAATAGAAATTGTAAATAATGCCTGTTTTACATCACAAAATCCTCAAATTTCCATTGAACATAATATTACTGTTGCTATGGTAACCTACAGAGCTCCCTTTTTGCGCTTTCAAATTCACTAATCGTTATTTTTTATTCCTTCTGAGACACGAACATAATGCTGATTATTCAAAAGTCCAAGAGGTCACTTTTAGATTTCGCCCAGTGAGCCAATGACAGCCCTGAGCAGACCTCCGATTCCCTCCGATACATTTGTCCTGTTGTGTATTTATCTGTCCATCATGACGTACATGCTTCCTCTTCAGATCAAAAATAACAAAGATTAAAGAAGCCGTACCAAGAAGAGACAAATGCCCTTATAATGTGAAGCATTCATCAGCGTATCTCTTCCTCTGGCCTTTCAAGTCGCCGTGTTTCAGCCTTCACACTGCCACGAACAAAAAAGCACAATTTCGGAGCAAATTTGCTGATTATCTTCGGGTCATTTGCCGGCAGCGCCAACCGTTCGCCTATGTAGCTCCATTTTACGCCGGGTCATTGATGGGAGCCCGTTTGATGTTCGACATGGCGGAAGCGCTATTCTCGAATGCCTGAATCGTCAGCTTACTCGAGCAGAAATCTTAATCGATTTGACAAAGTGCGAAAGCCAGAATCGACGTTCATGTAATGAGTGATTTAGAAGCCGAAGGAGAGGTCAGAGGCCCCCCCGCGATGCATGACGCCGAAGTTGATTCAACTCGGGATGAGCGCGCGTCGTTTCTTTTACTTGTTTCTGTATCTCGCCTTTGATGTGCTGTAACATTGTGAAGGCGTGAATCAAGCACCATTGCTCGCGTGAAGGGCGCAGTTACTTCTGCAAGTCATGCTCTGTTGTTAAAGAAGTTCAGTAATCAAGCACATGGCTTTAGACCACCCACGGTTGAATTTATGCAGTTTGACTTTATTTCATCTCAACTTACAATTGGTGAAAAATTAATAAAATACCACACTTACATCGCTAATGACACAGAACAAAGGCACATTATCACCGCAATAACATCAATCAAATAAGTTCATTATTTGTTGGGATTATTTTTTATTGATTAATGAACAGAAGGAAGTAGAAAGGAGATGGCCTTCGTAAGGAGGAGACGTCGAAATAAAACCCAGCGATTATGTCGATTATTGGCAACGATGAGAAGTGAGGAGAGGAGGAGATTAAGGAATTGGCCAATCAAAATGGCCTCTAATTAATACCACTGAGGATGGCTTGATAAAGGAAGCAGAATGATAATTAATGAAGGAAGCAGGACACGCCCCCTTGCCACTCGGACACGCCCACAAATCTGTCCGACTCAAAGCGAGGCGCACTTCCTGTTCTCTCGCGCACGAGACTTTCAAAAATAATGATTTCGTGTTTCATGTTCGTTGACTTTAATTGTGCGTTATAAATATAAATATAAATATCGAGGCAATTAGTTAGCGAATAAAACAACTTGAGCCGGTGTTTCGGAATAGTCGTATGCTACGCACAGGGTAATCAGTCTCGTTTCTCATCAGTTTATGTTATTTATCTATTACATGTATTATTTAAATTAATAAAATAAAATAAAATAAATAAAATTAGGATCCTCATGAGATAATTAAACAGCGAATTAGCGACAATGATTGTGTGCATAATGCACAATTTATGTGTGTGCGTATCTTGTACGTGCATTGCATTTAAGTATATCGCTTGACCTACATTTCCTCTCTTTTTATCCGCTCACAAGAACAGTATGAGTTGATGGCTCAGGATTCAGGAATAAATCTAGTCAGCAATAATTATCCGATCATGTGAATTTAATGAACATTTTAATAACTTAAAAAACATAAATACCTGTAATTGATAATATGTGTCTACAGTTAACAGTGTGTTATTCGGTGCATGCATAGACGTTTAATTATATTACATAATAATACCAGTACAGATTATAAGAAGATACATGCTCATGTTAATTGATGTATCATCCGAACAAAGACAATTATAGCATGGCCTTCGAATTCAGGGATTTCGACTCGGGAGTGCGTGCGTCGATTTTGTTTGTGTCAGCAAAATTACTCGTTCATCTCGAACGCAGCCATTTCTTCCCCGTTAAACTTGTAAGTTATGACTGGTGAGTTTTGGGAATCATGCGCCCATTTTGCGTAATTGGTGCGTTATGAATGTCCCTGGGCACTGGTGCTTGATCATAAGCACATTCGAATGCGTTAAGGTTGCTCCTAGCAAGCGATTTTACCACCCAGAGAAAACTCCGTTCTCAAATGTTAATTGAATGTTTCGACAATTGCTGTTGTAATAACGAACTGAAATTGTTTTTGTTTTGAAAAGGAGAATACTAGAAGCCTTATGGCTCACAGAACAAAGTTATGGCTCACTTATAAACGGGTAGCATTGGAACATCACCGACGAGAAGCTCTATCAACGCAACAACCTTTGAGCGCACCAAGCGCTTTTATAACGCGAGAGCCAGCGTCATGAATCATGACTGAGCAGAGATACTAACTATCTTGGCATTTCATTAGTGAGATCTATGCGATGAATTCATAACGTGGAAATACTTTAGTGCGTTATGATAATAGTAAATCATAACGCACCCAGATCCTCATGGGCGGATTCGGCCTATTTAGGCAGACGAAGCTCTCGCACATAGTGACGCAGAGCTATTTAAAGATGACCTCTGATTGTTTTCAACTGGTAACGGATGATTGAGGATGCATCCTAAAAGACAAATACGCCTTTTGACTGACACATTCTTATACGCTTGCTGTGGACTAATTTCTGGATACATCGAATTTGAGAGGTTTAAATCTCGCTTTCTTATCGCGTTTGATTTCAGACTGTGGTGACGTGACAAAAGTAATTCTTCTATTGTTAACAATGGGAGCCGCCGAATGAGCAGATCTTTCAGCAGTATAAAAAAAAAAAAAAAAAAAAAAAAAAAAAAGGATAAAAGAAACCTCGCACTCGTCTCGTTTCAAGCTATTCTGCATGAGCAGAAAATTCGTATTTTAGTTAGTCTTGATTCGAATAACCTTCACAATAATAATAGTGGTCATTCACAAAAGCGCACGGAATCGATCTAAAAGGTTTTGAAATGAACGGAGGTCCTCTTTAAATTAGAAGGCAAAACATATACAAGAAAACAAAAACAAAAAACATGGCTTTTAATAAACATCCTGCGACAAAATGAAACTGGCACCGTTGGGGAAAACAAGGAGATCGATTACGCAATTCGATTTCGATACGATTACGCAACAATCCTTGAGCATCTTCATCCCCCGGAAGTGGAATTGAATTCCAAGGGAGCTTTCGGGTCGAAGATGGCTTGCGCGGAACAGATGATTCCCAGCGTCCCAAAAACTCCCACGCACGAGTAGATCCAGAGAAAGAGTCGATCGATGACGAGAGCTATATACTTCCAATCCTCTTTGATCTGGCAACACACAAGTTAAATCTTATGCGACATGGAACGGGGTGACTTACCCTATTGCTGACATCCTCTTGCTTCATGTGATTAGCGATGAAGATGGCTCCTTCGATGGCGTTTCTTACCTCAGGACTGAATGCACCGTATTCATTATGACCGCTCACGCTGTCGATCTCGTGTGAGAGTTTGATGAGCTCAGTCTGCGTGCGAGTTCTTTTGCTTCCAAACTGATAGCGAGGCTCACCGTCTTCCAGTTGGAAATGCTGCCCGGTTTGGTCCCCGAGGCAGGTGCACAAGTTGAGCTGGATGTGTTTCAGGTGCACGTCGTGGCTGTTCTCGATTTTTGGTCTTCGCATCATGAGGATTCTGGGAAGCCAGTAAAGGAACACCTTCCGCACCCAATCCGGCATTTTATGTGTCGCTGGTGACCGGAAGTGAACGTTGTACGTGATGCACGTGATCATGACCGAGGTTACGACGAGAACCAGCGTGAAGATGAGATATTTGCCGAGAAGGGGAACGACGATAGACGTTGGAGGGATGATTTCTGCGAACATGAGGAAAAACACGGTGAGGGAGAGGAGAATGTTGATGCTGAGTGCAATCTTCTCTTTGCTGTCGGATGGCAGGTAGAACACGAGGACGGTGATGAACGAGTGTGAGATCAACGGGATGATAAGATTGACGGTGTAGAACAAGAACTTGCGGCGCAGCGTCAGTTCGAACGTCCATTGCTCAAACTGCTGCTGCGACCCAGCGTAGTGGAAGAGGCCCTTGAACGCTGGTACTGCCATCACATCCCACTCGACGCTCTTGTAGAAGGCGCTCATGTCGATGCCCGTGTCCAAGACACGGTTCTCGTCATAATCTTCGTCTTCTTGGTTCTGCCACACGTGGCGGATGTTCACCTGAGCCATGAATTCATACAACCCCCGAGCGACGTGATAGAATACTGACCTCCTCAATGTTGTACGTCCATGAACCAAATTGTAAGCCACACGTCTGCTGGTCAAACGGGAAATGCAGGGCGTCGATGTCACAGGAGCTTTTGAACGAGGCGGGAGGTGTCCATTTGATGAGCCCATTGTAGTACACCGTCGCTTTGGTTCCTTCCGTCATTTCGTATCGCCCGTCGCCTCTGCAAAGGAAGGTACAGGTCATAGAGTGCATGTGTTGTGTGCAGGCTTCGTACGTGTTGTAGAGGACGATGTCCGGATGCCAGAGATCTTCAGCCGGAACGTACAGCATGTCGACATCTCCGTACTCCTCTGGATCCCACGTTAACCGATTATCCAGCCACTCCTGTTAAAAACAAAAAACATGTGAGCACAGATACATGTACTATGATAACCGCCTATTTAAGGTACTTCCATGTAAAACAATCGGAATCGCCGGATGTCCAACTTA
Source organism: Capitella teleta (assembly GCA_000328365.1). Taxonomy (NCBI): domain Eukaryota; kingdom Metazoa; phylum Annelida; class Polychaeta; family Capitellidae; genus Capitella; species Capitella teleta. The sequence goes on from KB302404.1 coordinate 243,807, forward strand.
CATGACAGGAAAACAAAATAAAAAATAAATAAAACAAGTGACGAAAAGAAAATTGACCCATATGTATGTACATGTACATCAACAGCCGGCACTCCAAATTCTCTAACTTCACCTCCATGAACAATTTTCTGATGACTAACATCATAGCATTACCACAGTTTGCAATACTGATCAAGTATACAGGTGATCAGGTTGTGTAGCGTGGATTTAGATAGAGGCTTATGATCAAAGCACGAAAGCCATGCTGATACTCCGCCCAATCGTTTGTGCTTTTATGAACTATTAGCATCACGTATTCTTCGTTCCATTCCCGAGGGCATCTTTATCTTCAACCCACCAGTTTCACCCATACGTTGGTCGTCATGATCTGGTTACGTTCATCCTGAGAAATAAAAAAACACGAACATCAAAAGTGTTATCATCGACTGATAAGGATAAAACCATCATGTTGTGGGGATGATATACGCCCAATCTGCTAAAGGGCCTCTGCTTATCTTGTGCGAAACGGTGGCTACAGGCGGCCTCTGATTGCTGGCTGGTGTTGTTATTGTTGTATACAGGGTGGTTCTAAAATATATCATTGGACCAATAACATGGATTAGTTATCAATAAATTGGATAATTATCTTCATATTATACGTCGGCTTAAAAATTCAATTATTTAAAAAACGAGGGAGTTGCCTATTGTGAAATTCGATTTCATATCACGATGGATTCACCATTCATCCTCAGATGAGTGGAATGAGTAGAATGCGCGAGCCATGCGCTGTTTGTGTAAGCCGTTTAGCCTCTGACAGCTGCGGCTGGTGTTCTTAATAACAACGATCGAATCAACAGCTGCGAGAAAAGTCGAAATATCCAACGGATCAACAATTCCGTCCATTGAACAATCGCAAAATAAACAAGCTTTGTACGCCCTTTGTGGTTATTCCGTTTAAGAGAAATGCGGCAATTCCCCAGCAACATAATTATGCAGCATGCTGCGAACAATTATGAGCCATGCTAGCTGATAAGCAGCATTAGGTAGTTCTCTTAATGCTATTTTAGATGCATGTTAGGGTATGCATAATTTCAGGTTTTGTACAGTTTGGGCAATTTGCTTAATTATTGGCCAACTAACGCAGCGAAAATGACGAGCGGTTTGAATCGATCAATCTGCTCAAAATTGCTCCATCCCATCTCCTCTCTGTGTAATTGTATTAAATGCTATCCTATAGTAATAGAACTAGAATCTAGGCCAATTTATATACTGAGTAGACAGAGGGTAATAGTAGTGGTCTAGTAACACAGGGAAAAGACATTTTTATGTAATTGGACACATTGCATGCAAATATATGCATTCATTGGATTTAACTTCGATATTGTATTGTTTTCTTTGTTTAAAATCGTATGAGTTGCAATTGATGATTAATTAAAAAAGCTTCTGCACCAGAATTACTCAGAATGCTAAAATAATGCGGCATCATTGTCAAGAGCCCTGAGCAGTTCATTTCCCCAACGTGAGTTCATGTCCATTCGCAGGTCAGCCTCATTGGCTTCCGTTGATTTTGGATGAAATAAGTAGGAGAAAAAAAAAAAAAAGAAGAATATATATTGGATTGTAGTGATTGCCAGGTATTGGAACAATAAAAGACATGACTGCCTGAAGGGAGGGGATTTTTCTCAGGAAAACAGCCTTTGATAACAACGAGAGGTTTCTCTTCATAATAAACACAAGTTGTTGGCAACACTAAAGCTCCGGTATCAGGTCCTGTTGCTGGGTCTAATGAGGGTGGTAGTGGAGGTGTTATTCTACCATGAGGAGGAGGAGGAGGAGGAGGAGAAGGAAAAGAGGAGGATGAGGAGGAGGTATCGGAGGGGGCGAGATGATCAGATGACGATTACCGCTGTCCAAATGGTGATTACAAATTCACCGTTTGTATCGTATTCTTGGTAATGCAAATCTCGCGAGATCTGAATGCTGTTTCTGGTTGCGGCGTGTAATCTCGCGAGACATCGCTGCAACATTCACGTATTCACACCATCGGTGGTTCTGCGATTGTATCGGTGACAAATGATTCTTTTTTTTTTATTGTGGCACCTGTGATCTCTATATTGCCCGATGCATTCGATGCATCCATTTTATGGAAATATTATCGCCATTTTGTCACATTTTGTGCGGCCTAATCTGATTGATTTTCACTCGATTTTATTGCATTTTAGTGTATTTTCATTACTATTGATTTCATAGAAGCCTCTCGAATGACCTGAATGAAATGCATGTAGGAATTTCAGAATAATATATTGTAAATTTCCAAAACTGTGGCACCACCACTCTTAAATCTTAATAAATAATTATAAACATGTAACAAAACGTTACCAGATCGGATCGATTAATATGTGACTACACACATATATTATATAATACCGAATCATCATATAATCGAATACTAGCAGTAAAATTATTAATATTTTTCACTCACAACATCCAGAATTTGCGCCATTTTGAGTCCAATTGAGACATCAACGGTTTCCGTGTCATTTGTCACAGGGCGAATATTTCGGTTGTATCCACTTTTGCGAAGTTTATTTTCGTAGAGTCTTTTGGCATCTTCATTTGCTGGCGTCCCTGGCAACAGGACGAGCAATGCGTAGCCACACACGCAGAACCAAAGCATCTTCAAATGATTTCACATTCTTCGTCAATTCCTCGTTTTATATACGCATGTACAAAAGCACTTGACGAATTATCGATTTCCCCCGCAGTGAAAATAATATAAAAGAGCGCCGCTTGACTCACAAAGCGACGAAATATTTTGAGTTGCACGTCAATTGGAGTACGAGGTAAGACGAAAGAGTCAACACGAAGGTAACGATCATCCCCAAAACTGTTTAAGTCAGCATAACACCGGACAACTTCTAAGCGCTCTAACCGGAACTTGGCGGCCGACCTGCCCTCTATCGCTGATTGAAGTAACCTCCCCCCTCCTCCTTCCCTCTCGCTTCCTCAGTTCAGCTTTCTCTCATCATTACCTGCGTGAAAAAAGAAAAAGAGAGAAGCAACACCGGTTTGGCGTTCATCACTTTTGACACCTGTACGCTTAGATAGGCTTCATTTGGCTACGGATAAAAATACAGAAAAATACACTGAATTATGATTTCGAGCAAAACCTGTAAATCCGACATTTTTTCATTAGAAAAATCCTCCTCCTCTATATCGAGCATCTTAATCTCATTTATCGCAACACTCCTAAAACTAGTAACTCCAGATAAATCCAGAGGTGTTGTCCATTACCCCTCATCATAATCATCAACGCCTCCCAGCAGAAGTTGGAGGCTGTTGTTTTTTTCCTTCTGCTACCAGAGTCTGCAACCTCTTTGCGTTATGCCCGTTTTGCTAAGCAAGCACAAGCAAACCTTTGAACACATGTACAGAAGGCATTTCTCGCCCTTTGCCAGAGCCATTCCCACCCTGGGCAGAAATACAACTCCGCTTCTCGTCTGAAGAGAGTGAAAATGTCAGTTTTGATCTACGATGTTTTCCCTCTGACCCTGTTTCTTTGGGGGGAGGGGGGGTGGGAGGTACAAGGTCACCCGATTGCTTCTAAACAACATACTCAGTTCTCACATCATTTGATTAATTAACGTCAATATTTGATTACCTGTCAAGATTATACAACATGTACCAAGGTACGCGAGAGAGTTGTATCAGAACCACTGGAAACATATTGCTCTTAAGGCCTAAATCAGCTCAAACAAGACACACAAGAGCACTTAACCAGACGAATCTCCATCTTTCGCAGCCTCTCCTTCATCTCTGTTTGAAATATTTGTGCTTTTATAACATTTGTAGATCAGCCCCTTGTCCCTCATCGCTGTAGTCCAGAGAAATGATCTAATGCTCAGTAAATGAAAGCCTCCTTGAAAACCTCAACACCTCACGCTTAGGTCAAACATTTGCTTCTTCCCCCTTCCACCATATTGTGAAATGCATAAACCAGGCACCTTTTTATTACCATGACGGGTATACACGTGTATACCTGGTAATTACCATTGAGCATTGTTCTTTCACATCAAAGCCCAGGCAACCCACGGATTGCACATTTCCTCGAGTGAAGTGTTACCTTGCGCAGCGATACCTTCATCTCCTGTTGGCCAATTGATATGAATCGCGATGCCGAAGTGATACGCACCGACTGCGCCAGTGTTACTACTGCACACAATGCAATCAAATGTTCTTCGCTCCAATAATCTGCCCGCCCTACTTAACCTCGGAACCTCAGGGCAGAATTAAGTACAAACAGCGATGACCTGGGAAACCATATAGCCAGCGATAACAGATGGCCAGGAGGTATGTACCGATGATAGCCGCGTCTTCTTTACACTCCGGTGTACATACACTCTGAACACTCCTGGTCCATCAAAACATCCAGGTCTTCACGGAGTCTTGGTCGCCCCTCGACCTCCCCTGGGAACACCCCCAACCCCCCGTCTGAAAGCCAAATGACCCATAATGACCAGAACGGATATCAGCAGATAACATTCAGCGTCTGTAATTCCCCGAGAGATCATTTCCTTTGCTTGGATCTCTATTGGGATTGCAAATACAATGAGTCATGCTGTGTTCCACTGAATGTATAGTGATTCCAACACGTGTTGTTTACCATTCACAAAATATGTCTGCATGTAGTGTTTAATTGATTTTTTTCTTCCCAGAGCAAACATGCAAACGGTTGTAGTCTTGGCGATGTTCCTCCTGGGTGCCTCGCTTGGCGATCCCGATTCCAGGAGGCTTTATGATGACCTCCTGGAGAAAGGCTACAGCAAACTGGCACGACCAGTGAGGAACTCCTCCCACCCAGTCCGAGTTAGCTTTGGTTTACGGTTTACTCAACTCATCGATGTGGTAAGATGGTGCAAGGAGGTGATGCATTAATCCTCAGTTACTATATCGTTACATTTAGGATGAAAAGAATGAAATAATGACCACTAATATGTGGGCAGTGCAGGTCGGTGGGCCAGTGTGGAAATGCTATTATGTAATATTTTCCCTTGGACAGGAATGGACAGACAGTAACCTCGTATGGACGCCTGCAGAATACGGAGGACTGGACGTTCTTTATGTGCCCGCTGACCACATATGGTTGCCGGATGTTGTGTTATCTAACAGGTAGAATTAGAACAAAAGCTAGTTATTGTACTAATGGTCACTCCTTGCAGTGCTGATGGCCAGTATGATATGGCGGATAAAACTCCAGCGATTGTCACGTACGAAGGAAGAGTGAGGTGGACGCCGCCTGCCATCTTCAGAAGTATATGCAACATGGATGTCGAGTTCTTTCCGTTTGATGAGCAGGTCTGCAAGTTGAAATTCCTACCATGGGCTCACGACGGTTTAAAGGTGATGGTGTGATATGTTATAGCTGATTGTCACGTGTAAACGTTTCAATTACCAGGTCGACATGCAACACATCTGGCACAAGACACCCAATGACACACACACGCTCGATGAAGAGCGCATTGATGTCGGCATCGACATGCAGATGTTCATCCCGAGTCAAGAGTGGGACGTCCTCGCAGTCCCAGCTCAGAGAAACACGAAGACGTATCCATGCTGTGCGGAACCATACCCAGACGTCACCTTCAATATTACCCTCCGGCGTAAAACCCTGTTCTACACTTTCAATATCATCTTGCCTTGCGTCTGCATCAACATGCTCACACTGACCTGCTTTTACGTCCCTTGCGACTGCCACGAAAAAATCTCCATTTGCATCACGATTCTCCTCTCGCTGAGCATGTTCCAACTTTTGCTCCTGGATCTGGTGCCTGGAACCTCAATGAAAACACCTCTGCTGGGCAAATACATCCTCTTCACTCTGATCATCCTCTGCGGGTCAATCTTCTGCTCTGTGATCAGCCTGAACGTGCACTATCGCGGAAACAAAGTGGGTGTGATGGGAAAGTTCACGAAATGGTTCTTCCTCGAGATGCTCGCCAAAGTGCTCTGTATCCGTCTGCCATCACCAGCTGCTCACGACGAGTACATGCATAACCACTGGGTGCCCCCATGGAGACACTCAGCAGATATCTCCAGGCCATCGTTAACTAAACTGTGCAGGAAAGGATCCAAAATCAAGACTGCGATGAGGAGGTACACGGCCGAGCAGGTCGACGAACAGTATCCCGGATTCAGTATTTCACCGGCGTTCCTAGAAGCGGCCGAGAAGTGCGCTGAATGCGACAGACTTATTGAACATCCAACGACATACAAAGCTATGGATGGAATTACGTTCATTGCTACTCATCATATTGACGCTTATTTTGCCAAACACGTAAGATTGGCTGCGTAGTGTTGGAGCAAAGTTAAACTGTGTTTGCTTTCAGATGAAGAACGATTGGATCTGCATGGCCATGGTGGTTGACCGTTTCCTTCTTTGGATCTACTTAACCTTGACCCTTGTCTGCACCCTGGTCATCCTTCTCAGTGCACCTTCTCTCTTTGACACCAGGCAAGGATTTGGCGTCAACTGACATCGATATGTTGGCTCCTACTAACGAGTGAAATGAACACTTATCATGCATACGACGTCGTTGTAGGAATTGTCATAGTATTGATTGGCCTCTTACGCAATACGAGCAAGTTTTCTTAGCTGAGTTTGCAGTTGTTTTATACTTAGCAGTGAACCCAGATTACGAGGAGTGTGAATCCCTCGGAGAGATAAACGAACAAGAGAGGAAGCTGTATCTTCAGCCTGCAGCTAGTTTCGATATCTGATAACTCCTCTTCACTGGACTAAAGCCACTGATCGAACCGGGGCAACGGCAGTTGTTGTTGCTCCGGCGGAAAGACAACAAAGTAAACGGAACTTCCGGCTTACTTCTGCTGAATAACTTACCAAATAAACTTTCAGGAATTATGAGGCAGATGCTGCATGCTCATGAAACACATTCAATAACTACGAGGGTGTATTTAATCTTGATATTAAATGCAAAACGTTATTCTTGTTTTATATCTCCTTTGCTCGTTCTTTGTAGGCCTATCATATCGATTGCATTCCGAGTAGGCCATAAACATGACTCGATTCCTACCGAACCATCGGTACATCCATTTATCAGCGAATTATCTGATAAATGCCGATGCTCTCCCTTTCCCAGCAGGTGGTAGCACTGTCGGCGTTTACCTGTCGGGATCCGAATGATTTGTTTCATTCGACTGCTGCATGCGAGCATTTTTCCCCACGATCTGCTGATATCTAGATCATATATTTAGTAATTCAAGCATACATATATACCTAAGTCTTGATGAAATACTCCAATGTTGCACACACATTAACATATATAGCACCATTCGCCAGACTACACAGTGTACCTGAGAGTGTTTTCAATTCGGCTGATGTGTTGTATTTAAAGTGGCCACAATTGTAACGCACGGAATCCCACTACTAAGAGTGGAAGCTAACAAGGGACTATGATTTGTGCTAAAGTATCTCAAAGTATCGTATACCGGATCCAAGCCGCCAATTTCTTTTGATCCTCCTCTGTTTCTCGTGAGAGTTTAATTGTCACAGCTGCGAGAAGGAATGCTCAGGTAAGCCTCATCCACCCTTCAGCTGCTTACCTGAGCACAGCTGCCAAACTTCTACTGGAGCAGTCAGCTAGCAGAAGCTCACCTTCCAACGTTGCTGGTCTATGTTTAGGGTCGATGCCTCGTAGAACTCCTGCGCTTCAATCAGCGATCTGTGCGCTGCCATAACTTTAATGTTCTCACCTGTTCTTACCTGGAAGTACTCCTATACTATAAGATCATCATTTGGCTGAAACTCCTCGTCTGCAAGGAGCTTTTTTCTTGTTTCCTTGGATACCATTGTCATGGATACAGCGTGCGATATTGGTGAGTTCTGGGGAAAATGCAATTTACGTTTATTTGCATTCACCTCAAGTACGACTTTGCTCTTTCACCTCCTTGCTTGTTATTATCGATATATTTAACTTGAAACACATTCCTGACACATATCTGTTTTAGCTGAAACTCGCTTAAGTACGTTAACAATTGACTGATTTCACTTACGAACACGAAATATCATTTTCAGCCCAACTCGTCAAAGAAATTTGATTGAAACAGAAGTCCGCGATGCTGCCCTCAAACATACCGTTGTCCTTGGTGTGGATAGCCGCCATCTTGGTTATTGAGCGTTGCTATGGAAACCATGATGCCAAACGCCTTTATGACGACCTTCTCTTGAAGAGTGGATACAACAAATTGAACCGACCTGTGCTGAATTACACTGAAGCAGTGAAGGTCAAGTTTGGTCTCAAATTATCAGCTTTGAATGATGTGGTAAGCGACGCGAAGCAATGAAAAATGAATGAACAATCGATATATTTTCAGGATGAGAAAAACGAAATTATGACAACCACCATGTGGCTGATGATAGTGAGTCTCATTGACACTCCAACCCCTGACCAATAGTGACCCCTGACCAACAGTGACCCCTGACCAATAGTCACCCCAGACCAATAGTGACCCCTGACCAATAGTCACCACAGACCAATAGTGCATTCTCGTGGTTTTACGACTGATTATCAAACTAATACAATGAGGGTTGTTGGAAACAGTTCGCTGCCTAGCATAGAACGAGTAATCACAGAAATTTGAAATTTGACTTGAATAAAGATAAACTTTTCAGATGAAAATAACAAGCATTGAATTTCTTAGAAAGTCACGGCGTGCTCACTTCTGGCACCAATTATAGTGATGCAGGGGTCGGCGTTTCGTCAAAATGCGGCAAACTCTTGATTTAGGTGCTAATTCATAATCAATTTTAGATTATATTAATCATTTATAGAAATCTTCGATATTTTCTCATAAGAGTATCAAAGCAAACACAAATAAATGTGTTTGTAACATTTTGATGGATTTATTTTAAAATAGTCAAATGAAGCCCAGAAGAAAGCAATAGTACTGCCCTAAAAATATGTTCTTTCTGGTGACTAAACATTAACAAAAGCAAAAAAAAAAAAAAAAAAAAAACCATTGTGTGAAATATACAATTTTGTGACAAGCGTATTTTCGTGTTAATTAGCATGTTTGGGCAGAGTTTTATTGAAATCAATGCATCCAAAGTAGGCCTAACGGTCCCGTAAACCCATTTCCTGCAATCCCTGTTTGGTATTTTTACATTCCGGCAAAACTTTACATGACAAGATGATTTGGGCTCAACATTATATTTCCCCAAAAGAACATCATGTATTCCTTTAGTGAGATATATCATGTTATGAATCTAAATATTATCATAATCCTTAAAATAGAGTGATATAATTATCCAGAATTGTGCATAAATATGTGGGTACAGTCACTTTAAAATATCCATTTAGACTACTTCTTGAACAACCCTCATATTAGTCTCACTATACCTCCCTTCACATATCTCAGGCATTGTTTAACCACGTCATATGAATTTACATTGCATCATTCATGTCGTCTTCACTTGGAATTCAGGTTTCCCACAATTAACTGCTCTTGAAAATAACACAATGTATGCATTGTTGAATATGACACATTGCATGCATATAATTTAGATACACATTCATCCACAACAAGCTCTATGAGTATTACAGTTTACTAAATGCATGCACTATCAAGAAGTGAGTTAAACTTCAATCTCTCTCAGCCCTGATTCGTTGATCTAAACTTTGTTGGATTTTGAGGGTCTATCTATCACAG
>KB302448.1:3979-18635 GCA_000328365.1 Capitella teleta
TGAAGGTGATCGAACTGTCATCTACCACACCTAGAGCGACTGTGAGACGAGCTACTCATTCAGCATGTCTGACTGTACTCACCCTTTGCTGGAAGGTGGAAGGGAAGGGGGTCGATCAGACCTATTGTTGTTCATGTTTACCACACCGAACGCCCCGCTAACTGAACAAAATTGTGCAAAACCAAGTTCGGATTGCGAGGGCTGGACTGTATAGCGAAAATTTCATGCAGCGCGAAAGTTTCCTATTTTACAGTAATTTGTTACGATGTTATATATTATATTCATGGACGCATCAACGCAAGGCAAAATAACTCCCCCTCCCCCCACTCCCCAAATTATGTTAAATGTTTCTTAGTGGCGCCGGATAATGTTCTTTTTGGGGAAGAAACCCGAAGATTTGTTTAGTTCGAGCTGACGCGTTCACTCTTTGGCACCTCGCCAAGAACAATCACACTGTGCTATTCCGAGATGCTTCTTCTTTCTCGCTCATATTTGTTTCGCCCATAAACTTCAGACACATTTTCTTGTTTTCACAATAAAGTTATATTGCAACAAACGTCGCGAATCTCCCGCAATTGTACTCAATTGATGAGAATTCAAACGAGATCAGATCCGTCAGGCTTTACAGTCATTATTCCACAAGAAGCAAATGCGGCAACGTCTGCTCGGAAATCGGCCTTGTTTCCGCAAAAGCGAAAGTACAGATTGTACTCGTCGGGGAGCGTATAAAATGTTTTTGTTCGCGAAATTCCGCGGCAGTTATTGCAACCTCGCAAACCTGCAAACTGTAGGAGAGACAGTATACTACGTAAGTATCTATTCTTTTCTCTTTTGGTTATAATTTTATCAGTTGTCTTGCAGTTCGATTCCCATCTCATACAGGCACACAATATTCTTTTATAAGGGTGTGTCCATCCAGATTATAGTGCAATTATACGTACAGCACACTGCTCAGTTAAGAGATGTTACTCAAGAAACCCTCTATACTTTGATTATGACGATCAAGTATTATTTAATCATTCCATGGGTCAATTCTAGCTGTAGAATTTCTAATCGATATCTGTGCGTATGCACATGCAAATATAAGTAAAAAATAGTACAAGCCTAAATTGTAATAACATTTTTTTACTGTCACAGAATGGCTAAATTACCCATTCTACAAGAAGTCGGAACGGCATTTGTGTCGCTTGGGGATCTGATCACTGGCAATCCTAAGAAGGCAGGACAGAGATGGGAGAACTACGCTGAAGAAAGTGTCATCGGCTCAGGTGCCGCATCGTTGGTGTGCTTGATTGCAAATGATAAGGAAAAAGCAAAAGAATATGCGAAAGGTGAGAATCGCAATTCGCTAAACTTCTGATCTCATGTGTTTCTTTTTATCCTAGGCATGGGACGAGCAACCGGGCAAGCAGTCCTGGGGGGAGGTTTACTCGAGAACATCCCTGTTTTTCAGGAGATATCCACGACTGGTAAAGCTCTGGGGGACCTCATTGGAGGAGGCGATACAGAGTCAGCTGCGAAGAGATATGAAGATTACATCGAAAATAGTATGATAGGAGCGACAGTGGGCAGCGTTGTGGCAAGAGTGGAAGGCGATGATAAAAGGGCGGAGGAACTGATCAAAAATGCCGGAAAAGCCATTTTGTCTGCGGGGATGACGGGAGGGGCAATTGGTCTCACGGTTTTGACCGGTGGGTTAGCTGCTCCACTTGGCACAGCTGTTTCGATGGCAGCTGGCGCTACCGTGGGTGCGGCGTCGTCGGCAACAACAGGAGCTGTTGATCAAGCGCTCTACAACGATGGTGAAATCGATGCTGGGGCTCTGGTTGGGGGCACTATCATGGGTGGCGCGACAGGTATTTCAATCAAATACACAATAAGTAAAACAAGCTAACCTCTTATTTTTAGGTGCTTATGGTGGCTACAAGCAAGCAAAAGGGTATCAGAAATTACAGCAAAACAAAGCGGACGGACAAAAGTTGAGCAAGAGCTCAAACGAAGTGAAGAAAGCGGTGGAAGACAACAAAGATAAATTTAGCAGCAAAAAGGCTCAGCAAGAGAAGGTGGTGCACACAAAGATGGTGGCTGAGGATGGCAAAGAGGCGAGTGGATTCAACAACAAAGCCAGATCAAGGATCAACGGACCGATCAAGGATCCCAAGACAGGCAAAATGGTCCCATCTGGCAACGTCAAAGGGGGACCAGCGTACCCAAATGGTACCCCGAATGTGGACGAAATTGCCAAGAAACCTTCTGTTCAGAAAGCACTGGCAAAGACCGGTGGTGAAAACCGAGTCCTACACAACTGCGCTGAGCCTCACGCGCTAGAAAACCTCAAAGCTAATCACCCGAATGCAGTGCCGAAGGCAAACTACACGGTTGAGTATAAGCACAGTGGAGAGACTGTTGTGAAAGGTCCATGCGGGAATTGTTCTGCGATGTCTCCCGGTTATGGTGAAGTCCCCTTTGCCAAGTACGATGGAGTGCCGTGTGAAAGTGCCATTGCCAGCCACATCAAGGAGGGCGTCCAGGCTGTGTCCAATGCTGCAACACAGGCCGCAGTTGTAAGCCAATTATTATTGCATAATATGTATTATGTGTTATACCCGTCTGTCAATTCTGAATAGATCTCGGCTGGTGGTGCGTCCGTTACGACTTCCCATGCTGTGGAGGGTGAGTACATGGGTGGCATTGCACGGCATAGGTTTTTACATACGTGTATTATATTTACGATCATATAATTATAATATTGCATAGTTGATTTAAAGGTATTAGTACCTTGTACAGTATGAGTACTGTCACTTCATGACAACATTATTATGTCATAAACGAGAATTATATTCCAGACCTGCCAACGAAGTTCGTCGTTTTCATTGATGAAACCGTTCCTGAGTACGTATACACGGAATGCAAGAGACGTTTCCGAGCGGCTAAGGTAAATAATTGAAGCTGTTTCTGTCATGAAATAAGCAAAATAATCCTCAACTTCAAGGCTGTGATTCGTGGTTCGTTGAGTGCCTTGAGGTCGTACCCCGATGTCGGTGGAGTCATCAGAGTTGCAATGGGCAGATTTGACGCGGATGCAGCGAGCGCTTTCATCCGTGAGATCGGAAGTCGCGTGGCTGTGGTGTTGGTTCAATTGGACTGTGGAGATTTCGGCAGAATAAGTACCTTCATCACTCGCAATGGGCGCACCTTGAATCCCAGTGTGTATGGCGTTTGCCAAGGGAAGGTGAGATTATACAAATTGCTCATAATAGTGGATAGTTTTTCATTCTGACCCTAATTCTCATAGGAGACAAAGACCAAAGCCGTGTGTGAACGTGCTGTGTCGGCGCTGGGAGATCTTTGTACTAAGGGCAGAAACTCCCATCGTCGGCAACGTCTGCTGAAGGAGCCTGCCATTATGCTCAAGTAGAAGAGATTTGTGGCTTTTGGCGGCTTCCAACGACATGCTTATATGTTACGTATTACTATGCATTAGTACAGATATTAAGTTACGATATGTAAGAATAGTTATGAAATTATATCAACCTATATATATGACAGTATAAGTCGTTCCTTTATATTGATTGCAAATTAGTAAAATGCCTTTCATAAATAATAGGAATATCTAATCATGAGTATGGTACAATAAACATATTTCATCGTATGATGACGATCTTGGTGTCTTAATTTTTTTAATTCACATAATTATTTGCGGCAGGGTGACCCGCGCCAAAAAAAAAAAAAAAAAAAAAAAAGATTGCTATGATAATGGATCAGCACAAATGACTAGGCATCTTCGCCTCGGAAAATGATGATAAAATCATAATATCTTCGAGTTATAGGGTTCAATAAGTTCAAACATCTTGTGGTGAGTCCTTTTAATTTGATTGATTCTCACTCAATTTAAACATAAAAATAGACAAAAAGCAAAATGTTGAAGTATTGACGAACACAAGGCAGGTTCGAAGGAAGACTGACCTTTAATTTCAGTGCATGCGTTTATATTACAAAGTGTTGAGTAATTCGTGCTTTAATGAAATGTTCAGTTTGTTCAACAGTGTTGAGTAATTCGTGCTTTAATGAAATGTTCTTTATTAGTGTAACATCCTCCTTCTTCTAACAATAACATATTTACAACAAAAATAGTGTCCAGCTTATGTACACAACCATATAGTCAATTGGTGCCACCAGGTCTGCTGTAATTGAGTCGGTCAGGAGCACATCGGGGTCTCGTTGATCTCCTTGGCTCAGTAGATGTAGCATCTTGCTCGGAACCAGGGGCTTGCTCTGGTTGCTTCAGATCAGGGCGAATGAATTTCCTGTTGCGGCTGTAAGTTGCACCAGAGGGCAGCTGCACTTCATAGCTGCGGGGTTACTCTTCATTCGGTGTTCGGGTGATGGTAGCCTGTTGCCATTGAGCGTGATTGGGATCCAGTTGCACATACACAGGCTCATGTAGGCTCAGCTCTCTGTACTGCTTTGCTCGTCTGTTGTAGGCCTCCGTAATGTCGTTCTTCTCCTTTTCCATCTTCTTTTTCGCCTGTTTCTGCTGCTGGGTCATCTTGCTTGTGGATGGCAACGTCGAGTGGTACCTGCGCTGATTGAGGAGTTCGGCAGGTGATGCCATGTCTGACTTCAAGGGGGTGGCTCTGTACATCGGAAGGGCGAGATGGGGGTCACTGTCAGTTCGTTTGCATCTCTCCAACGTCTGCTTTACAATCTTCACCATGGCTTCAATGAATCCGTTAGATTGTGGATATCTTGGGCTGGGGTGTTTGATCCTGATGTCATAGGATTTGGCAAAGGTGAGGTACTGCTCGCTGGTGAACTGAGTCCCTTGGTCGGAGACGAGCTCTTCTGGGATGCCGTATTCTGAGAACACTGTCCTCAAGATGCTCACAAGATGACTGGCGGTCAGGTTGCTCACTGATCTGAGGATGGGAAACCGTGAGTAGTAGTCAGCGATGAGGAGATACTTGTGCTGGTTCCATTCGAAGTAGTCGATTCCCAGTCTCTTCCATGGGCCTGCTGGGACATCGTGTGGCTGAAGGTCTTCACTCTGTTGGCTTGCACGTGTTGCCTGGCATGCTTCACAGTTGCGTACACGCCGCTTGATGTCTTCAGAGTAGTTGGGCCAGTAGATTGTTGTCCTTGCCAAGAGCAGACTCTTCTCCTCTCCCATGTGGGATTTGTGGAGCTTGTCCAGGAACTGTTGTCGGAGCCTCTCAGGAATGACCATCTGTATGCCACGGAAGAGATGTCATCTTCTAGGGTTATGTCCTCTCGGCTGTTCCAGTAGGGTTGAACCAGAGGGTCACACATGTTCTTCTACAGGGGCCATCCTCTGTAGACATATTGTGACAGCTGTTGGAGGCATAGATCTGTTACAGTAGCCTCTCTAACTGTGTCGATGCATACCTTGTTGTCCGGGATTGCATCAGTCAACTGGTGGAGTGGAGTGAGTTGATCTGGTCTTGATGTCATTTGATCTTGGTGGAAGGGGAGACACTCGGCTCAGGGCGTCTGCAATTCTGTTGCTGGATCCGCTGATGTACTTGATTTTGATGTCATACTTGTGTGCACGCAGAAACAGTCTCTGTAGTCTTGGGGAAGTGTCACACACTTGCTTGCTGAAGATATTGACCAGGGGCTGGTGATCAGTTTGGACTTCTATGGGGCCTCCAAAAAGCATGAAGTGAAGACGTTCGAGTCCAAACACGACTCCAAGCAGTTCTCTTTCTATGTTGGAATAGCGTTCTTTTGCTGGAAGTAGGCTTCTTGACACATAGATGACTGGTTGGCCTTTTTGGAGGAGTATTGCTCCAAGTCCATTGAGGCTGGCATCGGTCTGAATGACATGGTTCTTGCTCTTGTCAAAGAACGCTAGGGTTGGTGTTCTTGACAGTTTTTCCTTCACTGCATCAAATGCTTCCTGGTGTTCTGCTTCCCATCGAAAGACTGCATTCTGCTTGCCGAGTTTTCTGAGGGGGAAGCAGAGCTGGGTGAGAGTCTTTGAGTATCGCTTCATGTAATTCATCATGCCAAGGAATGACTGCAGTGCTTGCTTGTCCTTGGGAGCTTTCATGTCTGTCACTGCCTGTATTGAGTCTCTGCTGGCTTTCATTCCGGATGAGGTGATGGTCTGTCTATAAAAGGAGACTGTGTTCTGCCTGAATTGCATCTTCTGAGAATTGAATTTAATGCCATTGAGTTTTGCTGCATATAGGAGAGTGAGGAGGCTGACATCATGGTCAATGGGATCGGATGCTTTGACAAGACAGTCGTCCACAATGTTGGTCACTCCTGAAACTTGGCTAAGAACTGCATCCAAACGTTCCTGGAAGACATCTCCAGAGACTGTGAGGCCGAAAGGGAGTCTTGTGAAGCGGTACTTGCCCCAGGGAGTGTTGAAAGTCGTCAGGAGGCTGGATTCGTGGTCGAGTCTGACATGCCAGTAGCCTTGCTTTGCATCCATTGCTGTGAATATTTTGCATCCGCTGAGCTCACCACTGAGCTCGTCAACTGTCTTGATGTAGTATGAATTCCTCTCCAAATTCAACCCCAAAGGCCGCAGAACAAATGGAGCCAGGATATGTTTCGGGGAATTGGAAAATCATTAACAGCCGATTGGATGACGTTTGTGAAGAAGGCACCTGTATTTACACCTTCCAAAAGAAAAAATAGTCCAAAGATGTCACCATTCTTGAAAATCTCTATTCAAATTTAATGAAATAAATGATACTTACTTAATTTGTGCTCATTTTGTGCTTTTAATTTCCATTCAATGTTCGTTTGGGTTTCAGAAGAAACATGCTTTTCCTGCTCAGGCAGGTAGAATAGCTTGAAACAAGAAGATGAGAACTGCTGAAAGATCTGTTCACTCGACAGCTCCCATTGTTAACAATAGGCAAATTACTTTTGTCATGGCACCACAGTCTGAAATCGAACGCGAGAAGAAAGCGAAATTTTAAACCTGTCAAATTCGATGCACCTAGAAATTAGTCCACAGCAAGAGCATTGTCTAAAATATGTCAGTCATTTGGGATGCATCCTCTACCATTTGTGAATAAATCACGGGCACATTAGTGACCATGAATATTCATGCTTCATGAATACATTATAACTTTTGGCCTTTAATTGCCAGTGCCCATGTGGCTGGGCTGGAACAAACACACACTATTTGCATTTGCTCAGCGACTTAATTCGTTGAAGGCTTCCAGTTAAGCCGCCAGATATCACTGAAACTTCTTGCATTAACGGACATTGCCCAATGCTAGGCCCATCAAGTGCCGCATTGAAAATCATTTGAAAAAAAAAAAAAAAAAAAAAAAATGATCCAGGAGAACAGCAAACTCTGATCGATGCATGTCATGGATGTTTTTGTTTTTTTTTTAGGTTTTACTAAATCAAACACTTTAATTAAAACTTCTAGTACAACACTCCATATCATTTGCAGCCTATAATAATTATTTATTGTTTTGCTGCAGTTGATTCTATCATCAATTCATTCTATACAACACATCTCTGAGCTTCATGGAGCTTGGAAAAGCAAAGCAAAGCAAGTAATTGCCATTTAAATAATTTAATGTGAATGGCATTCAAAATTCTCAATACAAAATCTCATGAATCCCGATCATTCATGAATAAACCTGCAATATTTAATGGAATCCCGTGTGGATTGTGCATAAAGTGAAACTAATGAACTCCTGTGTGATATGTTTCAGCTCCCTCATAAAATTTTGTTTCACCATTAATATTTCAATATTATAGAATAGTTGAAAATAAACTATAAAAAATGCTCATGAAAGTGAAGTGCAATGAGAACAAAGCCCTGAGATAAAAACAGTCTTCAAAATAAATGAAAAATATTTAGCTAGTTCCGCTCAAACAAATTTATGCAATTAAATTAATAAATAAATTAAAAATAGAAAGATAAAAATAGGCAAGTAAACAGATTATTTCCTCCTCTTCATTGGACTGAATGGCAATGAGATATAGTATTGTTTCTTTTTTTGGCACCCAGTGTTCCCACAAACTAACTTGCAGCGCAGGATTTTTCTGGATTTGTTTTCCTGGTAACTGCAATTGGAAAAAAAATCACATTTCATTTCGGATCAAATTCAATAAGTATTACCTGAAGCAATTATTTTATGAGATTTGGTATGCTGCATCGTAATGGAGTGGTCGATCAGTCCAAGGAAAATTGCTAAGACTCTCATAATCTGTGAAAGAGAATGTGTTATGAAATCTTAAAAATACAATACTTTTTTTGTCACATGCACGAATAATTCTATGGTGATGTCACTGGGGTTTTTTTTTCTTTCTCCTTAAAAATAGTATACACACAACATTGAGGTGTTATAAATTTTGTGTGGTGCAGAAAAGAATGTGATGACCTCATTATCTAATTATTTAGTTGATAAAATATGAATAAATATCATTTGATCTTAAATTCATTAAATAATCAATCAGTCACATTTTTGGTAATGCATTGTATACATTAGTCAACAATGTAAAAAAAAATTATTGAATTAATGTTAATTTTGTTATATGATATATTGATCAATAAACGAGCAAAGTATTTTCTCGTGAAAAACTGACTTCATATTGCGAAGGATTAACAATGTGATCCTTACCTGTGCATAGATGGTTTAAGTCAATCTCCTCAATCATCATACATATGATAGCGGATGTTGAGATCGCGGTGCAAGGCAGGCAGAGTCCCAACAATTAATTCATCCATTTTCTAGTGGTCATATTCATGAAAGACCTGCTGATCCTTGAAATCCACAGCCAGGTACGTCTGAGATCTAGACAATAAAATGAAAATGGAAGCTAGAAAACTGATGAAAGTTTGGTGACTAGCAAACTTACCGGCACTGATCATAGAGTCGAGACAGAAGTTAAATCTCTGCACACACAAAAACATCATTAAGGGGTAAGAATCGATCGAGACTGTCACTTGTATCTCATTATTTGCATGCCGGTGTACGTTGGATATTCCATTTGGACAGTGTACGGAATGTCACGATTAAAACAACAATTGCGAGCGTTTATAATTCGAATCACACTCATCCTTCTGCGCCTGTAGTCCGTGGTAGATGTGCGGAGGTTGAGAGTCCGTGGTAGTTATGCCTCGAGTACTGCCAGCTCTGTTCTTTTAAATCCTTCTCTTTAATCTCACACGTGCCAAACTTGTCGAGTATCGTCCTAATTTACTCCGACCCTCAAACAACACGCGCGAGGTCTCCATTGGTGTTTGTTATATGCTATTGTCAGCTATGACCCTTGACCCACACGCGCGAGATTGGAACACATTTTTTATATACTTTGTAACATTAAAAAGTCCAACGAGACATCCAGTAAATTTCTAACAATTTTTTTCTACACTAACCTAGATACAACATGCAAGGTGATACAAACAGTTTGAATTTCAACTTAACTATAAATCTGTGAAATACAACAAAAATTAATTAAACATGTGTTTTAATAGTCTTATCTGATATCAGGGGCTTCATCCGTTACAAGCTGTTTATTGCCAATGTTATTGAATGTGTAATATGTGCTGGTTATACTGGATCAGAGGCAGATCATGCCTAATTTCGTTTGTTCATTTACAAAACTGAACAGAATGCCAGTATCTAAGCCACCAGAAATGTTACCCATCAGTATTAATTTGTAATAGACTGAAGAAGCTCGAGTCACGTGTGAGTTGTGTCGAAGACACTGTGATTAATGCAGTTAATGCATGTCAATGAGACTAGGCTTAAGGAGATCGGATCAGAAGCAAAGAGAAATGATGAATCTGAGAAGTTCACTGAAGTTCGTTCTAAACGGAAGAGTCGGAAACCGAAACCGAAACCAATACAAGGTAGTGCAGTGCCGCCCGAGGGTACTTTCAAGGATGCTCCAGAACCGAGTAGTAGTATTTTTCTGTACCGTGTATCCCAAGATGCCTACGTCGATGAAGTGAAAGAACACTTAATAAGTAAGAACATAAACGCAAAGAAAATTGTACTGAAATCTCATGATGATGCGTTGTATAAGAGTTTTCGGCTTGATGTTAAAAAAAAAACTGACTACGAAAAAGCGCTTAATTGTGAGACCTGGCGTGTGTCTGTATCCGCCCTTATTATGAGAAATACTCTAAGAAGACACCTAACGACCAACATGAATAGTAACGTTAAAACTCGCTTCGTACAACTGCAAGGGCTTTGGTTCAAGCAGAGTTGACTTTATTCAAGAAATGAACAAGCATTCTGATATTTTACTACTGCAAGAGCATTGACTTTTCGATGACGCAATTTCGTCAATCTGTCATATGGTTGACGGCGTGACTGTGTATGGCATTTCCGGTATGGAGAGTGATAGACTTATTCAAGGTCGTGGATATGGAGGTTGTGCAATACTTATTAACAAAACGCATATTACGATGCAGCATACCAAATCTCATAAAATAATTGCTTCAGGTAATTATAATTATTGAATTTCATCCGCAATGAAATGTGATATTTTTTTCAATTGCAGTTACCAGGAAAACAAATCCAGAAAAATCCTGCGCTGCAAGTTAGTTTGTGGGAACACTGGGTGCCAAAAGAAGAAACAATACTTATCTCATTGCCATTCAGTCCAATGAAGAGGAGGAAACAAACTATTTACTTGCCTATTTTTATCTTTCTATTTTTAATTAATTTATTAATTTATTTGTATAGATTTTTTGAATGGTATTAGCTAAAGATTTTATTTATTTTGAAGACTGTTTTTATCTCAGGGCTTTGTTCTCATGGCACTTCACTTTCATGAGTATTTTTTATAGTTTATTTTCAACTATTCTATAATATTGAAATATTAATGGTGAAACA
This sequence comes from Capitella teleta, assembly GCA_000328365.1. Taxonomy (NCBI): domain Eukaryota; kingdom Metazoa; phylum Annelida; class Polychaeta; family Capitellidae; genus Capitella; species Capitella teleta. Next base: position 14,830 of record KB302448.1, read on the forward strand.
AAATTTTATGAGGGAGCTGAAACATATCACACAGGAGTTCATTAGTTTCACTTTATGCACAATTCACACGGGATTCCATTAAACATTGCAGGTTTATTCATAAATGAAGGAGATTCATGAGATTTTGTATTGAGAATTTTGAAAGACATTCGCATTAAATCCTTTAAATGGCAATTACTTGCTTTGCTTTGCTTTCCCAAGGTCAGAACAGAAACCCAAAACAAACAACATTACAAACAAATAGCAGAAACCCAAAGCCAAAACGCGCACGTAATAATACGTTTATTTATGATATCATCCATTGAACACGTATTAGACATAACATTATATACCAGACATCGTTTCACACCTTCTTCATGATAGGTAATGAATAATTATATGGGAAAAAAAATAATTGTTTTGATTAAGAATTATAACATGACTTAATACATTTGTGAAATCACTACAATATACTTAGACTTTCGATATAAACCTTGCTTTGTAAGGTTTGCTCATGAGGCTAAGTCCATTCAACTCAGTGTTCATAATGTCACAGGGTGGCAGTGGGTGATTTGGATCAGCGACGATGTCAAAACGTTGGTACAAGATGCACACCCACAGGAACAGTCGGAACTGAGCGAACATCATTCCTGCGCATATCCTGGGACCCATTCCGAAGGGAATTGTGTGCTTCCATACCTCGTGTTCTGCTTGGAGGGAATCGCCGTTCTCGTCAAGATAGCGCTCCGGGCGGAACACTTCAGGATCGCCGAACACTTTCTTGTCGTAATGGACGAGGTAGAGATTTGGCATGACGTGGGAATCTTTGGGAATCTTTGTGCCAAGGATGTCAGTGTCAACAACCGCTCTGTGAGTGATGCCGAGTGGTCCAACTGATCCATAACGCATGATTTCGTTCAGTACTGCATTCACGTATGGCATGCGGTTACGGTCGCTCAATGATGGTACGCGAGTTCCAAGAACTTCGTCGATTTCTTTGATCATTTTCTTTTGAGTGTTAGGATTGTGTAGAAATACCAGGATCAGGTGGTACAGAGTAGTTGTGGTGGTCAGGACCCCAGCAAATGTCACGTGGATTCCGTTACCAGTCATGGTTTTGTTTGATATGCGCTCTTCCGGAGGTGCTTTGCTGTTGTAGTCGCGGAGGACTTTCATGTATGGCTTCCCCAATGAATCATCCAATTCTGCGTCTTCCAGTGGGACAATTTCATTCCTGTACCAGGCTTCAATTTTAGCAACATGCGACTGAGCAATCTTGATGATCTTGTACGTGTGGTTTCCAAAGAATCGCATCCAGGGAAAACGCTCAAGCTGCATGCCGTCTTTACCCACGTGGAAGGATTCGTTGCCGAGGTCAGTCACCGTCTTTATGCTGTGGAAGATCTCAGAATTTGTTGGATCTAACTTTCTCCCGTAGATCATAAGACTGATCATACCGAGGGTGGTTGTGTAGATCGTAGATAGCGGGTTGATGGGCTCGCCGTTGCACTTCTTGAAAGTCTCTACAAAATCCTCAGACATTTGCTGAGCATAGTGCTCGATACGACTGAGGCCTGGCCCAAAAGCTTTCACGGACGAGTGCAAGAGACGTCGGGATAGCCTCCATTCTGGATCTTGCACATCCATTCGCATCAATCCGCTGGATTTCGTAATGATGGCGCTACGATATCCTCGCTCGCGTCCCCCGAAGTCCTTCCCTTTGGTATCGAGCATATCTCGGACCGATTCAAAGGTGTTGCAGATGATGACAACCTGGCCCAAGAAGTTTACTTTCATCAATGGTCCATATTCCTTTCCCCAATCGGAGATCGAAATCCACGGCTGCAGTCTGTTGATTTGGTGGAGGTTTCCTATGAAGGGCAGTCCTTTGGGTCCGGGAATGTGTCCATATCTCTGATAGATTATCAAGTCTTTGAGAATGAAATGGACGGCCAACAGCAGGACAAACGTACCCAGTAGAATCAGAAACATCTTGCTCAGAAGACTGAATCTCTGTCGAATGGTCGAATGAAGCTTGAGAATTATTGCTTAAATATACCTGTGTTTTGTTGTTGTTGGTGGTGGTTTTTTTTTTTTTTTTTTTTTTTGGGGGTGGGGGGGGGTTTTCTCTTCTTTTTTCTTTTTTTTTAGGATAGATTCAAGTCATTAAACTAAGTGAACCACTTGTGATGAGCACTTTCGGCGCAGTTGCATCATGTTGAGTGGTAGAATAATAGTAGCCGCTTATCATTGTGAGACATGTATTTTAAAGGTTATCAACTCTTGTGGATGAGCCCAATGATTATTACTCTATACAATTATTTTGTTCATAACAAAGGAGGCGCGGATATACGGATCCGGTATCCGTTTATCCGTTTATCTGTTTATCCGTGTTGTCAACAGGTTATCTGGTAATAGAAAACAAATATTCGGATACAAAATTTCTAAGCTGTTTTGTTTTGGGTTTTTGTTTTTTGTTTTTTGGTTTTTTTTGTTTTTTTTTTTTTGTTTTTTTTTTTTTTTTGTCTAACCTTCGATATAGGCTAAGTTCTTTAAACATTTCCACGTGAATCGATCAACATAAAGTGTATGCATCTCAATATGCAGTAACTTGGAAATGACATGCGCCCTCTTAATCTTATTACGTTTTTCATTACATAAATCAGTATCAGACTGTTGTACATGACCGGCTCAACAAGGCTCGTTTAGAATACCAGTACATGTAATAACTTGCACTTAAAAAGTTGCATTTAATAATGATGAAATAATTTAAGGGCATCTCGCCAGCTCGCCAAAATAATCCTTCCGCGACGATGCATTGTTGTTGTAAACAAAGTTTTACGCAACATTTCATCAATTGAAAATAATCCGAATATCGTATGACATTTAACTTCAAACATGATCATAATTATTGGTTATTTAAGCGATATAAAGTAAGGTAAACAACGCTCATCGAGAGAAGTGAATGTGCTTAATTGCGAACATCTTGAATGAAAAATTAAACGATAGTAGTAATTTCGTAATTATAAAATTATTTTTAAAGTAAATAACCAAAATAAAAGACTAATTGTCAAGGTAAGAGGCTACCTTAACTATAAATGGTAATTATATTGGGGTACATTGCACAGTTTTAGAGAAAAGAGCGTTTTTGTTACGCATTACGCAATGTTGAAAAATTTCTATAACACGTAAATATACTTTTGAAACTCCCTGTATCTTTGCCCAACGTGTTTCTATTGTTTTTATTGCTTTTATTTTTTATTTTTAACCAAAACTCAAAAATTAATTTCGTAGTTTTGGCTTCAAGAAATATATTTGTCAATTTTGACGACTTTGTATAAGTTATGTATTAAATGATAGTCATCATGTATGCATGCTTTCCCGTGCACGTGAGTGACAAGTGACATCGCGTCACCTGCGAGGAGCAATCAGACAGTTGCACGTGTAAGTAGGTTGCTGACAGTACAACAGGTAATTAAGACTAAAATAACTCAAATGATTGCTGATGAAAAAGAACAAGAAACATTTTAGCGAGGAATCTCCAAATCTGAATTGTCACTCTCACTTGACCCACTTCTACGATGAACCAATTTTCATCCACGTGCGACCTAATTGTGACCCCTGTTCATGAGTTCATGACATTGTGAGTTGTCTCAAGTTCAATTTCATTGTCTCGTGCTGGTCGATGGCTAAGGTGGTTTGTAAATGCCTATATTGAGAGATAAAAGTTAATGATCGAGTCCAAGATATAGAGAGATCCAAGACTAGACGGGGTTTTATTTATGATGACAAGAGCGCATAGTGATATAAGGGGGGGGGGGGGGGCA
>KB302448.1:18685-45674 GCA_000328365.1 Capitella teleta
ATTTAACTCCGATAAAAATCCAGCAATATAGTGTCTAGTGAGTGTGATACATACATATGTATGTCAAATTTATTGCAAAAATACAATATTCAGAATATTTATGAGTACTATCAGTCAAGAAAAGTAGCTATCCGTGATATGTGAGGCATATATGCAAATATATATATGTATGGTCGAGTATACATGACCGTTTACCACCATTAGACCATTTGCCGACATGGTGGCAAACGGTTGCGATTTGTCATGATCATTTGTGCTTGACAGTTTGCCGCCAGTCTCTTTTCCGCCATTTCATATATACTTTGAATAACTTTGGAAATAATAATTACTAATTATTCTGGTTTGGATATGTCTATGGGAAGGTAAAGGTCTACAACATATGCAAATTTCATTGTCCTATGTCCAGCTGGTCAAAATTGTTACCAAACGGTCGAATTCGTAGTATGTGTGGCAAAGGGTTGAATGTAGGTATATATATATATATATACAATAGTACATATACGTGTATTAGGCCTACTAGCAGTAATTTAAACTGCAATTAATTAGCAGATCCGAGAGATTAATCAATGGCGTAACGGTCGTAACCAGAGACAAGAGATAAAGGGAGACTGAGAGAAGCGGCTTAGTGACGTCAGAGTAAACCCAATGTGGGCGTGGCTAAGCCGCCATATTGGTCTGACTGTAGGAACACAACGCTTTGCTTAACAACATGACACATGGGAACATGTGCTTTCTATTGAATGTCAAAGTTAAACAACTTACTTTGGCGTTATAAATGCATGAGCTCAACCCTAAATTAATATAGAGATGAAATTACCACCTATTGGAAACAGCATATACCATTTCATTTGCAACTTGATATTTTTCGTTAATAATTAACTCAATAAGAATATTTATTGGCAATCACTGAGGCAAAGTCGAATCAAGAAAAAAGAGAATGAAGCGAGAACATTTTTATAATTTTACTTCATTGACCTTAAGGCATCAAAGAAATATATACATACATACATACACACAATAAGTAGCTGTAAGAACCAGAGAAAGTTAATTATCTTTGTCTTAGTTGGGAAATAATCTGTTGGGTTTTTTTTTTTTTTTGTTTTTTTTTTTTTTTTTTTTTGTTTGTTATTATTCAGATCCACGCTTGCTCTTCTTCAATACTCTCACTCAACACATTCACCGCCAAAGCAGTTTCGGGCCGATACCGCCACAGCTTTGAACAACACATGGTTTCATGAAAACCACGTACATCCTCGCAAGCAAAAAGCTGAGAAAAATCTTACTTTCATCTCAGTTACCAGCTAGTACTACCAGCATATTATACATTGGATAACAAATGTGACATTGTGTTGGCATGGTAACTAGTTTGCAGATCAAAGGATGAGACCAACAGTTAATTATAAAGTCGAGAGTTTGAGCCGGCGTCAACTTAGCTTCAGTCGCTAATAAGCTCGCTTTCTCAAATCCCACGGAACACTTGACAAAAGATGATGTAAGAACTGCCCCCGTGATCATTATCACTCATGTTACTGGAGTAGCAAAGATAGAGAGTACTTGTGGCGCCGAAAGTCAGCGGCTTCATGCGACTTCAAAGAGGCTATCTCAAAGTGCTGTCTACTGCAATAATGAGAAAGACAAGCACGTGTAGTGACAGAAGTGTCAATCACCCTCATTCACTAATTAGCTCGCTTTGAAGTACACGTGACCCCTGTGACAGAAAACTCCTTCGCTTCGCTGCGTTCGTTTGTGTTTGTCGAAGCGATGTTACAAAACAAATTAGTAACTGCCGTATCAACCCAAAAACCATAATTCGGTGATGCATTATAATAATTTTTTTTTTTTTTTTTTTTTTTTTTTTTTTGGATATCGATGAATAACATGAAAAAATGTCCTGTAATCGTACAATGCACTTAGTCAACGTCTACCAAAATTACGGAGATGACGCAAAAGTGATTCGTGTATGCGCCTATGGCTTTATCTGCAAAATAATAGACGTTTTTGGCGCTCAAGCGTTGGGCGTGAAAAGACGGTGATCACCATCTTTGGCGGTGAATGTGTTAATTATAAATGCTTGCTCCATACAACGCTGTATATGATATTTATTGCGCTTAAATTGGACGATAACAGCACTGTCCGTATAGCTTTTCACTTATTGAATTCTAAACCATCATGTGGTCCTCGAATTTCTCTAATCTGAATATTTTGTCTTTTTCATGCTACGTTTCTCAAGTCCCATGTGGACTCACGATGCATGATGCTCGATCGAGGATAATGCATGTGGTGCTCCCGTTCGGCAATAAAACAGACCATAGATCTAGCAACACGCGCTGAGGAAGAGGGGAATGAGGAAGAGGGGAATGAGGAAGAGGGGAATGAGGAAGAGGGGAATGAGGAAGAGGGGAATGAGGAAGAGGGGAATGAGGATATCAAGATCAAAGACAGAATGCCTGTGTCTCAAGAGAGAGTCAAATGCATCGGTGCGAATGCAAGACCAGCCAGCACCCGAAGTGACTGAGTAGGCCTACCTCGATTGGAAGCCTGCGGCAAACAGATGGAGGAATAGATACAAAGAAGAATTCTATAGGATAATTCAACCTGAATCGAACAGCTGGGAAAGGATATCAGGTGTACTATGTGACAAGACGAAAATTTAAGGTACATGTATTGTAATCTTTCGAGAAGAAAACGAGGATATCCGGGAATGGAGAGCATCAGAGTGAGAATAAGGAAGGCTTGATCGAGGTGGAAACCGTGGAATTAACACGCGGAGAGATGAGGGGAAGGACACGCTGGAAGGAGAATGGAACTCCACGAAGAAGAGGGCGTACAAGACAACGTTGGCTAAGCACTATCAGGCTGGCATGCGAGCGCAAGAGAGGATGATCGACGGCCATGGAAGACATTGGTGTCTGTCGCAGCGACCCCATACAGAAGCCAACGAAATAAGACAATAATTTCAATGATTCGATAGGATCCCATCTGAATAACAACCATTAATCAGAGTCACGCACCTTGGCGAGGAAGACTATGAACATAATAAAAGAATTTTTTTTTTTTTTTTTTTTTTTTGCTTCGAAGGAAATGATAAAACTTGATCCATCTCGATTTCATTCTTATATTATTTGTTCGACGTGAGGTGGAGGTATATCACGTTATTATGCAGGTTATTTTTGGTTAGGTTAGATGTAAAGTTTTGGTTATTTAACGTTCGACAAACGTGATACACACGTGCGGTTAATTGTACATATGGAGCCAATGGTTCGTGAAGTTGCAAGTGAAGATCTATCAATATCTATCTATCAGTATCATATGAATAATCAAACGTAAATTATCCCTGTATACCCACCCACCATGCATGATCTACAGTCTACATGACTGTATGACTATCAATGACGATTTGCGTGCGTGCCATTAAATTAGGGCAAAAAATTACGGTAGAGTAATGAGATTGTTATAAAGGAGAAACGAGGAAACTACATAATAATTTATAATTAATAACTATAAATAATTAATTAATAACTACATAATAAGTTTCTCCTTCAGTTCAATATTGAAAATCTAGCTTTGAACGAAATAACTTAATTCACACCACAGATGACGAAAAGCAAGCATGCAGGCTACGATTATAAGTTTAATTTGCTTCATGTGAGAAGCAAGCTACTCATTGTTTATGCTTATTTGCACATCGAACAAAGAATGGCTCGTACGCACAGCAATCACGTTCTTCCAAGAAGCGAGTTTGTGAGAAAGACATGAAGATAAGTCCAGATGATGTTCATGTTTGTGTCGGTTCATCTAATTAGTACTTTATGAATAAATTTATAAATCAATGAACGGTACAGTTTGAGATGGTTTTTCCAGACCCAAGACTCTAAAAGCATGATAAGTCTTCATTAAATACAGATTAAAATAAAATAATAAATAAATACATAACTGATACTGATATTCTATTTTCATTTAATTTAATAAAAAATTAATATTAAGTATGTAAAATGATTCTGTGATAAATCTAATTACAAAAACAGAACAAAAAAAAACAGGAAAATTAATATGGAATATGAAACCTGCATTAAATTTAGAAATAAACATGGGCACAGAGCAAAGAACACAATTAAATTAACGATCTGAACATTTCACAATAATACAAGAAATGAATGCAGCATAATACACAAGTAAAATTAATAATGAACACACACAACTCCAAAGCAAGTAATCAAACGAATAATAAGAACTGCTGGAAGGAGTCATTAGAGTATCAGAGAAAACATGCATTTCTGCTAAGCTGCCAATGTGGCACAAGACTAAGTATAAATTTAGATAAAATAGATTTGTTACAGCAGGTTAATAATTGAATTTCTTGGTTGAAAATTGATTAAAAATCCAACTATAACATGCTTCTCAAATACAATAGAACTCAGTGTATACCAATGATTTTTTTGCAGCCAGTCAACAGACCGAAAACACCTTTAATTTACATTTCACTTAATCCGGACTAAAATCGGATGACTGCTTCCACAAACTGCTTCAATCTGCGTCCTCAGTCCAACAGCTGAGCCTCACAGACATCTATTCCGTATTCAGCTGCAATGGTAATACAACTATTGCGACAGGACGCTTTCACTTCAACTGGGGTCCCAGTTGAAACAAGCAAATTCTGCTTAATGATAATAGCTGCCTGACGCCAGTGAAACAGGGGACTCAGTGTGCTGATGATGGTGTCACCCGCAAGGTTCATGTCAAACCAATACACGATAGCGTGCACTTGACCTGGGCATAGGCTATGCACCGTGATTTCTCGGCTAATGTTAAGAAAATCATGGATATCCTCTGGCGTCTTCAGATCACAGTTTAAATCAAGTTTGAAAAGTTCAAAAGGTTCCGACAGCCTGCGGTGGTTGAGGGTGGACAGATAGATGTCTTGATGAGTGGTCATCTGTAGAAAATATTCAACAAAGCATGAAATCCTCTGAAATTTTAACAAATGGATTTACCTGGAACAGGTTCATGAACTCAGCGACCTTGAAATCAAATGATGCGTAATCATCAACGACCCCAGAGTCCTTCATGAGGGCGGGAGACTCGATGAACATGCCGTACACGGTAACAACATCAGGGAGAACTCTAGCCCCAGGCACCATGCAGCCCATTCTGAAAACCCCATCAGATCAAGAGTTCATTACGTATCGCTAAACTCACCTCACGAGAGCAATGTCCTCCAAAACTTGCTGTTTCAAACAACCGGACGGCTCAACTAGATCGACAATAAGCCCCGCCCACTTCAGCGCATCAGCTCGCTGTGTCTGTATCATGTCAGAAATCATTTCAAGAGTCATGCTCTGATCTTTGAGAAGCAGTTTCTCGAGAGCAATGTCATTGACCCGAGCCAATCGTGTGTACACTTCGAGCTGAAACTTGTCTTGTTGCGGGAGCAGAATTGCGTCAGCACCCATTTTCACAGCCTGCAGAGGGAGCATAGTCAGTCCCCACGGCAAAAAGAACAGGTTCAGAGGAAGTTTCCTTGCGGTCATGAGTGTGAGAAATTTCTCAATTCCTTTGCAAAAGGTCTCGTTAGTGTCCAGATTGTTCAGCATGAGTATCTCTGGAGATGAGAAGTAGACGGGGGCCCACTCATATAACTTGCGGACTGATGGATCAGACGTGCACACTGACAAGTCAGAGAAGCGACTGGCAAGTGCCGATGGTACTGTCGTGGCAACTTGATTCTCCGAGAGATTTGAATGGCGAATGATTTCGAAGCATTCAAGAGAGAACATCATATCTTCGCAGTTCATTTTCACAGAAATTAACGTTCCTGGTTGCACATCTAAAGTCTCAAGGTATTCTGGAAGAAGACGGAATGAAAATGATAAAAACACGCTTAATATCCACTCACCAGGACCCACAACGTGCTGCGGATGAACGAGGAAAATCGCTTGCTCCCAGCAGCTGCTTGCGTTAGGGTGTGAGAAAAGCTCAGCGGGTTCATGACCAAGATCTAGGTCAAAGGTCATCATAAGGGCGTCAAGGCGCCCGGCCGTCTTCACCTCCAACTGAAAGTTCTTCCAACAACCCTCGCACCAATAATCGATGTCCTACAAGGAATCTCCGTGAGCGCATGTCATAAATCACGGAGCGATCGGTACGTGTGGACAGCCAAGCACGAGTGTTTCCAGCTGAAAGGGGTCGGACAGTTCCCTGTAACCCCCCGGCAGATCACGAAGCCGCTCGGTCGTGTATCGTTCCAAGTCGTCCGTGTTACCATACCGGGCAGTAAACGCATCATTGTCATACGGAGGGCCAACTTTACTTTGAATTTGGACGGCGCTCAAGTCTAAATGGCGCAATCGATCAAACACCACTCTTGACGTTAGAAAAAAAAAAGGAGAAAGAACAAGAGACAATTAATTGTTCCTTTGATTATTCTTTCAATGCACCGATGTTGGTTCCTGACAGCTGCGCACTCAATTGCAGTGACGTAAATGGTGACTTCTGACGGAAGAACCTGCGAATGAAGAGGGGAGAGGTGAACAGTGAGGTAGGAGGGAGATCTCGTACCATGCCACCAGGCTTCAGGAGATGTTTGAGAGCGTGTTTCATGGTACTCAGCACACCTTCACCGAGCACACCGCAGTCAAATGTCTCAGTCACAATCAGGTCGACTCTTGATAAGAAAAATGAAATACTGCAAATGGATTATCAGCTGCCGAAGAAATACTTTTCGCTTATGTCTCGTCCAACAACGAGCTCCGTGGATTTTTTGGGGATCAAATTCACGTGCAGCCGATCTTCAGCGTTGTTGACCATGCCGTTAGCACGCAAAACATCATACGCCGTTTCATACATGATTGGCGACATTTCACAAGCATGCACTTCCTGAGCCCCAGCAGATGCTGCAAACATTCTGGGAGCAAATCATTCAAGTTGAATATATTATTCAAATTAGCCATAAACACACGCTTACGCCAACAACCCGGTTCCAGTGCCGATATCCAATACGGTGGTTTTTCCCGGTTTGACATACTTCGAGATGTTGACCCGGAATCTTTCGTTCCGATGACGGTCATTGAGCATGCGGAAATGCCATCGCTCAACCAAGTGACTGAATACGTTCTCAAGGTTCTCCTTCCCTTGAGTGAATTCCGGATTAATTCGGAGTGCTCTTCGGAAATAAGACGCAGCCTGATCCAGCATTCCCATCCTGTGAAGAGAAAAATGGGTTTTGATGTAAGTTTCATTCATAATTACCTGAAAAGCTGTGCTCCAAGGTTGCTAGCAATTATTTCACTATCAGGGTATGCATCAGCGCCTTGGCGGTAACAGGTCAAGATTTGACCAAATCGTCCGTGATGCTCGCATTCCTCTCCCCAGTGTCTCAAGGTTGAGATGAAGTTATCTCGCACTTCCTCCCTCTTTGCAGGGCAACTTTTCAGCACAGTGAGATATTTGAAGGCTGCTTTCGTCCACTTTTGCTCAGCAAAGCACTTCTCCGCTTCCCGTAATGTTTTGTTCAACTTGGCTGACGATAGTGGAACGCTTGCCATCGTAAATGAGAATTTTTTCCTCAAATCTGAAATAATAAAAGCATATAATCAAATATGATTCTGATTCAATAAGCAGTTTTGAATTACTGTGAAGTAACATGTATTGTAGCTGACATACTACAGCGAGCCCAATGGGTCTCCAGACCTCGCCCGAGAATCTGTGCTACATGTATTGTTTTCTGCTAAATAACAGTTATTGACAAATTTACTTTTCCTCATTCAGCATAAACTGTAAGAAAATATTCAATACGTTATCATTAGAAATTCTGGGAACCTTAATTAATTCATACATATACTATTTATAGGCCTATTTTAATTCTTGAGCAACTCGGCACCAACAAATGCTCAATCATGATCAATTTAATTTGCTCACAATTTCACTATCCGTGTTTTAACTATCCGTGCTGAAACGGATAGTACTGAACGCACCCAATATCAGACAGATCATATTCGCCCACCCCTATCATTAACCTAAATGAATAATTATTTAAATGCAACCAAGTAAGAACTCCCTCCATTATCGCCCATCTTCAGAATTCAAAACCCGCGTTAACCACTTACACAATTGATGACAGTCATAAAATGCAAAACATTAATTAAAATCGATCTCTTTTACATAATAATGACCACACCTATAACAGAAAAGGGCTCGAATTCTTAAACTTCTTCCCTCAGTAGCTCGCTCTTGGAAAGTCTTGAAGCAAATCCAGGCTGCACAATTGTGCGTTTATCACTTCGTGTTGTGTGTTTCGCGGTGGCTTGTTTCTCAGCTGTGCTGAGAAATTCGCGATGGCATTGTTGAAAACGTGCTGTTGTTGGTGTAATGTTCGGTCTGGTAGCATATCCTGTGGTGTATACACTCTGGTAATATTGCTGCGCAATTCTACAATTTCACTTTGCTGAAATTTGCACTTTGATGGCTGAAACTCAAGCTGTGTTCAAACTCCTACTCAGTAACACACGACACTTCACACTAGCTCAGTGATTCTTGAGTCAGTGACTGAGTCAGTAGCTGTCATACTGATAGCTGCATTCTATAGCCATAATCTGTGGGGATGATCCTTATAGCAGTATGAGTCTTGTAACGAGATTATAGCTATCACTGACAGTGACACTCGCACTGTGACTGTGACAGTCACACTCACACTCACACTCTGTGATTGTGACTGTCACACTGTGAGTGTGACACAAGTGATCTCAAGACTCTTTGACAAGTGACCACCACTGGCACTTTATTTCTGCGGTGCTCCAATTTCTGCTAGATAGGTCACTAACCGATGTGCTGATAACATTTCGCCCATGTGCAAAGCGGAGCAGGGTTAACCTACTTTCAGAGGTGGGGCAAACATTTCATTTCCTAACATGGCTTCAAATCTAGAAGTTGAATTTGTGAAGCCAAAAAATTCAAGATTATGAAAAATTGTGTTATATGAAAAATTGTGGCGTTTCAACTACGGGATATTGTAAAGCAGAATTAATGGAACTGTGCGTGTTTGTTGATGGCCTCCATCTTGAGCGAGATCCGGACTTTTTGAATGAAAATAAAATTTATTAAATCATTATATATGATGATTGATGATGCAAATTGACTATTAATTTGGTGTTTGAATTGAGATCTTTAACAGAGTCAATAATAGCTAGATAATTTCCTTGGCTCTGCATGATCTTCAGCTATATTCGATGTATGAATGCATCAAAGAGATTCGAAGCACCATCAAAGCTTTTGTTATTTAACTGTGATCCTTAACTAAGATCAAAACATGAATGCAACCATCTCATAGCCTCTGAGGTGGAGATCCTGTTCTACAGTAACTACTTCTGACAAAAACGGATGTTAAACTTTAATTTATTCCAGATCCTCTCTGTCATCAATGGAGGTCTAACTGCTTACAACCTCTTCTCGCAACAAAGTGGAATCAACGCCCTACGTACTCTGGACAGTTCGAATACAGTTGAGCCTAGCATTGGCACACTCGAAGGTAATCAAATCAAGTCAATCACAGGTTCAGCATTTTTGTCATTTTCAGCGGCTGAAAACTGGTTTCTGGTGATCTTAGCTCTCTGCGTGGCGTTATTTATTGCATCTATCATTCTCGTTATTGGAGTCATTCGGGTGAGCTAGGCGTTGGCAGCAGACAATTCAATTCTCTTGATATCTAACCCTCTAGGACAATCGCTTCTGGTTGTTGCCATGGATTGGGGTTGTTATCTTTACGATCTGTCTTGATACAGCTGCTCTGATTTACCAGTGTGTAGTATTTGTGAGTGCTATTCATTAATATGTATTTAACAAATTTCAGTGAATCCATTTGTTTTCTTCAGGGTCTTTTAACATTCAACATAGTACAGATTATCATTTGGTTGACAGCCACAATGCTGAATGTAAGCCAAAGAGAAATGAATTTCTATGATTCCACTGTGTCTGCTATTCCAGGTGTACTGTCTCGTGTGCGTCGTATCGCAATACCAGGAGCTCAAAGCTGGTCGCGGTACTCGAGATTACTTCAGCGCACATCGCGTAAGTGCACAAGAACAAAAACCAAAATATTTTCAAAACGGCATAAATTCTCAGGGTACCGTCCACTATCGTCCCGGGATCCAACAAGTGCACATCACACAAGGTCCCATCTACATGCCATATCCAGGTCAGGTCATGACCTCCACCAACATCACCTCCAACGAGAACGGCTTCCCGCCCTCTGTGACGGCTGCGACCACACTAATCATGGCCCCTCCCGACTACCAAACCGCCATGGGAAACCCGCCACAGTACGAAGGTCAGTCACCCACCCCCCCTCCCCCGTGCACAGTGATAGACCCTTGTTCTTTCAGCCGCAGTCGGCAGTGAGCCAAGCGGCATGGAGCCGTTAGTCACCGACAAGAATACGAGAAGGAAAGATGACCCCAGCCCCCCTCCTTACTCTCCATAAAACGTGCAGCAGCAAATTCTGTTCTTTTTTTTTTTGAACGATTCATTGTTGATTAGTAAGTTGGGCGCTTTTTGTGGTTATTGTGCATGTCTTGATTAACTAGTAGTATAAAAGTAAGAGCAAGGCGCTCATTGCATAACTCTTGATAATGATGTCACAGGTTGATTGCATATCAACAGCGATTGAAGTTAGGAATCTCGAGGGGAGAATAATATCTGTTTGACTGTTGAAATATTTCTTTCGTTAACTCTGTATGTTTTTTTCCTATTGGATATGTGTGTCGGTTATACTATTGAACCGCGACCAATCTCAGCATTTTAATATCTTTACGAACCAAATTCTCTTGTGAGCCAGTATTTTGGTGAACAAAAACCTAGTTACTGGTGGCAGCTTAATAATAATTGAGTATTAGTGGAGGTTTGAAATACCCCAAAAATTGCTGGGTGTCTGTTAATTGGCACAGTTGTCTCCTGACCGTTGCGAGTTTATTTTTGTATCCTGAATATAGAGTTAACCATATCAAATGTAAGACTTGCAATCTGCATTGCTCATGTTTGTGTGTTTATAGGGTGAATTGAATGCTTGACTAATTAGTTTTTTTGATTTTGGAATTCTGCCATTTATTCTGACATTAACTTGAATCTCAGATTTCTCTTCTGACGAATGATGAAGTAAGCAGCACTTTGATTGTGTTGTTTCACTTCTATATTTCAGAGCCTCTTTAAACAGAATTGCTTTTCTCTATGTAATTTGAATTTCTTAGTCATTTCACATGATGGTATGTATATAATTGTGATCACTGCTCTTTGACACTGCTTCTGTATAATTTAATGTTGAAATTTCTGCTGGGGAAAATACTTCACACCTTCTTACTGAGAAAGTAATCCAAGGGTCTTGGGATTTAACAATAAGAGTAGGGCAAAACCCCGGTCCTGGGCTGCGGTTCTGGCGCCCGTGTCATCCGCGTGGGTTGGGTGGAGCCGTAAAACCGCCTCATGCTGTAATCCTTGCTGAGGCGTAGTGGGCTTGCAAGAGAAGGGTTAGGGAAGGGGAAAAGAGGGGACTCTGGGAAGATGGCCTATGAAATATCTGACAGAAAATTCTACATTGGACGGAATTTCAATAAGGTATCTTTTTGGGGTTTTTTTCTTTTGTATATAAGAGCAATTTAAAAAGCAACTTGGTCAAATTTAGGTTCACTGCTTTGAAAGGCTAGAAGAAAGGTCTCATTGATTCTTATTTGGTATTAATTCTGAGCCGATGCTCAGAAATAGCGCATTATGCTGGGATATTATTTATCGTTTCCATTCATAATGTTGTCAATAAGCTTTTCTCAATTTTAATGCTGCCTTTCAAAGAAGTAGAGGCATCGAATATGGAGTAAAGCATAGTGGAGGATATATATTTAAAACTATACTCAATTCCATATATCTAATTAATTAATGTATTATTTCTGGTACGAAATCTCAGTGATTTCACAGATTTGTGTTGATAAATTGATCAAATTCTGCGGTAGGCCTATATTTAACCCATGTCATCCTTTCATTATTTTTTTGCTAATTAAACATGAGAATTGTGCTTTGCATTCATATTAATTGCTGTGAATTCTCATCTTATCATGGAGTATGTTGAAATACAAATTATACAATTGTTGATTCTTGTTATGTTGGCTGTTTTTTTTGTTTTTTTTTCTCTTTGGTTATTTTGTCTTCCATATTTAAATGCATATTTGGACAGTATCTGCAATATACAGGGTGATTCATAAGTCGAGTAACAGTATAATTATGAGGAATTTTAAGTTGTGCATAAGAATGCTTTTTGCTTTTGAACTGTACTATGTGTCCCAAAATAGTTTCAATTTTAGTGAGAGGATTCATTGATAAACCAGTGTCTGCCTTTTGTTTGCTCATTTCATCTTGAATATCCCTGAAATGCGGAATTAATGAGGATTGTGCAAAACAAATGCGCCTCATTGCATAGTTATGCCAACGCCACATTCGAGGTTTTCACTGCATAGACACGAGTTTTCGAGTGTAATAAGTTGCTCCACTTGCGCACATATTCATGACATATCCAAAAATATGTTATGAAATAACTGGTATAATTGGAGGAACAATCGACAAGGGGTCAAAATCGAAATGTTCGAATTTTGTGGTCAGATATTCCCAATCCTCTTAACACACACCATGCAGTATGTTAGCATGACTCTGTCACACCACCTGATAATGATGAAGCAAGACAGGGAGCAGGTTTCCCAATTCAACTTTATTTAAATAAGAGTGATTGTTATAAAGAGCACGAGATTTGGGCAAACTCGTCTTCCTCGCTCGTTGGGACGAAACTCTTTCCTCACCGCGCTGATGATCCGGAACGACCCAGTACAGGTCAGTTTGATTAATGAGATGTCAGGTGTCACTTGCTGGCACGTCTGGGATTCCTCACTAGTGACGCTTGACAGGATTTTTGGGCCTTATTTTACGATGAGACTCTCAACCTTGCTGCCCTGTGGGATGTTGATTCAGCTCTCCAATATTAAGGAATGTGTTTCCAAATTCTTTGCTGATATTGTGGGAAGGCGGTGAGGAATTATCAGTACTGACTTCAGTTCATCCCATAACATAATTCAATGTTCATTTTGCGACAAATTGGGGGTGTAGCAGCTGTAGGAAAAACGGGAGAAGAAGTTGGGAAGTTTCTAGGAGGCTGAATAACCTCTAGCTATACTCCGAAATGTCTAAAGGTAAAGACAACGAAACACGTCTTGTTTTTAAGAGTTTGAAATTTCTAATGAAGACCTTCTACGTGCACTCATTTTCTTGGTAGCATTATGCTGTAGTTTTTTTGTTTTTGTTTTTGGTTTTTTTTCACATTTTCAATTTTCGATTTTTCTTTCCTTTTTCTTTCGTTTCACCTTCCGATAATGTTGCATATTTATACGAATAAATTATTATATATTAGCAGCATTATTATTAAAGTGTTTTATACGCTGCATGCATAGATCAAGTGCATTCAACCTGTTAGACCTGTATTGCCGGCCTTCACAACATGCATTATAATTATACGTCCAAACAAAACGATCTCTGAATGCAATATTAAGAGCTGTTAGTAAAACGCACCAAAGGCTTAGTGAAGTACGTTATGAATTATATTGACTTTATACAGTACGTTGTAATTCACATAAGATAGAAACACACACTTTGGACTCTCGATTAAAATCGTCTGCAAAATTCGCCCACCCAAAATTTTGTTTACTTCCACTTGAGATGGTTTTAATCTTGAATAGGAATCTCTCGGGTGAGGAGATCCGCTGTCCTCTCGTGTTTACTTTGCTCCTCAGCTGATGAAATTGTTGCCACCAGACGCCTCTTTGGCACAAATTGTGTCCTCAGACTCCGAGAATAGTACTCCCACCCAACTGACCCAACACACTAGTACTAGTAGTCACTAGTCTCAATCTGTAGTGTAGACTAGTGTAGTAGTGACTAGGCTGACTAGCTCCCCAGCCTCCCCAGGGGTAATCTCGTTCCAAGACTCCTATTGCTATAAGGATCATCCCGCATATTATGGCTACATGGAGTTACCCCAGGGGTAGCAGAGCAATATCTACACTGCAGTGTATTGTTGACTATGCTACTGCATGGGTACCTACCAAGACACTACTACTGTAGAACAGGAAACATTCACGCTGCAAGAAACGTTTGCTATATTCGCGGTCATGGTCGACCGCGAATATTAGGTGCGCGCGAAATGTCCGCCACGAAGGCCGGTCACATGAGCGATCCAATGCACGATCAATACTAGTATTACAACTGATTACATAACCACTAGCCCACCACCGACGCAGCCTTGTGGGATATTGATGCCTTAACTTATTTTTATTTCCCAGCTATGGGCCACTGCTGTTCATAGGTGTACGCGAGTAAAGGGGATAGGCCTACTAGTACAGTATACTAGTACTATACATGCATGTCGTTTCCCTTAAAAACCTTGTATGTCCATTATTGTAATTTCTAGACCTACAGTGTTTGCTGCCAAGTGCAATAAAGTGTGTAGTGAACTAGTAGCCTAATGTACTATCGCCATGCAATCACACCAGTTATAGAAGTCAATAAGTATAGCAATCATCAGCACAACATGCATGCTTTAATGAGTACTGTTTATTGGTGAATCAATGATAAGTGTGGTTTCATTGAGTGCCCCCTTAAATCCCGCTTCCTCCCAGCCATGGATTAACACATTTGGTTTGTCTCTCAGTGCCTCCCATGCGCGAACAACCCATTGTCCGTGGAGGGGCTTGAGGGTGCTGAGTCGCAGATCGGGTTGGGTGCTTATACCGTTGTCAAGCGCTGCTGCGACGTGGTCGGCGAACCACGCAATGAAGCACTCCTTCAGACTTGCTTTGAAGTCGCCATTCCCTGATAGGTGGAGCGGCTGCAGATCGCTTGTGCAGCAGGCTGGCACAAAGATGACTGATGTTGTTGGAAGCAAGGAGCTGCTGCACAGAGTCCAAGAGATGCGCGACTTGACTTCGGAGAATCTCTCGATTGGCAGCAGCACACGCAGCAGCATCTTCAGGTGTGGCTTCAGCGTTCGGGTCTGGAAGGCCAGGTGGTGGAGTTGGGTGACTTCTGGGAGTCTTGTCAGCTATCTTGAAGTACCGGAGGAGAGACATCTTCCAAGCAGCGATTGTTGGCAAGTTGTGTTACTAGTGTGGGCCTAAGCTCTGGATGTCATCTTTTATACGGTCCCATTAGGATGGAAGTTATTGCATCCATCAGTTTCTGTATGATTATCAAGATTTTATCCCCACTCCCCTTCTTCCCGGGAGCGAGTCTGGCGGAGTGTCCATATTAGGCAATTAGCCGCAATCAGGCTCTCCTGCAGGAGCTGGAGGCTGCCTTATAAGGAGCAGCAGCCTTCGACATTGCGTTGTACTCACTTGAACTGGTTCCAAATAAGGCCAAATGGGCGGTGTTTAGCTGCCGCTTCCTTGGAGATCATGCTCTCTGCTAGGAACAGAGGCAGGGAAAAATACCAGCAGTGCGTGCGATGCGACCAGCGCGTCTCCTCGATCTTGTCAATGTCAATGTAAATGACCCTATGAACTAGTATACTAGTACGCTTGACCACGAATAATTATGACCCACGCTTGACCGCGAATATTGCATGCCGCGAATAAGTGCCTGAGGCATGAAACCGCGTAAGTTTCAGTCCGCGAATGATTCCTGTTCTACAGTATTATACTTTGCTCCCCAAGCCGTAGCGTAGTCTATAATACACTAATGTAGGAATGTAGGAACTGCTCCACTACCCCAAAGACGACCACCCAGGAAACCATCAGGAACTGATCGTCTTAGACAGGTCGTTGTCATACAAAGGGTTGTAAATGTAACCTCAGTTTCAGGGTGTTGGAATGATTCCCGATAGGCTGTGACATATACCGATACATGTAAATCCGCATTACTCAGTATAATGCCGATTGTGGGTAAAAGTAGGCCTATAATTTGGATGTTGCAAGCAAAGCTGAAACCAATTGACGTCTTGTTGCTCTGCACTTGTACATAATTACACGTCATTAATAATATTAATTTTTATGAATTTATATTCATTGCATATCAAAAAATAAGATGAATCAATAATAATAATTACAATAATTATTATAAATTCATTCTTTTGCGTTCTTTATAGGTTATTACGTTACCAGGTCAGGTCAAATGATGATATATAGGTCAGGTCAGGTCAAAAGATTTCAGTCCTTTTATATCAGGACTCTGTAAAAATAGTAACGGGATTGAGCAAAAGATTAAATAATAAATAAATAGAATGAGATAACGAAAATTAAGATATATGTAAATCATAAGGAGATAACAAACATAAAATAAACATATTGATAAACTTAAAGATAAACTTTAAAATATAGATAAACGGAGCAACAAAGGTAAGTAATGGAACAAAACAAAACAAATAAATAAATTGCACTGATGCTTAAAGCCCACAACGGCAGATCGAAGCCCAAATGTAAAATAAAAATAAAAAATTGTGGACGTGTCGTACGTTATGATTTCGGAAAGTGAGACATTATGATTTATGACTTCCAATGCATGAACACAGTATCAGCAAATTATTAATTACCGTACTGAAAACTCAAGCCATGCAATATCACAATCAAATGCCAACATTAATTTCCCTTCTTACTGTGTTGAGATTATCATTTTATATTAACATTGCAGGAAGTTATATTGATCGAAGCTTACACACACTGTGAATGCAAAGCGTGTTTTTATACATATATTAAATTGAGTGCCAGTTAAAGTTAAGATCATACTTTTAGGGATCATTTCTATAGTATGTATCGCAAGGAATTTCGGTAAATCTGAATTCCCAGCATTCAACCACGATGACGAGTTGAAGCAAGATTTCCTGAGCGTGAAGCGGGCGTTCGGAGTTTCCTTCGGGAAACACGCCGAACGCCATTGAGGAACGTTCCTCTCAGCCTTCGGGTTGAGCAGGAGGGATCTCTTGCATTCAGAGTGGTTGCACCATTTTTTAAATCAAATATTAAATTAAAAGCTCGGTAGCTAGTTTTTAACGTACGATACAGGAAGAGTAGTTTACGGCTGTCTAAATCAAATTAGATCGTTGTAATCACAAAATAGCTCGCTGATTAAGGGATTTTTTCTACAGGCAATGGGTGTTACATTCCGCTTTCATCTGTACATTTATTTTACATGGAGGCTACTCTTTCTCACCTCTCTCCTGTTATTCATTTTCATGTAGAATGACATAACACTCATTTCATAAGGAGGCAGCAAAGAATCAATGTTGCATGCTGATTGACTATCGATTTCCTCGAATTCTGAGGCAGATGTATAGTAGGCAGCTCATCCATCATTCAAGAGAAGAATTCTTCATTTCTTGTGGATTCCTTCCAACATGGTCTGTTGTTCTTTCAGATACAGAATAGCGCTATGCTTGGAACATGAAGCAGTGTTTGCTGAGATTAATACTAGTGTCTTTCACTTACGTAGTGAATGCGGATTTCATCAGTAAGTATATACAATTGTGAGGAATATACATGATTGAATGAATTCATTTTGATCTAGGATTTGATGTGATATCAGCACCACGAGCTGTGATATTGGGGCAGGATCTTGTGCTCAATTGTAGCGCTACTTACATGCGACAGGACAACTCTAGTGTTGCTCAAGACGGTTCTGTTCCTCTGTTTTATCAATGGATATTCAACGTAAGTATGAAATGTTCATCATGGATTATAATAATTATGAGTTGCATATACAATTTATTTTGCTGTCTCATAATTGGTACATGTTTATTTTCCCTATTTTTCTCAATTTCATTTTATGCATTGTTTTAGTTTATATTAACCACCTACCCCCTCCCTGAAAAAAAATAATATAATTTAATTAACTCAGTTGAAGCTGTTAGCTTATCCATCCTGTAAATCAGCCTGATTTCATTCATTATTATTTTTTTCCTTCATTTAGCTTTGGTTCTTTTTCTGTGAAATGAATAATCTTTTTCTCGCTATCTTTTTCCCAGGGCGACCCCATAGATCAATCGGTTCGCAGTGCATCAGTGTTCAGCAACCACACTCTGTTTGTGCCTGTGATATCAACTGCTGAACTCGGTGTTTACAATTGCCGCGTATCCTCTCCGAATGAAGCAATCTCAGCAACCAGTGACGCCATTAGCATCGTGGAAGCTTGTGAGTCTACATTTGGACATCTAACATTTCCTGAGTTTGTTCCATCCGCAGATCTAGAAGCATTCATTGAAGTTCCGAACCACTTGACAGCAGCAGAAGGTGAAGCAGCAGACTTGAGCTGCGTAACTGGCTGGAGCGCACCTCCTGCTCTGGTCACATGGCTCAGGAATGGACGACCTTTCACCGGAGGTCAACAGGTCCTGAGTTTGAGAATAATTTGGTTTATTAGCTTGTGATGTTGTTTTTTCAAGCAGACGTCGGCTCAGTTTGGTGAAGCAGGATTTGGTGGAGCAGCTAGAACCAGCGCCAATTTGCACTTGAGCAAAGCATCTCCTGAGCAAGCCGGATTATATGTTTGTTCTGCCTTCAATACAATGAATAATGAAGAAGTTAGAAGTTCGTCCGCTGATTTTACTGTGTTAGGTATAAATGTCGATGAATTTAATCAACTCGAAAAATGTCATTTCATCTCACAGCTGAAGACAGAGCGCCCTACATCACTGGGGACCTCCCAGCGGAGGCCCTCCTCCCAGAGGGACACCCTCACATCCTCGGTTGCCCGATCCTCGGCTGGCCTCTCCCGGATCTGCTGTGGTACAAATCAGGTGTTGAAGTGGTCACTCAGGGTCATATAACCGCCCACCCCAACGGCTCCCTTGAATTCGCTCCAGTGCTGAGGTCTGACCAAGGTGTTTACATATGCGTTGGAAGTAATGCGTTCGGAAGCACAGCCCTGCATCCTGTCAATATATCTGTTGCATGTAAGAGTTGGAATTGATAGGTATAACTAATGATTTCTAGCACTCTTCACAGATCTTGATTTTGACTTTGCGGTTGAGCCGCCTCCCTTCACGTCAGCAGTTGCTGGGCAGTCGCTTGTCCTGAAATGCCAGCCCCCTCAATCGCACCCCCCTGCCTCCATCACCTGGTTCAGAGAGGCTGCTCCTGTCATCATGCGTGGAGGGGAATTTGGCGTCTCTCCAAATAGTCTTGGCCATCTTGTTTTCAAGAATATTCAGATTGATGACTCGGCGTCATACATTTGTGTTGCTGAGAATTCTTTTGCCGTTCCCGCTGATCGATCGTCCTCTGTCGCTGTTGTCAGCGTCACTGGTCAGTGGTCACAACTATTTTGTTCAGTTGAAAATTCTTTGAATGAATTAATCCAGATTGGCTTTTGGTCAACTTACCTCCCAGGTATTTAATGATGATGATACAAAGATTCCCATACTGTATATTTGAGAACCTTGTCTATCTTGGTTTCCATAGAAACCGGAAGCTAGTTTCCTTGGTGACAGAGTGCGGCAGTAGTATATTATAATTTATTACACTAATTCTGAATTTTGTACATCGCACGTGTGTTTAATATTGGAGTTTTGTTTCTATATTTTAAGGGTTTCTTAATTTAACTTTATATAATGATGTGCTGAGTGTTTTCTAATATTAATTCTTGACATTGTTCAGAATCAATCAATCAGAGGAGGTGTTTGTAGAAAAGGTGGTGGATATTCGTGTGCATTATTCAATGAAATTACCGCTGGTGCTCATGTGCTAGCTATTATTACGTAGATATAACCTTTTTGCAATTTCTTTATACATGGTTCTGCTAATACAATGGGCTATAATCGAGGGGAGGTATTTGGAGAAAGTCTCACACCATTCATTTGTCTTTGTTGTTCAGCCAGTGCAACTCTCGTGGAGCCTCCGCTGCAACAGAGAATCCTCAAGGGAAGCCTCCTGACGCTCCATTGCGGGGCCCTTGGCAACCCTCTCCCTCAGGTCACATGGTACTTGGAAGGTCAAGAAGTCACACCAAATCAAAGGATCAGTCTTGTGTACGAATTTAGAGCGGTGTTGATTCTTCGGTTAATCACGATTTTTTTTCGATTTCAGCGATCGCGGACAAGATTTGGTTGTTGATGACGCAAATAAACTTGACGAAGGATTCTACTTTTGCCGAGCAACTAATATCTACGGGACAGCTAAAAGTGCCGCTGTTTTTGTTTTTGTGATTGGTGAGGAATTTCTCAGGATGTTTTCTGCTTTTATTACTCTGCGCGCAGTTCCTCCTGAGTTGACGCTACTAACGGAGAACGTGGCAGCCTCCGAGGGGTCCTCCATCCGGCTGAAGTGCTCATTCTACGGAGATCCCAAACCCACTGTGACTTGGAGCAAAGGTTTAATGACGCTGTGTCTAATTGATCAATTCTGAACTTTTTGCAATATTTTTTTTTAAGATGAAGAAAAGTTGGATCTCAGCTTGCAGAGATATCACGCAGATGATGACGGATTACGTATAGCTTCCGTTGAGATGCGTGACCAAGGCATGTACACTTGCATCGGCTCCAATGAGGGAGGCGTGGCTCAGAGCCATGGAAGACTCATCATACAAGGTGAAGGTCACAGGCTGAGGAATGCACTCTGACGTGAGGTCATTTCAGGCGCCCCCGCCATCTCATCTTTGCCTTCGGACGTCACTTTAATCGAGACGGAGGCCCTTCAGTTGCACTGCGATGCCACCGGAAGTCCTCACCCAAAAGTGCACTGGCTGTTCAATGTAACTCTTGCAAATGGTCGTGTGCAATTATTCATGTGTTTATTCCAGGGTACAGCGTCATACCCTCCAAACGTGGTTTTCTCAAATGATCAGCGTTCGTTAAGAGTGTACTCGGTGAGCCCTGAGCATTCGGGAGTCTACACATGTAATGCTGAGAACATACTGGACGTCACAGAGAAAAGTGTAAACGTCCACATACAAAGTATGTGCTCAAAAGTTTTCATGGATTTAATAAAGATTAATTTTCAAACAAATATTTCAGCGAGACCGGAAGTTGTTAACATAACCGGCGACTTGCTGATCGAGAAAGGGAACTCGCTTCGGCTGTTGTGTACGGCCGAGGGCATTCCCCTTCCCCTCATCTCCTTCCACAAAGATGGTGAAGCGCTTGCGAGTACACCAGACAGACGCGTTGAGGTGGGGTCAGATGGATCGCTGCTCGTGCGATTCGTGGCTGAAGAGGATCGCGGAGTGTATGGATGTAAAGCACGTAATGTCGCGGGAACGGATGAGAAATCTGTGCAGGTTATGATCCAAGGTAGGATTTGCAGCTTCGCTGGATAAACTCAGAAATCTCGTTCAGGAGACCCTCTGCCTCCGGTATTACTCAACAGTCTGCCGATGTCTCAGCATTCTGTTAACATCACCTGGCAGCCCGTGCTTCAAATCTCAGCTACTGTCGTTCAGAGCTATGTTCTGCAATACAAACTCTTGTGAGTAATGATAGCGATGATTTCAAGTGATTGATCTGTTTCTCAAAAACACAGCCATTTATTAACATGGCTTGATGTCAGTGAAGCAATTTCCCTGCATCCTTCCTGGTTTGAAATCAGTGTGCTGAGCCCGGCTGCTCATTACGTATTCAGAATGGCGTCTATATCTGATGTTAATCGAGTCGGACCATTCAGCAATGTTCTCGGGGCGACGACTTTTGCGTCCGGTTAGTGAAGGCTTTAAGTTCAATCGCGCGTTCACCCTCTCTCTAACACAGCCCCTAGTGAACCGAGGTCTCTTCTGGCTCGAAATATATCCTCCAGAGGGGCCACTCTATTGTGGATGAAACCTGTCAACACTAACGGACAAATCGCACTCTATCAGCTGAATTACAGGGAAAAATATGGCGGAGGTTGGATTATCTAGGTCACTGGCGCACGGTTCATCACAATCATTCTCTTCTTTTATTTCAGAGCAATACATTGAGGAAGTTCATCCGAGTATTTCAGCTTCGCAAACTTCTTATTTCATTGGGGGTCTCTCTCCGTACTTGACCTACGAATGCAAGGTCAGAGCAGGAAACGTGCAGAATGGATCCACTCTCTGGGGAGAGTATTCCACCCCGTTCAGTTTCACAACAGCTATGGCAGGTAGGACTGCATATTATTATTGAAATAACTTAAGTCATAGCACTGACAGATCATACAAATTTCATGATTCTCCCTTAAAAGCTCTTTTTGGTTTGTTTGTTATTCGCTTTTTTCTATCAATATTTATGGCAATATTTATGGCAATATTTATTGCAATATATTTCTCTGAGAGGACACAGTTAATGACAGAGGACGATCCATTTAGTTCAGAATTATTTTCCATGTTAAATTAATTTTATTTCAGCTCCATCAGCCAGTCCCACTAATGTTCACATCATCAACATCACATCAACCTCTGTTCGCTTGTCATGGACTGTAAGCATTGAAATAATGCATAAATTATCTGCAATAATTTCATTTTCTCCTCACAACAATCAAGCCTATCAAATCCAGTGATCAAAACGGAGTCCTTCGTTACTACAGAATTCAGTACAGAATTCAACATAGCTCAAGATTTGACTCTAAAAACATCCCCGCTAACACGTCAACGGCTGAAGTCAAAGGCTTGTTACCATGGCAGCAGTATGATATTCAAATATCCGGCTTCAATGACGCTGGTTATGGGCCTTACGAGGCGCTATCAGTTAAAACCCTCGCAGATGGTGAGTTTATGGTTGCAGGGCGTGACTTTATTGACACTTCATTTCACAGTTCCGAGTGAAGAGCCAATCAACGTACAAGCCAGAGCTCTCTCTTCACAAAGTATTGAAGTCAGATGGCAGGTGAAGCATTCATATTTCTCTTACCTTAACAGTATCAGTAATATATTGCTCCTATCACAGCCAGTTCCCATGGAGGGTCGGAACAGCGACATTTCCGGATACCTTGTTTTATATCGGCCATATTATGACTCAGACAGTACCAGCATCTATCAGCCCACCCCTACCTACACTCGCCTCAACATCAGGTTTATAACAATTTACTGCAAGGGTGCCATGAAATTACTTTTGCCCTTATCAGTGGACTAAACGCTTGGACCCAGTACAAGGTGCAAGTTCAAGCGTACACAACGCAAGTGTACAATGGATTCGGACCTTTGTCCCCCGAAGTGACTGTGCTGACCAAAGAAGACAGTGAGTTGGCCTTTTATTTTCAAGCTTTCTTATATTAATTATGACTTCTCTCTCTTACAGTTCCCGGAAAAATTTATGATTTGAACATCGCTGTCAGCGGCAACAGTGCTCGGTTGTCATGGTTACCGCCCATAACCCCCAACGGACTGATTACCCGATACTCTATTATTTACGCTTTAATGATCAACCCCCATGGTAGATAAAGCATTATGATGATAATCACCCGCAATATTATATTTCTCTTTGGCTTTTTATAGAGGATCATCGAAAGAAACGACACACAACAAAAGTTTATGAACATCAGACACAATTTGCAGAGTTCCTGATTCAGAATCTAGAGCCTCATTCTGAGTATTTCGTTGGCGTATCAGCGCAGAACTCTGTTGGAACTGGACCGCTTGAGAACTCAACCTTTGAAACGCCCGGTCAGTCAGCGTGAAATTTATTTAACATGTCAATTTGAAAGAAGCAAATACTCAGAAGCCTCCACCTCCTCCACCTCCTCCACCTCCACTTCTACCTCCACAACAGTGTCACCGACTCCAAGCATGGAAATATTCACAGATTCCAGCAAGGATGTAATAGTGAAGGAAGTTGAACCTCCGGCTGCAAGCAGTGGCTTGAGCACAGGCCAAGTGGTTGGTCTTGTCATAGGAGTCACCATGCTGGCTGTTCTACTCACTGTCATTATCATTCTGCTTGTGTATTGTTGCATTCGGAGGCGGAAACAAACTCTGCTGCAAACAGGTGATGACGATTGTATGATGAAGTATAAGGAAATATTCTTAATGTTTCAGACACTCCTGCAGCAACGTATCGCCCGACTGATAACAAACTAGGCACAGCTGCTAATGCCCCAGTTCAAAGGTACTAGTGCAATAACCCTACTCTGCTCTCATGAGAGCTTCTTAATTCAGAGCTCCACCACAAGAGGGCAGTGTGATCAGCTCATCAACTGCTCAGTCAAGCGCCACTTCAACCAGTGATAACACTCACTATTCTTATCATCCGACTAATCATAGAAATATTCCTCCGATTGGGGATGGCACAAGAGATGGCGCTGTTGGGAAGAGGGAGAATGAAGGTGTGCAGAGGAAGCAGGAAATGGAGGAGATGTACAGGGATCCTGTTTTCACTGTCACTCCACCGAAACTCACGAATAATATGCGCGGTAAAAATTCTTCTCAGCATCATTGAATTATTTTTATGAGTGTTTCAGTTGAAATAATATTGGGGAAAAAATTTGCATTTTCCTTATTTAAAAAAAAATCATATTTTCCTGATTTGAAAAAATTCCCATTTTCCTCATTTTTAAAAAATTTCCATTCTCCTGAGTTTGGAAAAATTCCCATTCTCCTGATTTAAAAAAAAATTCCCATCTTCCGAATTGTTAAAAAATTCCCATTTTCCTGATTTTTTAAAAATTCCCATTTACCTGATTTCTTTAAAAATCCCTTTTTCCTGATATCAAAAAATTCCCATTCTCTGGATTTTTAACAAAATTTGCATTTTCCAGATCTTTACAAAATTCTCATTTTCCAGATTTTTTACATATTCGCATTCTCCTGATTTTTTTAGAATTCCCATTTTCCTCAGTTTTTAAAAATTCCATTCTCCTGAGTTTTTTAAAATTCCCATTCTCTTGATTGTTGAAAAATTCCCATTTTTGTATTAAAAAAAATTCTTATTTTCCTGATTTCTTTTAAATACACATTTTCCAAATTTTTTACCCATTTTTTACAATTTCTCTCCACAGGTATTGACAACCCTGCGTATGAGGGTTGGTTAAGCGAGTTTGGTAATCCTTACTCAACAGTCCAAGATCTACCTCCGGAGGTACGTACTTTTATTAAAATTATGACAATCATGACAGTTAATAACTGCAGCTGCGTGTGAGTACCCGCACCAATAAGCACATGAGAAGCGACATAGCCGCCGCAATTGCGAGTCAGAGGAACAGAGAAACCAGCGTGTTTGCTGACAGCTTACCAACAACACAGCCGGATGCCATCGTGGTGTATCGCGAAAGGACGGCTCTGTGATTTTCATATTATCCAATCAGTTTGTCTGAAATCAGTGAATTTATGCACTTTCATTATTTTCATTATATATTTGCTCATGTCACATATCAGAATGGTGTCAATCATTTTTTTATGAATAATAACTCAAAATAATTAATGGACTACATACAACTCATTTTAGTATGAATATTTTCTTACTCATAATTATTGATAAATAACAGATCTCATGTGCTATATGTCTTTAATTGGTGCTGTGATTATATAAGGCTACTCAACCATGCTAAATCAGAGCTACAATAATTCTATATTATATACGTGCTACCTTTGCATTACCTCATTTGACTGACTCCTCTGCGTATTTCACCATCAGTTGCGTTTGGCTATCTCTCTACAATATGAACTTATTCAAACAACCCATGTGTTTCTACTAGTATTTCAACTTGTTGAATTTATTGTTTGAAATTGTTTTTGTTCTTGGTTATAATTTCTTTCAGTTTTGCTTATTCTGCTCTGTATTCTTGCTTATTTTTCTGTGCAATATTCTAAAACGCAATTTTAGACATAATTGTTCTGTTCTCTTGATTCTTATTCACAAATTAGTCAACTAAAAATTATTGATCTTGTTCTACTGTTGGCTGAAATTTTAGAAGAAAAAAAATCCTGTGAATGATAATTTTATCAAAATTGGTCTCAAAATCATGAACAAACCTTTCTTCTCCGTCCGTTTCAAAGTTGTCGATTGCTCATTTCAGCTCATTTTGATACAATATACCACAATATTATTGTCAATTGTGCAGTATGGCATATACTATTACCATAAAACAGAAGTACATATAAAAAAGTATGTGCTATAATGGGAAAGTATTGGCTATGATCGCTATTTATTCACAAGCCATAGGGGCTTCTGCTTTTTGTTTATTTGTTAATGTGTGTTTATAGTCATTATTATTATTATTATTATTATTATTATTATTATTATTATTATTATTATTATTATTATTATTATTATTATTAATAGTAGTAGTAGTATTATCATTATTATGTGTTATTAGCAACACTGGATGCTCACTTATATGTATTGTCAAGCTCAATAAACTTAACATATTTGCTTATAAATCATTGTGTTTGTTCTTTCTACTTAGAGCAGTGCTTTACAGTAGTATGATCTTTCTGAATAACACAATCCATGATTTATCCATACCACATTGAAAATGTGACTCAATTATAACGAGTTGCAAATAATCATTGGATGTTGTTCTGAAGAAATTTATCGCTTTAATGAAGGAGCACTGGTCGCTGTTTCTGTGTGTAGTAGCTAGGCTTATCTACAAACACGGTAGGCCGAAAATTTAACATCTCTTCTACCAGCTTTTGATCAGTTTGTTTTGTCATCAACTAAATTCATTTTCGTCAGCGGCGATTTCAGATCTATATGAGATATATGTTTATGAGAATATTCAGACGACACTCTGTCAAAGTACAAAGTTATTGCTTGCAGCACCTGCCAATCTCGGCGCACGTGGCGAGGCTGAATGGCGGGAAATCATAACGTTCGACGCTGCGGCTGTAAGTTGCTGATATCCACCAAGTGAGCAGAAGCGCGATTTTTAATTATTTCTGAGAGATGTCATAAATTGTTTGCTGACCATCATTAAAGTTTGGTGAGAACAGCTAAAAGATTTATTTACATACGATGGGATATGCGTTTGTTGTATGTTTTGTTAACAGATTCTTGAGATGGCTCTGAAATGATTTTGAGCGATATTAGATCTGGAGC